>OY725328.1:25391505-25991505 GCA_963242795.1 Inga leiocalycina | reverse complement strand
ATATATATATATGTATTTTCAAAATACATATTATATATATATGTGTATATATATTATATGATATTATTATATTGTGTTAGTTTTACATTTAATTTTATTAAGATAAATTATATTTAATAACTAACATGATAGAGATATAGTATCTCAGATTTAATATATGAAGATAAATTACATCTAATGGCTCTTTATTTTGATTAAATAAATAGGTTAAATTTATGTTAAAAAACAAAAAAGGTTAAATCAAAACTGTTGGACAGATGTAATCTAAACTTAATTTATTTAATTAGCTTGAAAAAGATAATTAATTGTTAATTAATTTCAAAATTAATAAAGATTAATTTTGAAATTCGAATATAGCCCTCATAGGTTATAAAACTTGATAGAGCGGATATACTCATATATGGATGAGAATTTAGAGTCGCATGGGAAACCCTAGAGACATTGGAGGCGCTAGCATGTAGTCTGTATTGAAGAGCATTCGTATGGATACCAATAGAGGGCTCGGACTTGACGTGTTGGCTCCTAGAGATCGAAAACCTTGAATTGAAAAAGGTACGAATCTTTCTAACTCGATTCAAACACCATTGATAGATCCTTGATTAGGATCGGCAAAAATTTTAAAATTCTTCTGCTGTGCCTGCCGATCCTAATAGTTGTGGGGTGAACTGTGTGATCTGTTGTGTGTTGACTTATGTGGTCTACTGTGTGGTGAACTGTGTGCTCTACTATGTGGTGACTTATATGGTCTGCCGTGTGGTCACTGTATGGTCTACTGTGTGATTTGTAATGAAGTGAACTGTGTGGTCTATAATGTAGTGATCTGTGTAGCTGTGTGGTTTATAATGATACAACCTGTGAGGTTTGCAATAACATGAATTATGTGGTCAATAGTACAATATGCGGAAAAAGATTGGAATGAGCTCTAGTATAGCAGGGCATTATGATGGTGAATACCCACTCATGTTGGCAGTAAGCCCCAATGTACATGTTGGTATAAGGCAGTAATACCTAATGGGTTGTAAGTCATGAGGTTATTACTCTCGATATGTATTCAGTAAAGATGATGGATTGTATGTCCTGAAGCCATAAGCCTGATGGACATGTATGTCCTTGGGCTGGCAGAATGTTATGTAATTGAAAATTGTGACGAGTAAAGGCTTGAGGTATAAGACTATGTGTGCAAGATTGTATGGGGCAATGTCGCTGGGTTATAAGATCTTATATGCCAGTTGTTTATGTTGCACATTGATTATTAAATGTCATTATGAAGAATGTGAATACTGAGTACTATCTGAGATCTATGTTAAGAATATAATGATGGTTATGTTACATGGTTTGTGAGCCTGCATATGAAAGAGATAGATTAAGTGATAAAAAGGGTTTCCCTAAGGTATAGGTGAGTATATACGATGTTCAAATTTCAAGGATGAAATTTATTGAATGGGGGGAGAAATGTAATATCTTAAATTTTGGGACTAGAGGCTTAAGAATAAGCCTAAATCAAGTGGACTTCTAAGCCCCAGTTTACCAAGTATCTCATGAATGTAAACTTTACTGCCAGTATGATTTCATGTGTAACTGAGATTGTCATGTGTTTTTGGATAGGCAAATGATGTCCAATGCCTCTGATATTTTTCAAAATAAAAGTAAACTTATCTAGCTTTAATTTGATAGGTCATATCATTTATTTGGAGCTGTACATAAAGAGTTATATATTTTTGAAGTTAGCCTAGTAAAACTTGCCAGCTTCTGTGACAGCGTCCAAAAATAAAAATTCTAGGAATTATGAGGTTCTAGTTGGCTAAAGACTATATTTTCCCGAAAAATAGACTTAATAAGGGTAAAGGCTATATTTTTCCAAAAAAAAATAAACTTAATAAGGGTCACATAGCCTTTAGAACCATACCAATTGGACATCTGTACAATTAGATATGAATTTTCAAAGTTTGATGAAAATTCTACCAAATTTCTAGCAAAGTCAGAAAATGGAAAAAATGTAAGGGAAAAATGGTCATTTGACCAATAAAGCAAGAAGCCATATGTTTTTCCCTTTAATTAGGATAAATTTTGGCTGAAGTAGGGAGCAAGAAAGGAGAATAATTTACTTGGTCCATATTAATTCAACAGGGATTAATTATAGCTAAGTAAATAATGCACATGTTGATTTTGAATTAAACAATATTAAACCAAAAGCAAGAAGAGAGATATTTTTCCAAACAATTATCCATTCTCTTCCTCATTATTTCGGCTAGCCAAGAGAAATAGAGGAGAGGGAGTGTTTCAAGAAGCAAAGGCAAAAAGAAAGAGAAGCGTGTAAAAAGCAAGATCAAGGTGAGTTGGTTGTAGAATTCACTTGTTCTTGTCTTCAATTTCTAGGACATCTTTCCTAATCTCTTCTCCATCTTGAAATATATGTGTTGCAAGCAAAATCAAGAAGGAAAGGAGAAAGAAAGAACATGGTTTAGAGAAAGAAAGAGGAGGAACAAGAGGTAAGCAATAAAACCTTGTTATCTTGGTTGATTCTAGGTGTTTGATATTGTTGTAGTTGATTTATGGCTTTATTTTGGATTGGTTTGTGATTAGGGAATACCAAACCCTAAGGGGAAGTGCTGTCACAATTTTGATTAATCATGATTAAGATGGTGATTATGAGGTTAAAAGAGATTTTATGATGATTTTAGATGTTGTGTTCAAATCTGCCTAAATTCGTTTTCTGGAGGTAGAGTAATTGCAACATGTTTTTGAATAGCCAAACCTAGTTCAAACCTCATGAACATTTTTAGGATGAAGATAGACATTCTGGGTTTTAATTTGATAGTAATATAAGCCATTTGGAGTAATGGATTGAAAGTTATTATTTTTCAAAGTTTGGCCCTGAATATGGAACGAAATTTGTGGCAGGCTGGATTTAACAAATTGTATAGAACTATGTGGCTATAATTGATGCTCTGTAATATTTTTCATTGAAAGATGACTTATGTAGCTTTTTATAGAACCTAAACCCACCCATTTGTAGTTTTGTAGAATTAATTATGAATTTCCAAAGTCTTGTCAACAAAACTAGTAGATTGGGCTAACCTACGAATTTATGGCAGTTTGTGTTGAATTGATGTAAGTATTGAGCCAAATATAAGGGACATGTCCTAAAGGCCCATGTAGCCATATTGGACATTCATTTTCATAGCTCTAATTATATGGGTATTTATTTAGAGCCATGAGAAGTCAAGAAGAAGCATCTTCAATTATTGGAAAAGAAAAGGTATAAGAGGATGACTCAAGATAAGAGGTAGTGAACTTACCTTATTTGCATGTATTCGACAATTATACTTGTGTAGAGATATATGTGATTGCTTTACTTGATTGTGTAAAGCAAATCTGAATGATGAAGCTTTGTTTCTGTTTATACTATGTCCCTGAGTATAGTATGAGAAGCATTGAGGATGCATAAATGTCATTATGGGGCATGCATTTAGTTAAAGCTAATATGTCATGCACATAGTATATATCTTGCATGCATTATGGTAACTACTTACTATTGAGATTCCCCTAAATCGCGCCCCCGCAACTAACCATTTAGACAGGTGAAAGTAGAGAAGAGGACTGCACGAGGAAAATACAGAAGGTTCCGGTTCTGCCCAGGAGAAGCCATTGGTTATCTGTACGCTTATTATTATTTTAAGTTTGTAATTATCATGTACAAGTCCCTTGGGGAATTGCTGTAATCATGTATATATTATCAGTATATTTATACTATTCCTGTGTGCCTACGGAACTGCATATTGCTACTCTAGTTAATATCAGAATAAGTAAGGTGTTGACAACAAGAGTTTGAAATATTTATATGATCAAAAAGAGCTCAATATGAAGCAACATAGATGGATAGAGCTGCATAAAGATTACAACATAGAGATAAAGTACCATCCAGGAAAGGCTAATATTTTTGCTAACGCATTATGCCGTAAAACAGTGCAAGTGGCAGACTTAATGATTCATGAGCATAAACTGATTGAGGATTTCAGATATCTCAACCTGACTAATCAGATCATGATTTATGGAAATAATTGCAGTCAGGCTAAAATGATCTGGGAGCAGTAATTGAAGAAGCTCAGATACAGGATAGACAAGTATAGTCTATCAAAGATCTGATTGAGTAAGGAAAAAATCAGGAATATTGCTTGTCACGGAGTGGGCTAGTCAGATACAGGAAGCGAATATATGTTCCACCGCAAATAGAGCTTAAACGGCAAATCCAAGATGAGGCACACAAGAGTAAATATACTTTACACCCAAGAGCAACAAAAATGTATAATGAATTGAAGTCTAATTATTGGTGGACAGGGATGAAAAGAGATGTAACAAAATTCATGGCACGTTGTCTCACTTGCCAGAAGGTAAAAATTAAGCATCAATGACCTTCAGGGCTTTTACAAAACCCGGAGACTCCTAAGTGGAAATGGGAAAGCATCACTATGGATTTTGTGACTAGATTACCCAAGATTAGAAATCATAATGCAATATGGGTAATAATTGATTGATTCACAAAGACATCCTATTTCTTACCCATCAGTATTCGCTACTCTCTTGGTAAGCTAGCAAAGATTTATATCAAGGAGATAGTGCAGCTACATAGTACTCTGAAGAACATCATTTTTGATAGAGATCCTCGCTTTACTTCTAAATTTTGGAAAGCGTTGCATGAGCCTTTGGGTACCAAGCTCATATTCAGCAAGCATATCATCCTTAGACAAATGGACAGACAAAACAAACAATATAGGCATTAAAGGATATACTGAGGGCATACTCCTTAGACTTTAAAGGCAGTTGGGACAAATTCCTTCTATTGGTAGAGTTTGTCTATAACAATAGTTACCACTCGAGCATACAGATGGCTCCTTATAAGGCATTGTATGGAAGGAAATGTCATTCATCTTTATGCTGGACAGAGTTGTCTGAGAGGTGGTTACTTAGGCCAGACATAGTTGATCAGACAATAGAGCAAATTAAGCTGATCAAGCAAAGATTGTCAATGCTTAAAGTAGACAAAAGAGCTATGTTGATAAGAGGCGTAAACCTCTAGAGTTTGAAGTTGGTGATCATGTGTTCATGAAAGTTTCGTCAGTCATAGGTATCGGCAGAGCACTGAAAGTGAAAAAGCTAAATCTGAGGTACATGAGTCCATTTGAGATCTTGTCAAAGATTTGGCTAGTAGTGTACCGGATGGCTTTACCACCAAATATGAGCAGTTTGCACGATGTTTTCCATGTTTCCTAGTTGAAGACATGTCAACCCAATTTGGAACATGTGATTAAGTATGAAGATGTGGATATATGGGATGATTTAACATATGAGGTTACACCTGACCGAATCATTGATCGACAGGAGAAATAGCTTAGGCACAGGAGTATCCCATTCATTAAAGTTGTCTAGAAGGGATTATCTCCTAAAGAGGCAACATGGGAAGCAGTGGAAGATATGCAGAAGCGTTACCCAAAGATTATGGCCATGTATATGTAGCAAATTTCAGGGATAAAATTTATTTAAGGGAGGTAGAATTGTAACACCCCACTTTTTATTCACTAATGTGCTTTGAAATACTTATGGCATTCAAAGGAATAGAATGGTGAATTTTAATACATTTGAAATGACAAGAATACCTTTAAAAAGAGGTTACACAAAAATTGGGCTAAAACAAATGATGGAGCTAAGTTTTGCGTTTCCAAAATGGCCATTATTTAAGCCCAAAGTGGAGAAATGAAGAGCACAATTTTGGGTTAATGTTAAGGGTGATTTTCGGCCAACAAGCAAGGAAAAAGGAAGAAGATATAATTAAATGCAAAACTGGAAGGGCAAAATGGTAATTTGCCAATAAAGCAAAAGAGTTAAATTATTTTCCCAATTTCATAAGGCCAGTTTTGGCCAAATAAAGAAAATAGGGGGAAAATAAATATTTGGAATAAATATCCTAAATATGGAGCAATTATAGCCAAGTAAAATAAGTTTGAAAATTCAAAAGTAATTATGGCTCAATTAATTAAAGAAGCGAATTATGGAAAATACAATAAGCAATTATTATTTCGCTCTCCTCTTGTAACTTTGGGCCAAACAAGGAAATAAGAGGGAAAAATAAGTACTTGAACATTAGACATGACAGGTATCATTATATTGAGCCAAGTAAAAAAGATGAAACCATGAAAGTAAAATTCACATGGTAAATTGGCATTAAAATACATTATTTATCAAGAGGATATTTAAAATCATCATCATCCTCTCTCAAGACCTCATTTTCGTCCAAAGTGAGAAAATAGAGAGAGAAGAAAAGAGCTCAAGGAAAAAAAATCAAGGTAAGTGCTTGTGATTTCATGTGATTAAGCTCACAAAATCCATGGAAACCTCTTGTAATATCTTTTTCCTCTCAAAAATCATGTGTAGCAAGCAAAAATCAAAGGGAAGAGAGAGAGGAGGGTGATGCCTAGAGAGAGAAAGTTGAGAAATCAAGAGGTAATCTCAAGAACTTTGATCCTCTTACTTAATATGTTGTTGTTGTGGTGTTTATTGTTGATATTGGCTTGATTTGTAGTTGTTCTTGTTGATTTTGTAATCTTTGGAAGATGAAAACCTAAGGGGTTATGCTGCCCAAATTTCTACAAATCATGATGAATGAGTGTTTAAGTGTTTAAATATGTGATTAGGAGTGAAAAGGTGTTTAAGGGGTTACATCATCAAAACCAACTTTCCCTTTTCTCTTGTGTATGTTTCGGCCAGCTGCAGAAATGAGGGAAGGAGCTGAAATTTCATTAATTTGGTAGTTTCATTGTATTTAGAAGGGAAAATTGTGTAGGGTTCATGAAGATTGTGAAGTGTGAAAAGCCTTGGAATGTGAAATGACAAAATGAGCCCTAAAGCCCTAAATAGGGGCTACCAAGGGCAAAATTGTCTTTTAGCAGTGAATTTGGCAGAATTGAGGTTCAAAATGGATTATACACGCAAAATTGTTTAAGATTAGCCTAAGTCATAATTTTTATAATAGTACAGTTGGACAGGGTACAAAGGGACTTGGACTGGGTCCCTAGGGGTATTTTGATCATTTTGCAGTTTAAAGCTAAGATAACAAAAAAAAAAGAGTTTAGAACAATATATGAATGAGTAATAACTCAATTCTTATAAATTTGAAATTTTAGGATTGGAAAATTTACCCATGCCGGGATGAGGTTTGAGCTAGGAAAAGGGATTAAGGTAGTAACTCTATCTTTCATAAACTATATGATTATTTGTATACTTGTGTTTGCTATCTTCAATGATATGAATGTTAGGATCGGCTGGCATAGCGGAAGAATTTTAAAATTTTTACCGATCCTAATCGAGGACCTATTAACGGCGTTTAAACCAAGTTGGAAGGATTCATACCTTTTATGATTTAGGGTTTTCACGATCTCTAGGAGTCAACACGTCAGGTCTGCTCCCTCTACCGATATCCACATGAATGCTCTCCAACCAAGACTATGTGCTAGCACCTCTAATGTCTCCTAGGGTTTCCCTTGCAGCTCTCAATTCTAATGTATATCTCAATATATCTGCTCTATCAAGTTTATAACCTATGAGGACTATTTTCAAATTTCAAAATTAATTATCATTAATTTCAAAATTAATTAACTATTAATTATTTTGATGAGCTAATTAAATAAATTCAGTTTAAATTAAATCTGTCCAACAATTTTAATTTAACCTATTTATTTAATCTAAATAAAGAGCCATTAGATTTAAGTTATCTTCATAAATTAAATCTGAGATACCATATCTCTATCATGTTAGTTATTAGATTTAATTTATCTTAATAAATTAAATTTAAAACAAACACAATATAATAATATAATATATATATATATATACATATAAATATATATATATATATATATTATGTATTTCGAAAATACATATCTATATAATATTATTAACGAATTTTTTTTATATTACATATATACATATATATATAATTCGTCCACCCTAATTAAACATTATCTCGTATTGGGCCATTCTTGTGTGCGACCTTGTAAGCCCATATGAAGTTGGCAATGGGCCAATAACTGTATTAACCCACAAGTCGCAAGCGGTCTCTAGCAAGACATCACGAGTACCCAATTCATATGAGGATCGTTAATGCGATGCAACCTGTCATACAACCATGCCACGTCCCTTTTGTCACACGATATATCGGTCAATGATGAGGCATAGATAATGTCATCCTCTTATTCCTGATTATTACTTTCTCGATTCCTGAGTAGTTTGACAATAGAAATGGAAACTCCTTTCTATTGTAGTATGGCCATACATTTCTCAAACTTACTCATCGAGGGGCTTAGTAATATCTCTCTACTAACGTGAGGGACAAATTCCATCTTTATCATTCGTACTCCTTTGCATGAATGTGAGGGACAAACCACCAAGCCCAATTATAGCCTTTATCATCACCCGATCAAAGGTGACTTTTGACAAGTTCAAAGCTTAGCAACTCTCATGTAGGAATCCATGATGACCTCAGGTCTAAGGGCATTGTGACGTAGTTATACATGAGAAAAGCTTATGACTTGATCCATGTAGCTTTCTCATAGTGGGTCGGTCCAGCACCTTGTACTCTTACAAGTGCCTAAGACTTCGAATCATATCTTCATATCTTATCAAAGTCATACTGATCTTGTTTCATCTCTGCTCCCCCATAAATGACCGACTAGGGACATTTTAGGACAATCTTTATGAATTATCTAAGGATACAATTATCACAGTTAACATGCAAATAATATGATAATAGAATGGAGAAATTTCATTAAATTAATAATGTTCTAAGTACAATGATTGGCCCTTTAGGCACAATTTCCAACAATGAATAATGTACTCTCTAACTGGGGTGGGAAAAGCACAAGTACCATTCAGGGGGAAAAGTACAAGTACCCTAACGACCCTTAAAGGGGATCCAGTTATGAGATACAATACCAAGAGGGTACATTGCCCAGTCTGTGGCCATGAGCCTAGTTGAGGTATGGACAAATAGGAGTTCTAATAGTAGCTGGCCCTAAATACATATGCACATTCTGATGATTATGAGTTTTATAGTGTATTTATTTTGTTGCATTTATGGTACTTGGCATATTTATTTGTCGCATTTTATATGTCTGGTTGTATGTCACTACTTAGATTCATTCGAATCTCACCCTTTCCAATATTTAAAAACATTCTAGCTAAAGCTAGTGACTCGAAGGGTAAAACGGTAAATAACGGAATATGAGGGTACTGGTTCTAGCAAGGACTACTCTTGGTTACCCTTAGTTTTATTTTGTAAACTTTGAGGATCTCTATATATTTTCAAACCCTACGGGGATCACCTGTATTGTAAACAAGTACTAATTATCAGACATATATCAAAATGTTAGAGGGTTTAACAAAAAATATATATATAAAATAAGGGGAAAAGTGTTTTTAAAAAAATTCTGCGGACTGTGGGCTGGCCTGCGAACCCCCATATAGGGGCTAGCTTTGGCTATTTCCCAGCCCATTAATGTGTGGGCTGTACAAGCCCATACCACATAGCGTGAGGGCTAACCTGTATTCCCGGCTCTTGCTGTGAATAATCCATTTTTTAAATCTTTTTTCAAAATATTTACAAACTCAAGCTTAAGTTACTAGTATTCAATCAATTTCAACCAAGACAATTGTGGCACACAAGTCCCTGATAATGGCACCAAAAACTTGATAGGTACAAAATATAAAGCATAAGACTCCATAAGTATCATGCCATATCAAGTAATAAAGTTATGAGAAAAGTATTATTCCCATGAGGACTTGGTACTAACAATTCGATTGAGCAGTGATTTTACAATTTTGCTTAATTTGAGTAAACTCAATTTAAATCAAGATATGAATAAAAATAACTAAAGAAAAGAAAAATCAAATCTAACTATGTTTTAAGCTAAAGGTGATGCTAGATCTTAGGTGGGGACTTGGATTATTATAGTCTTGATTACTTCTTACAATATAATTCCTTCCCTTAATTTCATTTAAAGTTGTATTTTCTAGTCTAAGACTTTTATTAACCTAAGAGTATCTTTCGATATACTAAAAGACATTCCAATTATGTTAATCCCTAGTTCATTTAAGTGCAAGCCTGATGAGACCATATAGGGCCAGTAGGTATATGTTTATCCTACAAGCAAATTAAGTCAAAAAACTTAATCCTACATGATTTAATTGATGGTCTAGTCTAAATTTTCTCTGTCTTAGCTTCTTTAAAACACCAAAATAGTCCCAATCATTTTTCTCTTGTTTCAGGATAATCAAGCACAAAATTAAATCAACAAATATAATATTAAAGCAATTAAAAGAAGAAATTGTCGTCCACTAATCCATAATCAAACTAAAAAATCCAAAATGAAGGTTTACCTATATCAATTGAACATTGTCATAAACAAAATAATAGCTACCCAAATACAAAATAAAGAAAAACCAAAGAAAGAAGATAAAAGAAAAGAGAGAAAAAAGCTTAATCTTGAATTTCCATCCATACTATAGATCTTCTGCATCTCTAAACTTTAATCTCCCTCCATTAAAATTCTAAGCTTGTGCATTGTCGTCACCAACCAAGAAAATAGAACACACTGTCCTCTTGCTACACCTACCAAATATATAGGTATGTATTGTCTCCTTGCATACGTCTCTATCACAATATCTTGATTTCTCCCTTACACACACACACACACACACACACATTATATTTACATTCCTTTTATTTCATTATAGCTTCTCTCTGACTTCTTTGATATTATGGATCCTTGCTTCTTCTAATTCTCCATCTTTTCTTGACTTTCATATAATATAGATATATTATATTCATATTTTGTTCTCACTTGAATTTTATAATATCTCCTCAAAATATATTAGGATACGAGTAAATTTTATATCAAAATATCTTTTAATCCTATAATTAATTAAAGGATAAAAATTATATAAAAAATAATTAAGTATAAAATATTAATAAATTTAATCAAATATATCTCAGAATATACATTTATTTAATTATAAAATATATACTTATCATGTCAACACCCATTAACATTTCAATATTCACAGAGTGATTAAGGCACATTTCTATAGGTATACAGAAATAGCACACATATACTAATATTAACTACATGTTTACATACAGGAGTCATTCTCGTAGGGTTTGATAATATATACACATTAACCTAAAATATTAAAAAATATAGACTACATATAACCAACTAGCTTCTATCTTGAGATTCACACCCATCAGTTTCCCATGTCTACCACTTTTCCCTTATCGCTAGAACATTTATTATTTACGAAAAAGGGTGAGATTTCAAGGAATCTTAGTAGTAACATATAATCATTCATATAAAATGTAAAAAGTAAATATGTCATGCTCCATATTATGCACAAATTAATTAATAATATAACGGCATGTATACATAGTTAGGGGCTTAACCCCCCACTAACCGTATACCTTGGTTGGATTGTTATTTAACAACCAAGTAAAAGTGCCCTTCCCGCACTAACTGCCCCTTCTCAGCAAAATCATATTGATTAATTAAAATGCAAACAATAGTATACGCAAACATATAAATGATGGCATAGTGTACAAAAGATAATGTTACTACCTTAAATCCTTTTCACCTCGTAAATCGTGTCTCAAAGTTTATGTCAACGACTCGACTCTCAACTCGGTCCTAAAATTTCAAATGTACAAGAATTAGGTTAAAACCCATTCATGTACCACTTTAAAGACTTCCAAAGTGTTTCTTGTGGTTATATGAGTCTATATTAAAAAATTACCAAAATGCCCCTACGGACCTGGCTCGACCCCTTTATACCCGATCCGACCACACTTTTCCCAAAATTCTGACCTAGGTTATTCTTGCATATTTTCACCCAAGGAATCAATTTTCAGCCTAAGTTTTGACAAAATCACTACCAAATGACATTTTTTCCCTTGGTAGGCCTTAATTAGGGTTTCAGGGGCGTATTAGTCATTTCGCTTTCTAGGGCTTTTCTAAAAAAGTGTTCAACAGTAACCCTACCTAATTTTCTCTCCTGAACACAATGGAATCAACATATTATTGAAAATCCAACTCCCTACCCTCTTTTTAAGCCCATAAAAGGCATCCACAAGGTCCACTTAAATACCAAGTTAGGCTTTAATCCATTAACCTTACTACATGCACACACTATTGTATTTTAATCTAATTTCACATTTCCACAAGTTTAACAATTATTATTTATTTCTCTTGGCTTGAAATAGTGCCACTTGGCATAATTAATTGACCAATATATATTTTCCCTTTATTTTCCTTAATTAATTGAAGCCAAGTTGGGGGAGGGGCCCTGAAGGTAGGTCTAAAGAAGAGAAGGGAGGAACGTGTAAAGAAGGAAAGAAGATGGACTTCTTAATAAGGCAATTAAAATATTAAACAATGCATGAGAGGGGATGCTCTGGAATGAACTGATAGGCGTATGAACAGAAAGGCGGTATAGCCAACCAAGATTAGTTCATAAGATCTGCCTCTTTAGTTCATCAAGGAAAGGAAGGATATGATATCCAGAAAGAAAACTGGATAATTTTATTGAAAATAAAACAAAGCGTCTAGCCTAGCAAAGCGTCTCTCTCTAGATTCTCTCTCTAAGCTGAGCTTAATCGAACCTGTTCTGAGGTAAGACTAAATCCGTTCAAATAGACAAACGAGTTACTGTTTGAATAGTATTTGACCGTTGACCTGTTAGTGACTGGCATTATTTCATTAGTTTTGGTAAATACTATTTGTATAGTACTACCGACACTACAGTGACACTGGACACGTGTGATGCTACAATTCTAGTTTGCATAGTTACAACAAAAACTCAAAATAATTCTAAGTCTTTAAGAGTTTAATCTTCGTTCAAATTCACCACAAGTTCTTCTTCATCATCCTCTTGATTGTCTAAGGCTGCTGAAGAGACTGGTTGACTTGTTGAAGTAGTTTGATCTTGCTGTTGTAGAATTTGCAACATTGAGTTAAGTTGGTTAATAAGATTGGTCTTGTTCGTGGTTGCTGCCAGGATAGACTGGATCCTTGACCTCTAATTTATGAACTTACTTTGCTTCATCATACAAAGACGTTGAGGATTTTCCTTAAACCATTTGTCAACTGCTCTATTGTCTACCCTACTTATGTCAAATTTGGCCTACCACCTTATCTAAGGAAATCTCTGTAGATTTGGTAAGAGGGTTAATCCTTGGTTTGTTTGAGAAAATCTGTAACTCCAGGTAAAAACCCAAGATACAGATAGTTTTGAAAAATAGCGAAGATCAATTGGGAAAGGATCTTCACCAATGTTGAGTTTCTGTTTAAATAACTTAAAGGCTTGTACACCCTTTGGAGGTAGAATTTCTAGTACTAGACCAAAGAATCCCCACCAATGAACAAACTATTAAGGAAAATCATACTGGGTTTTTGTTTTGAAATAAATAAACCAAGAATGTGAAAAAAGTTCATTTTGATCCCAAAAGACATTAGACCATGCAACAACATAATCCCAATAATTATATCCTTTGGGTTCATATTTAATTTCCTAAAATTTAGGTTTGTATAAATCTTGTCCCCACTGGGAAGGGGTGAGAACTTTTAAAATCTGGAGACTAGAATGAGTAATCATAGGTCCAATTTTTTGTCCGTTTTTCTTTCAATTTTAATGGACTCAGAATGATCCAGAATTAGCTCATAATATTCTGGTGTTTTTCTCAAATCTGAAGGCCTAAAATGAAATCCTAGTGGGAAGACATTCAAAGCCACCTGATTTGGATTTTGGTGGAAAACTTCTGGTTCCTCCAGGAGAATATGTTTTGCATAAGCCTCTTTATGGGAATAAGGCATATGTGTGTTTGCTTGTGTTTGGGTTTGACTGACAATTGCTTTGATCAAAAGGCTACAGTTGTCAATTGTTTCTAATTTAGAGGGGCAGAGGATTTTAGACAAACTTGTAACCTAAAGGGTTCCTGGTTCAACCTATCATACTCCTATTTGGTCAAACTTTTTTGGGAAAATAGTACAAGGGCTGTGTTTTCCCCTCTTTTTACTACTCGTTCCCATGTTTGCTTTGGGAGTTGTCTTTAAGCGTAAGCCTGTGTATAAGACTCAAGAGTCTATTTTGTAGAAGCTACTTCCATTTGAGGTTTATGAATCGATGATCCAGATAAAGTGGATGACTCCGCTAGAGATTGCTTCTGCTGTTGAGATCCTTGTGTTTGGGATCCGAATTATTGCAGAAGTTGTTGTATGATTGCCTCAAGGCTTTCGCTAGAGACTGTTTAATTCTCGGCATCTTGGATGACACCCTTGAGTTTATCGCTCTATTTATCATTAGGATCTTTCTTTTTTCTAGGCATTTTGTTTAGTGGTTTGGTTTTCACTCAGATCTATTACCTACCCTGTAAAAATTCACGGGTGAGGAAATCTGGTAAAGAGTTTGAAGTGCCTTTGATAAATTGTATGTTAAAATAAACAAACACTTAAGATTTCTTGCCATCTAGCAAAAAATTGTTTAAATGCAAGGTTTTTTACATCTTTTTGTAAAACATCTTTTGCCGATTTATAATCAATGCAAACTAAAAACCTCTGGTTTAAAAGATCATATTGAAATTGGAAATGCATAAAACAATTGCCAAAATTTCTTTTTTAATTGTGAAATAATTCTGTTGTGTAGTATTCCAATGTTTAGATGTTAAAGACACAATTTTTTCTTTGTCGTCTACACGTTGTTTAAGAATGCCACCATAACCAATGTCAGAGGCATTGGTTTCAACAATTTTATAAGTAGAGGGGTCAGGAAGGCTAAGATAAGGAAGCTCCTTAACCTGAAGTTTGATCTGCATAAAAATGTTTGAATGAACATCCATCCATGGAAAAGGATTTATTTTAAGACGCTAGTGAAGTGGTTTAATAAAATTGCGAAGATGAGGAATAAACTCAGCAGCATAGTTTAAACATCCCAAAAATCTTTAAAGTTGAGTTTTGTCAATGATTTATGTTAGAATCAGCAGGCACAGCGGAAGAATTCAAAAAATTTTCATTGATCCTAATCTAGGATTTATCAACGGCATTTAAATCGGGTTAGAAAGAACTTGTACCTTTTTTTCAACTTAAGGTTTTCACGATCTCTAGGAGCCAACATGTTAGGTCTTCTCCCTCTACTGGTATCCACACGAATGCTCTCTAACAAAAACTGCATGCTAGCGCCTCAATGTTTTTTAGGGTTTCCCTTGCGGTTCTGAATTCTCATGCGCATGAGTCTATCTGCTCTACCAAGTTTATAACCTATGAGGGCTATATTCAAATTTCAAAATTAATCATCATTAATTTTGAAATTAATCAACAATTAATTATCTTGATAAGCTAATTAAATAAATTTAGTTTAAATTAAATCTGTCCAACAGTTTTAATTTAACCTATTTATTTAATCCAAATAAAGAGCCATTAGATTTAATTTATCTTCATAAATTAAATCTGAGATACTATATCTCTATAATGTTAGTTATTAAATTTAATATATCTTAATAAATTAAATTTAAAATTAACACAATATAATAATATCATATAATATATATAGATATATATATATATGTATAATATGTATTTCAAAAATACATATCTATATAATATTATTAACGAATTTTATATTATATATATATATAAATATAAAATTCGTCCACCATAAATTAAACATTATCTCGTATTGAGCCATTCTTGTGTGCGACCTTGTAGGCCCATATGAAGTTGGCAATGGGCCAATAACTGTACTAACCCACAAGTTGCAAGCGGCCTTTAGCAAGACATTACGACTACCCAATTCATATGAGGATCGTTAATGTAACACCCCAAATTTTGATTAAGGGTTAATGAGGATTATTGAGAAGGTAATTGTGATTTAGAGTGGATTAAAGTTGAATTAATGTATATTGGTGACAATATTATTTAATATGTCATAATTGTTGGAAAATTGAAAGAATGAAATTATTGGCATAAGTTGGTAATTAATGGGGAAATTAATTACTAACTAAGAGAAAATGAGAAGTGTAATTAAAATGGCTAATGGAAGGATTAGAGAGATTAATTGGTGATTTAGTGAGTGAGAGCCAATGAGGAGTGGACACATGGCAAGCTCACATGTGGGGGGAAGGTAAAGAAAAGTCAAATGAGATAAAAAATGCATTTCTCTCTCCTCTCTTCCCTCACTTGGCGCAGCAAAAACTGAAATGGGAGGGAGTATAATCATTTTGCACTTTCTTCACTCCACCTCCATCTCTCTCTCTCATTCTCTCCTTCTCTCTCTCTCGCCATTGTTGCAGAAAATAGAAGAAGAAAAGCTTGAGAAAAGGTAAGGAAAATGATCTCCATTGCTCAAACTTCCTTCTTTAATGTTGATCCTTGAATGAAGAGCTTCATTTTGATGGTTGTAATGTGTTCATTGGTGTTAGTTTGTGACCTCAAGAGATTGTGAAAGTTGAAGAATCAAGAAATCTCTTTGGCAAAGTGAAAGAGGTGAGTGTTATCTCCCTTTTGATATATATATTGTGGTTGTTGGTGAGCATTGATTTTTTTGGAATTTTCTGCCCTATTTTCGAAAATTAGGGTCTTAGTGAGTTTGGCATGTTGTGATCATGGAAATGGCATATTGTGATGTCTTTTGGACAAATGGATTGGTTTGAATCATTAAAAGTAAAGTTTGGGAACTTTGTGTTGGTTTTGGTGTATTGGTCAAAACAGGGCATGTGGTTAGATTGTGAATTTGGTCATTTTGAGGTTACCATTGTGTTCCTTGTGGAAAATTGTATGGGAATATGTTTGGTTAATGATTTTGGAGTCATTGAACACTTTGGTAGAAAAGTTGGAAAATGTTGTCAATGTGAACTCTGTCTGGGCAGTTTATTTGTGTGGACGTTTTGAATGACCAAATGATTTCATAAAATTGTGAAACTTTCCAGTCTTAAATTTCACATCCCAAGCTTCAAAATTGACATATATTTTGTGTCATTTCATTTAGTATTCTGAGAGTTATGCTTTGCCAAAGTTTGGTACAAAAACAGAACTCTGTTTTGGTGTAGTGTTTAGTTTTTGGTGATTCTGTATTTGTGTGGTGATTTCCAGTGAAGGGCTATATTTTTCATTGAAAGAGGACTCATATACCTTTCATTTGGATTTGGAATCACCTCGTTTCGATTTTTCTAAAATTAGTTATGGTTTTTCGAAGTTCAGCCTAGAGCAGGAAATTTCTGGGTCGCGACCCAAACCTTTCTGACCTGTTTCGGGCCGCGGCCCATGAGTGGCGGGCCGCGGCCCACCCCTGTGTTTCAGCACTTTAAGTTTTTGAAAAGAGATCTTCACCCTATTGTTTCCCAACCTTTTAGGAGTTTTATTAGAGGCATTTGAAGCTTCTCAAGGGTCATTATTGATAAACAAATCTAAGTGTTGAAGAGTTAATTGAGTCTTGGAATAGAGAATAATGCTTTATCCTTAATTATGACTTTAGGATTTGATATTTTCCTGGAGCGTAGAAGGCCTGTGCCTGCTCAAGGAAGGAAAGACAAAGGTAGTGACACTTTATCCTATATCATGTGTATTGCATTGCTTGTTTGCATTAGTCATTGAATACAGTGAAAGTAAAGAGGACGTGGCGAAAGCCTGGACTCGATTACAATGAAAGTGAAGGGGACGTGGCAAAAGCCCGGACTCGAATACAGTTAAAGTGAAGGGGACGTGGCGAAAGCCGGGACTCGAATATTGATAAAGTGATGGGGCGTGGCGTAAGCCCGACCTCGTATATAGTGAAGGGAACATGGCGAAAGCCTGGTCTCGAATATTGATTGCTGCATTGTGATATATGTGACTTGCTTTGTATATATGCATCATATAAATAAACTGTTGCTACTAGGATTCTCTAGAATCTCATTCTTTCCAAATAACATTTTAGACAGGGCAAGTGGATCGAAGAGCAAGCAAGTGGCAAAGGATGATTAGGACTGCCAGCGGTAGTCTTAGCTATATATTTTGGTTTTATATTGAACTGGTTATCATTTTGGATAAATGTATACATATTGAATAGAATTGTAGTGGTATAGTTTTGTGTAATCCCCGGTATGGATACTGAGATGGGTAATGATGCCCTGTATAACCTTTGGATTAATGTTATTATCCCGGGTAAACGTCGGGAATTGTGCTTACTCTGATATTGTATATGTAACAGACCAAACAGGCCATTTGTTTTAATGAATGAAATGAATGGAGATCCATTTGTAAAGGTGTTTTAAAAAGTTTTTTTAATTGTTCCGAATTTCTCATTCGATTATTAAATGTGATTAAACACTAATCCTGGCCTGATAATCGAAGGGGGTTACAGTTAACATGATGCAACCTGTCATACAACCATGTCACGTTCCTTTTGTCACACGATATATAGGTCAAGGATGAGGCATGGATAATGTCATCCTCTTGTCCTGACCATTACTTTCTCGATTCTTGAGTAGTCTAACAATAGAAATGGAAACTCCTTTCTATTGTAGTATGCCCATACATTTCTCAAACTCACTCATCGAGGGGCCCAGTAATATCTCTCTACTAATGTGAGGGACAAATTCTATAACCCCCTTCCGTAATTATATCCGAAATACGGGATTAAAATGAAATAGAGACCACTAATGATCAAATAACAATTTCAAACCCATCTACCAGATAGGATTTTCACAAATAACTTTCGAAATCATTCATAACTTGGTCTCACATTCACATTCCGAATACAATTACTACACAAAGATAAATCTCATTTAAATATATCAGAGTACACAATATAATAATCCCGGCAATCCCGGTTTCCATATATTAACTCAAGCTTTATAGGGCACATTCACCCATACAAGCCCTCATATAGGGATTATGCAATTCTCTTCAAATACATATACAAATCCTCATCCGCATACATATATACACATCCAAATCCATATACAAATGCAAATCATCCCAATTATGATAACCAACTATCAACTCAAATATTCCGAAGGAAGCCTCGTCGCCCTTGGTTGCTTGCCTCCCCCTCGAGCCTCTTGCCTTGTCTACATGGTTAGTAGGGGAGGGTGAGATTCGAGAGAATCTCAGTAGGAAAACAATATCAATATGCATGTATGATAGATGTTTAATGCATGACATGCTTGCATCACACAACTCATGATAACACAATGACAATTTGCAAGCTCAATGCTTCGAACAATATACCTATGGCCATAGCATAAATTGAAACATAGCTTCAAATTACACACAATTATGCAAAGCTACGACATGCACCAACACACTAACACATATATCAAATACAAGCAGAAGAGATATGTTTCCTACCCTCTTTCCACATAAACTCAACCAAAACTTACAAAACTTAGATCAAAAGGAAGCAAACACTTACCTGTTCCACTTTTCCAAACAAATTCCTTGATTCTTCATCTTTCCAAATTTCCTCAAGCAATCAAACACCTCCAATCAAGAATCTAAAACCATAGAAATGAAGCCCTCATCAACATGATCAAGATTAGTGAAGAGGTTTTAACCATTAGGGGCCATTACACAAGGCAAAACTCACCTTGTTTCTTTCTCTTTCCTCCCCCCAAGCTTGCGTCCATGGAGAATAGAGAGAGAGAGAATGATGAGATGATGAAGAAGGAGGGTCAGTTTTTTGCCACTAAAACCGACCAAATAAAGAGAGGAGAGAGGGAAAATGAGGTTTGACACTTTGACCTCAACCAAGGGCTCACAAAGTGCCAAGTGTCACCATCTTGACAAACCTCACATGAGCTCACATAAGCTCACACACATGTGATTCCACCCCTTGATCTCTTGCACAAATCAATCTCAACCATTGATCTTGAAGTTAGCAATGAGTTTCCTCTTCGGTAACTGACCAATTGGTCGGTAACTTTACCGTTTTGCCCCTAATTACGGCAATTCCTCTTGAATTACCACTAAACACACCATATCATTCCTTTTCTTCCATAATGCGCCCTCCCCTCTAGTTTGAGTCAATTTAGATGTTAATCCATAATTGAACTTAAATACAGGGTTTCGGCATTGCTCACAACGCATACGAATCACGGTTCACATCATATTCTCCAAAAGGGTTCATTTATCACTAATGACATCCACTTTTGGAGTCATTAACCCTTAATCACAATTTGGGATTTTGCTAAACCGAGGCTTAGCAGTCCACTTATCTCAGGCTTATTTTCTAGCCTCAAGTCTCAAAATTTGGGGTATTACAAATTCCATCTTTATCATTCATATTCCTTTGCATGAAAAACCACCAAGCCTGATCATAGCCTTTATCATCACCCGGTTAAAAGTGACTTTTGACCAGTTCAAAGCTTAGCAACTCTCATGTAGGAATCCATGATGACCTTAGGTCTAAGGGCATTGTGACGTGGTTATACATGAGAAAAGCTTATGACTTGATCCATGTAGCTTTCTCATAGTGGGTCGGTCCAGCACGTTGTACTCTTACAAGTGCCTAAGAATTTGATTCGTATCTCCATATCTCATCAAAGTCATACTGGTCTTGTTTCATCTCTGCTCCCGCATATATGACTGACCAGGGACATTTTAGCACAATCTTCATGAATTATCCAAGGATACAATTATCACAGTTAACATGGAAATAATATGATAACAAAATGAGAAATTTCATTAAAATAATAATGTTCAAAGTACAATGATTGGTCCTTAGGGCACGATTTCCAACAATTTGATCAGGAAATTTATCAGCAAACTGAATTGCACGTTCAATTGGCATTATGGACCCTTGTTATATCCAATAACCAAGAAACCTGACCTTAGTTTGAAAAAAAGTAATTTTAGGTTTAGAAACTACTAAACCATTTGTTTCTTCAATTTGGATAAAGTGATAAACATGTTTAAAATGTAATAAGAAAAGATTAAAACACCACTATTGTAAACGATAGTGAATTGACTATAATCATTAAAGATCTCGTTCATGATCCTCTGGAATTTAGAAGGAGCATTTTTTAAACCAAAAGGCATAATATTCCACTCATATTGACCAAAAAGCACAATAAAAGCGGTTTTATACCAATCATTTTTAGAAACTTGAATATGCCAAAATTCAGATTTCATGTCAAATTTTGAAAAGATTTTTGAAGAATACAAATGTTTTAGTAGATCAGATTTGTTTGGAATTGGATACCTAATCCATTGTAACCCTTCGTTTAAAGGCTTGTAATTGATTACAAGTCTAAGAGCTCCACGTTCTATTTCTACATTTTTATTTACATAAAAAGCAGCATAAGACCAAGGGCTTCTAGATTGGGGAATCAATTTTTTGCTCAGAAGTTCTTGAATTTCATTTTTGCAGGTTTCAAGAAGTTCTGCAGTCATTTGAATTGGTCGTACCTTAGTTGGTATTTGTTTTTCAAAAAAAAACTTACTTCATAAGGCAAGTCAACAACATGTTTCTTATGATTCCAAAAATCATTTGGCAAATCCAAACAAATTGTTTGATGGATTTTTGCAAGACAAGTTTGAATTCTTTGTTTGATTGGAGTTTGACACAACTGCGTTTCTATATGTTTAAAAGAAATATCTTCCTTCAAAAAATTAATTTGTTGTTGTTTTAAAGAAAGAAAATTTAATTCTTTAACTCTGGGTTTTTGAGTAAAAGGAAACAAACTTGTTTTACCCAGATGTTGTTTTGAAATTCCATTTTCATCAGTCATATATGGGAATAATAGCCTTGCAATGGTGCCCCAAGAATGATCTGGATTCCCAAATCTTTAACTAATACAAATGGAATTTGAATCTTTAAACCTTCGTTTTCAATAACAGCATTTCAAACTTTGTACTTGACGTCTAGACATGAGCCATTAATGCCATTAAACCTTTTAGTTGTTTTTTCAAAATATTTTATAGGAATGATTCCTTCTTTAAAACAATTAGAATAATCTCCTATGTCAAACAAAACAATTTGTTCCAAGAAAAAGTTATCATTAATAATGATCTTGGCATGAACATAAAACTTTTGAATTGATATTTTTGAAATCAATTTTAAAAATGGTTCAGAAAGATTATCCTCTTCCTGATCAGATGGTGTTTTCTGTTGCCCTTCAGTTTGAGTTACAAGTTGAATATCCTGGATTTAGGATATAATAGTTACATGGGTATCTTGTGAAAGTTTAATGAAATGAATTTCACCTTTGAGGTTTTTTACCTTGTACTGAAGGTCTTGGATGGTTGTTGGTTTAACAGAATGTTTGAACATGTTTAAAACATATGTTAAATCATATTATTTGAAAAGAACAAAAGGTTTGGAGTTTGCAGAACTTGGAGTTTGATTAAGAATTTCTTAGTTTGAACAAATATTCTCCTTTATCAAAATCTGGAAGTTTACTAATGATAGCAAGAAGTAAATCTTGTTCCTTCATGATAAAATTAATTTCTGAAGAAGTGTTTTCTGGAAGATCTTTATTTTGAATTTGATTGAGATCTGCAGAAGAACTAGATTTAAATTTAGATTCAGAAGTTTCAATCAAAAGATTGTTTATTTGCTCAAAAAGAGGTTCTTCAATGCTCTTAATCTTCTTTAATTTTTGAGTCAAATGGCAATATTTGGAAATATGACCGGTTTACCACATTTAAAACAAGTAACTTTTGTTTGTTTAGGAAACTCAACTTTTGGTTTGGAGAGAAATTCCTTTTCGAGCCTACGAGGAGATGCATTGGGTTTATGCTTTGGGTAGGCATGTTTTTTCTTTTTGTGGCAAGGTTTACGATGAGGTTCGGATTGTTAGCAAGGAGGAAAACGAAATTGTTTGCAAAAAGTTCCCAATTCTCTCCAATTTATATCCTTTTCTTTTGCTAGTTGATGTTGGATTTTGTCATCCTGACAAATCTTAAGAGTAGTTTTTTGGACATAAGAGATCAATTGACCATATGTCAAGTGCTCGTAAGGGATGTTGCCATCATTTTGGTTTCTAAATTTTTCTCTAACTTTATCACCTAAAGATTTAGGTAATCTAGCTAGGAATTTTTCTTTCCAAAATGGTTGATAAGCATCATCTCTTGTGAGTATTCTAGTCAAAAAAGTATCTCTGTACCATCTGAAATCAGATAGGGTACTGCATTTAAGGTTTGAAAGAAGTTCAGTCGATCTATCTTTCCAAATAGATGGATCTCCAAAAAAATGTTTAATAATTGTAAAAATGAGAGTATTCACATAATCAGGAATATGTTCGCCATTTGAGGTAATATGTGTTCCCTCAGATTCGATTTTACCATATGTAAAAATGGTATTTTTATCTTTAGAAGAAAGATAATTATCCCACCAACCTTTAAGTTGTCCAGTAAAACCATAAACTAAAAGATTAGTAATCATTTTATCTATAAAATCGTTTGTTGTTTGGTAGGCTATGTTGGAAATTGTGCCCTAAGGGCCAATCATTGTACTTTTCAACCTTAATGAGCTTTTCATTGGTAACATCAAGTGAAGTTCAGTCTGTTTGAATGGTGGATTCAATGAAAGAGTCTCCAAATGATTTAGCTCTAGCTGAGGATTGTACTTTATTCTCTCTGATTGCCTTAGATTCTGTTGTCTGTCTCTAGCTAGTACCGCCCACTAGTGACAAGTGTATATTCACCTTTTAGATGTGCAGCTTCTTAACCATAGGAGTCCTCACAAGGGGCTAATTTGGCTCCAGGTACCATATCTTGTTGGCCTTGAGAAATAGAGATACCAAATGAGGGTATATCGTTGGAGTATGCCTTGTAAAAGTGTACATGTACCTCTTGTTCTCTGGAAGACATAATCTCTCCAGTGTTCCTCTCCTCCTTGCTGATAGCATAGGCTATTGTGTGATAATTCTTCTCAATGAAGTGAGTGATGTTATTGGCCTTGTTCACCATAGCTCTAGTATAGGTATAGCAGATAATCCGAGAAGATTGCACATAGAGCTAGGATTGAAGTTGAGAAACCACATATGTTCTCATGGTATGATGATGAATATTTCTAGCTTATTAAACACTTTGAATGGTCTGATAGGAAGCTTCTCTATCCTTTACCATTCATTGAATATTGAGGCTAAGATGGTAACCCTTTTGATCTCTGATTATTGTTTTCAATGTCTCCTCAATCACAACTTCTTCCTCAGAGAATAACTTAGAAGGCTCCATGTTGCAGTAGAGATGTCTAACTACCTTTGGCGGTAGTGAAGATGGCTGGATAGCGAAGGATTATAGTGTCAGAAGTATGAATCCAACCTATGAATATCCTTCAATGTCTTCAAGTCAAGATAGGCAGCTTGGACAAAAGGATCTTTTATTGTAGTCACTGTCACTTTTGGCCTTGCTCTTGGCTTGAGCTTCTTTAAATTGAATTCTGTTGTGGCCACTAAGAGACCTTCTTTCTCCTTTTCTAATTGCATCATATTTAAGTCACTTGGTAGGGGTGTCACTTGAGTGATACCACAGATTTTGCTTCTGCTTACATTGCAATGCTGTCAGTCACACCTATTTTGTTAGCCTCTATTCTTTGAGGCAGAGCATCTTGATCAACTCCTGCAAAAGTATAAATACGTGCTCTTTGGTACCTAACTTCTCTTGGGTCTGTACAATATTAGACATAATCACTCTTATGCTCTTATATAATTAAACTACATGATTATTGAGAAAAGAGTGTATTAAATCACCAAAACCTAGAATTATAATGTTGTCTAATTAATTCAAGTCATAAATGATAACAAGCAATTGATATCAAGAATGATGTTTTAAGTGACAATTTGTAAATATACTTTGTATAGAAAAATATGTCATTGAAAATATTTTCATGCAATCCATGTAAGTTGAATTAAAGAGAATAGAGAATCTATCCATAATGACCAACCCTTTTTGAAATGATAAATCATGAATTGAATCAAGTTTTCCAAGAATGATAATGAAATATGTAAATTTTTAAAATTTCCAATATTATTCCAAATCATGACAATGCATTTTAAAATTGAGATTTTGGATATATGCAAAACTCATTTTTGAAACTTACAAATGCTCATGCTAAAGACGATCGAAGTCAAGAGTTATAAAATATATATAGCAGAAAGCTTCACTTTGAAGTTCAACTAAGTTAACATGTTAATTATCAGAGTTATCATGTTGGAGAATTTTTTTTCAAGTGCAAGTCATATGGATATCTAAAAGGATTAGCTTGATAGACATATATGAATATCATGACTTTGCTATTGATTCATAGACTATCTTGACACTTAGAGTTGTGTCTTGAAAGATATGAATATACATGATATTGGTTACTCAAAGATAGATCATATCAATGGTGAATGTGTTTGAGCAACAAAATGAGTATAAGAATTTATGAGTGATGAAACGCATACTCATTAGTCCAAATGACTAGAGTACTAGAATATCCTCCTAGTAAGTTATTCTACTATAATGGTTAATGCATTAACATTCAATGTATTAATGGACATTTGTAATACTTGGAATAACATGTCCAACTAAGGATTTATGCATTAGACATAAGGCTTTCACAAATTGAATTTCTTTCTAGGAAATACACTTGAAACTCATATAGATAGTTAACTTGTTAGATATAGGGTCTAACTTGTTAGAAAATAAAGGTTGATGAGTTCAAGTAGTAATATGTAAATGACCGGAGGGGAATTCTAGTGGATGAATTTGAAGCATTTTTTATTTTCAATTCATAAGATATTAGCTTCCAGTTTTCAAAACCAATTTAAATGTATTCAAAACATGAATATTTTTCAAAAACATGTGTATGCACTTTTATAAATCGGATGAATTGAAATCCAAGTAAATATGTGAAATGTGCATTTCAAAACATAAACTGATTGAAAAACTATTCACAGTTTTACTTTTGGTTTATTTAGCAATCTGTAATCAATTTAACAATCATCAAGGATTGATTGCTAAAGGAATGTAATAATGGACATATATTCATTACCCAAAATAAATAATTCATATAAGCACATTATAGAGTAAGGATTAGATATCACCGCAATTTTTTCTTGTCCTTGCGATAGCTTGCTTGGTTTTGGCAGAATTATATTGGCTTTTCTCCTTTGCACATTCAGCACCAAAATTTTAAGCTTCAAGGTTCAACTTCATCAAGAAATGAATCATACTCTTGGCATGAAGATTTTTCTTATCTTTCCTACAAAACTATGTAAAAAAACTTTCAGGGCAAAATTGACGTTCGGTGAAAACTTCCAGGGTAAAAATGCCCCTTAACCCTTACTCATATCTCTTGCTCACTCAACTCAATTTTGGAATGGTGAGTTCACCAAGTTTGACCGAGTTAACAACTATAGTGAGTTTACAAGTGAGTTAACTCCATTTACTTATTGAGCTTAGAATGTAAACTCAGCGAGTTTGACAACAATGACTTTGCTTATAAAGCAGGCCTTCTCAGGAGAGAGAATGTTAAACTTGATCTAATAAGGGATACATTAAATGGAGAGAGGAATATTAAACTTGATCAAAATAATTTTTTCCGTGCTTTTTTTATAGGCATGTATCTTCTTATTGGAACTGAATCATGTTTGAAAATGTGGGATAAACACCTGCTTTGTTTAAAATTATTTGGGTCAATTCATCACATTTCCTTTTTAGTCTTTTCTCTTTGGGAAAGTCTCAATTAAATATCTTTAGAGTCTAGAATTTGAAAATCCTAAATCAATGGTTTATACTGAAAGGTGTAGTTGTCATTTGCTCTTCTCATCCTGTACTTTAATTATAATTTTTCATGATATTTAATAATTCATAGACATTAATTTTTATAACTCCTCCGATGCAATTTTCCCAATATATACTGTAATGCCTTTTTCGCAAGGGACAAAAATATTGTACTTATCGATCACCTAAACTCAATTTATACATTTATTTTTTTTCATTTACATATTTATTAACCAAACTGGTTTGGATTCAAATATAACAATATTTTCTAAAATATGAAAGCAATTCTGAAATTAACAACACATAGTTGGTCTAGCGGTAGATCTCTCTAGCCTCTAGGTCTCGAGTTCGAGTCCCAATAAGACATTTGTGTTGAGAGGGGGAAGTCATGAACCCTGAAGCTGAAGTAATCAGTTGCTCAAATACTTAGTAATAGGATCCAAAAAAACACCCGATACAAGTTGAAAGTATAAAAAAATTACTTAAATTTAAAGTAAAATTCTTTTTTCAAATAAATTGTTTAAAACTCTTAAAAGGACCAAATAAATTTTATATATGTACACATAAAGCATCGGTACTATACAAATTTTGTACAAAAAAAAAGTACTAGTACAATAATTTGGGTCATTCTCACTAATAAAATTTTTATCTAGAGAAAGAAGAAAAGAGTTATAATTGGAAAAGATTGGAGGGAGTTATATATGTTGTTAATTTCAGCGTTACTTATTACTAGCATGGATATGAACACAATGTTGTTTACCTTTCAAACATAAAATCAGAGGTTATATGATTATATAGTGTACATATATAATACATTTTTTTCATTAGATCAAGGGTTTTCCTTAGAGATTTAGAGGGCAAATGGTTTTCACTTCTCCCAACAAATATGCTTTCCGAAATTTGAACTTGTATTCTCCTCCTTACAGAGGTAAGGCCCCTTACCACCTCAACCAACAACTTGTTGGTAAAACCCCTATACATTAATATGAAGCAAAACAAGGATTTTTTATTCACATTACGGTGAACTCATACATTATCATTATGTGCCAATATGGCACCACATGAATATATATATATATATATATAAAGCTAAAAACTCTTCTAATTTAATGATGCCACATGAATTCTTGGTCCATATTCTACTATACCAATTAAAGATCGCTTTCAGCGTTCATTGTACGCTCCAATAATGCCACTGCAGTGTCCTGATTTGTCTTAAGCTTCCCTGTATCTGTGAACCTTTTAATTATTTAGTTTATTCATGTCCAACAAAGACCCAATACACTTCAGCTTTCACAACTTTAGACTTTCCATCCTCCAATCTAAACATTTCCCATGCCTTCTTCCACAGTTCTTCACCATCTTCAATCATGGATACTTCCTCCCTATCTTTTCCTCAAAATCTCTCTCACCCTCTCCACCTTCCTCCTCCTCCTGGTCTTCTTCCACAAAGTTCATCTTTACAATCGTACCCCAGAATTCAACTACAACCATTCCATTCAACACTATACTACAACCGCCGCTCCCGTCGTGGACGATCGAGAACCCACTAATATCTCTCATATTCTGTTCGGTCTCGGCGGCTCTGCCAAGACCTGGCCCAAGCGACGTCCATACGTCGAGCTCTACTGGCAACCTAACGTTTCCAGAGGCTTCGTGTGGATGGACCAGAAGCCTCCAGAAAACGAGACATGGCCGCAGACTTCGCCGCCCTACAAAGTCTCCGCCAATGCATCGTCCTTCAACTACACCTGCTGGTACGGTGACCGGTCTGCCGTTCGCCTCACGCGAATCCTGAAGGAAAGCTTCGAACTGGGCTTAAAAAACGTGAGGTGGTTTGTCATGGGAGACGATGACACTTTGTTTTTCCCCGAGAATTTAGTTACAGTATTGGCCAAGTATGACCACAACGATTTGTACTATATCGGAGCCGATTCAGAGAGTGTGGAACAGGATGTTATATTCTCTTACAAGACCGCGTTTGGCGGTGGCGGATATGCCATCAGCTACCCCCTCGCGGAGGAGCTTGTAAAGATTCTAGACGGCTGCATCAACCGGTACGCTCAATTGTACGGAGGTGATCAGAAGATACAAGCCTGCGTTAGTGAGATTGGCGTTCAAACTACCAAAGAGCGTGGTTTTCATCAGGTCTTCTTCCTCGTCCTCCCATTAATATAGTACATATTTATTTAATTAAATTAAATTAAAGAAGTTTCTTAAATTAGGTAATATGAATTATATATTTTAAAATATTTAATCATTTTCTTTAATTCTCTTATGTTCTCTCCTTCTTGATTAGGAATCAATTTCCCTACTCATTCAACAGATATGGACCATTCGATGGGATATAGATGGTCCAGATTTAATTTTTTTTAATTTTTATTTTTTTGAAAAAAATTATTTTAGTAGATAGATAATCTAAAATAAAGATAATCTCTTGACTAATATTTTTTCAAAAAATGATTTCTTTTATTAAAAAATCACCATTTTAGAAAAATCAAATATGGACAATCTAAATCCAAATCTGAACAGTTCAAATATGAAAGAGATAAGCAGGAAAATCACTTCCCCTTTGATTATTATTGAAAAAACATCAATTAAGATAAATTAAAAAAATTGATAAATATAAAAATAATATCCTATAGTTAGATCCAAATTAACTATCAAATATGTCTTTTATATTAAGTACGAGAAGAAAATTTTGTTTCAGGTTGACATACGAGGAAGTTCATATGGGTTACTGGCGGCACACCCGGTGGCGCCGTTGGTGTCGCTGCACCATCTTGAAGCAGTGGACCAGCTGTTTCCGAGCTTAAACCGGGTTGAGTCATACAGGAAGCTAGTGACGGCGTATAAAATGGATCCAGGTCGGATCTCGCAACAGAGTATCTGTTACGACCTAAAACGGAACTGGTCGATATCGGTGTCGTGGGGCTATAGTGTACAGTTGTATCCTTCATTGATGACGGCAAAAGAACTGGAAACGGTGTTGGGGACGTTTCAGACGTGGATGAGTTGGAGTGATGAGCCATTTGTGTTCAACATCCGATCGGTGAGTGACCCGTGTGGGAGGCCCGTGGTCTACTTCTTGGATCGGGTCGAGAGCGTGCGCAGAGGGGAGACCCGATCCACATATATAAGGTATGGGGACGTGTTGGAAAAGAAATGTAATGGAGAGAACTACACGGCAACCATGCGTGTTGACTTGGTCGTCGTCACTGCCCCTCAGTTGACTCGAGACCTGTGGAATAAGGTAAGGGACGTCGAATATTCATATCATATTTATATTCAGATAAAGTATATTCCTCTGGTATTATTTATGACATTTTTTACATAAATTAAAAAAAAAACTTAAAATTTATTAACTCTTTAATAAAATTTAACAACTTTTTTATTCTACCCCTACTTAATATATATAACAACAAATAAAAACAAAATCAATATAATAATAAGTGAATGATTAAATTATGCATTTATATCAAAAATTTAATGAAATGTATTATAAATAGAAAAAAAATTTCTCTATGCCCTATTGGCTGGAGACGTATGTGCAATGGGTTGGTGTGTTTAGGGTATAATAAATTTAAAAACTGTTTAGTTGATATGTATGTTTGTGGATCACACCTATGAGCAGGCGCCACGTAGACAATGTTGTGAGGTGATGAATAAGAGTGATGAGGTGGACAGTACAGTAGAGATCAAAATCAGAGGTTGTCATCGATTCGAGAGTCTGACTCTGACTCCACCATGAGGGCACTGGGAATGTGGGAGGATCATATCTGTCAAGAAATCTTTGAGGTAATCTAAGAAAGGCAAAAGTAAAAACGTCATATTCAACATCTGCAGTTATTCATATATACCTGAGACTTTCTGATTATCAAATTGAATGATTAAATAATTTTTTTTTTTTATCAAAGAATGATTAAATAATTTAAATTTAAATTATTGTTGAAGGAGAATTATGGGTGGTAGGATTTCAGCATTCAATCTTTTGAGTTCCAAAGTTACTGCTTCCTTGAATCATAGTAGCCAGTGATCATCCTTCATCGTAACCCACTTGCCTAGGCTGTTGACTTTGGGACAGCGGGAGAGAGAATTCTCCCCTTGTCCTCTTTTTTATTATATTCTCATCACCTTATCATTATCTTTAAATTATGAAATAAATGGTTTAAATTTAATATTTTATAAATTAAAATTTATTTATTTTTTATGAATTGTAATTATGAATTGTATAGATTATATTTTAAGAGTTTAGATTTATTTATTTATGTTTATAGAAATAATTTTATAAAAGATTAAATATAAATTATATATTATTTTAACCTGACGGTTGATATTAAATTATGAGAAGAAGATGAAAAAGGGGACAATAAGAGAAACCCAATCTAAGATAGAGATGTCTTCATTGACCTTCCTCCTCTTTATTTACTCTCTTCATCATTGGATAATTAACTTCTAATGGTTGGCATTTACTATTTTATGAAAATATTAAATACAAAAATAAATTTAAACTATTACAATTAAACAGTTTACATTTACTTATATATTTTTTATTATTTAAGATTATAATATATTATTATGAAATATTAAATCCAAAACCATTGAAAATTAATCCAATGGTGGGAAAGTTCTTTGGAGAGGGGAGACACCCTTCTCCCAACAGTGACTCAGTAGCGGAGAGAAATAAAATTCAACAAGGTAATTCAGTAACTGTCATATATATATTCTTTTCTTATTTACGTTCAAATATCTAAGGTTTCAAAGCCATTTATCCAATAGGCAACACTTTTTAATATTTACAATTCGTTTTTGGTAGAAAGGAGCCCAAAGTGGAGTTACATAGGGCCCGCTTGGGTTAACGGTGATAAGAGTAGTTTTCTTTTTTTTTTAATATGATGTTTACAGATTTAAGATAAGATAAAAATTAAATTATAAATATAATTTGTGTTTAGATTGGCAGTGACAGAAGTAACTTTTTTTTATTAAAAAGCTAGATTTTTTAGCTTCAACTTAAAAGCTACTTTTAGAGGAAAAAAAAAGCTCAATTACAAAGAAAGGAAAAAGCCAACTCAAACACCTTAGTTTTCAAAAACCTAAAAGCCACCGTGCTTTTTTTTTTTTTTTAAAAAAGCCTGTTTGGGATGGCAAAATGCCATCCTAAATAAGCACATAAAAGCCTGTAATGTAAAGTGTGCATGAGTTTGAATTCAAATAAGCTTTTGGGATTGTTTATTAAAGGGTAAATGTAAAGCCAACGTCCCAAACTAATTTTAAAGGTGTAATTAGAACCTTAAAATATTTAGGGATGCAATTTTGGCCATGAAATAATTTAATTGGAGCAGTTGTGGCCCTTTAATGACAAAGATGCAACTGTATCACTACTACAAAAAGGGGCTATAATGTCCCAAATTTGGCACATTTAACATCCCAAAACGGGGGACATATATACTGGGGGCGTAGTAAGTTGTAAACAAAGACGTCCCTTTTATTTGGGACGTCTAAAGTGAGACTTTAGACGTCCCAAATTGTAATTTGGGACGTCTAAAGTCCCCCAGGGTGGGACTTTAGACCTCCCAATTTTTAATTTGGGACGTCTAAAGGTTAGGTTTTTTTTATACCATAATTTACATTCTGTATTACCCAGCAAATTCAAACTGTAGAAACAGAATAGAATATGGATTCATAAACCACACTGTCCGTTACAAACTAGTAAGGACATCCAGCACTACAATCTTTACTAGATATACATATAATAACCTTTCATACAACCTACTACTATATATATCAACAATAACAACCAGAAAGTGTCAAAACGCTGTCATCACACAACTATAAACTGATATAAAATAAAAGTTTTACTGCCCTATATGTTGAAGAAGATGTCCAGCCAAAAGATCTCTGATCAAATCAAGGTCTTCATGTAGGTAGGCATCTTCATTATCAAAAATCTGAAAATTTGAAAGTAAGCTTTGATAAAATGAATCTCAAGCAAATGAATTAATTAGCATTTCGATTAGAACACCAAAAATATTATCATTTGAGAATGAAGAAGCGATTACCTTTTCAAAATCGCTAGTAATTCCACTTTGAGTTATGTTATACATATAAAGTATAACATAATATCTGCATTCAGTGTTGCCAGGTTTCCGAGGGCACTTTAAATCAAAGGGATACAATTGGTTGTTAAAATCAATAAAGGTATGTCTAGAAGGACTGTCAATGAAACAATTAGGTAGGATCGAATGTACTTACTATCGAATAAAACCACTTTGGCTTTTTAACAACTGTACCCTCGCGTGACCCACCTAGGACTCTATATGTTTGACAAGCACTATCATGAAAAGCAAAATGAACAGAAATTAGAACCATTCATTTTTTTTAAGAGTCAATGAAATTCAAACAGAATAACTTACGTGTCGAAGATGGATTTTGTATCTTTGTCTAGCTTTTTACTCAAGGGATCAAACCAATAGACTACGTTGCGGTGGGGACATATAACACACAAACTCCAGTGATAACTTTAACAACATGTACACATTAAAATGAAGTTAGATGAGAAGACAATTATTTATTAAACTTCTTAAATTGACAAAATGTAAATACGAACCGTTGAATAATGGGTGCTAGATAACAACGAAGTTTGGTCTGTCCCATTGCGTAGCCGACATAGTGAGTCCTATACGCCACAGTACAAGTATCCCCTATCGTATTCGCAGGACATAAGAATCCATACCAATCATGTCTTTCCATGTTTATGCAGAGACCGTGGAAGGTGCTATAATAGAATTAAAATAAGGAATGAATTATTGAATGTATGAAATCAAAAAACCACTAAATGAATTCTATAGGAAAATTGAAAAAAGAACTTACATGATTGCAAATTTCACCCAGCCTACATCTATCTCCTCCAACCTGATAAACTGCTTGAGATCTGTATTGTCAATCATGTAGAGATACTCCAATATAGGGCCCACAATCCCTTGAGGCATCTTCAGGTCAATCTGTTTAATGCCCTTGTAGATCTGCTGTAGCCGTGCTAAGTAGGGCCATTTCCTCGCAGCTTCGTCATCATTTTAGAACATCAAAAAATAAATTGTTATTAGGATGCCAACAGATTTTCAGTAATAGTAGGGTAATTCCTACCATTGGAGGTGTTGCGTCTGAACCAATAAGATTGTGAGGCCAAAGGATGAAAGATCCTATCGCTTGACCTAATGTGCCAACCTCTGGATCAGGAACAGGGATGGATGTACCTTCTTCCCCCTTTCTAACACTCGTCACATTCACCCTATGAAAATCCTCCGGAATTTGCTGATGATGGTAGGTGGTAGCACGTGTGTGAACGAGAGCATTATCAACAACACGCAACAGTGGATCATCCAAATAGAGGGTGCAAGGGTCTCCCGACACTAGAGTGGGAGAAGGGTCGCCAAGTGGTTCCTCCAGAGGGTTGTAACTTCCTTTGGTGCTATTGAAGGCCGGGGATTCCTGAGTTCTATGCTCGTCCCTTGCCCTTTGTGCTTTGAACATCTTTGCCATTTCAAGTTGAAGCTCTGGCAACAACTCTTGTCGGAGCTTGTCAAGAAGGTTGGCCTCGATCTCTCTTTCGAGCTCCTCTCGAATCTTGGCCACAACGTCCTTACTAGGTCCAGCTTGTGACGAATAACATGGGTCTCGTCCAAAATACCTCGCGGCACTAACTCCCCGTGTCTCTCCTCGAACACGACCAAGGTCATCTGCCTTCCCAATAGCCGTTGATAAGATGTCCATTTGTCTACTTGGATTGAATGAACCTTGGCTACTCTACTCGTCCAGTTCATCCTGTAGCATACAGTTTATCGTAAATGTATCGAAACCACTCACGATATGTAAAAAATTAGGTACTTATGGTATAACTACTTACAATCCTCGCAGCAACCTCAGCAACAGTCAGATTTATGTACTTCCCAGCCTTAATCCTCCTTGCTTTCCATTTTTTGTGACGTGGAGGAGGTGCCGGTGCCTGGATAACAACGCTAGGATCAGATTCTACTACTTCCTTCATTTTCTCTAACTCTTCTTGCATCATTTGCCGCTCAAGCTTCCAATATCCACCACGAGACATGTAATGTTGATATTTATTTTCTGATTGCCTCTGTGCATTTGCTGCACTTAATTTCTATGAATGAAAAACAACAAAAAATAAATCAACGATATAAAGTATATGAAAATTACAAGTTCTATATCATGATGACAGAAATCTTACCAAAAACTCAGGATCAGCTCGTGATGCCACAAACAACCTCCAGTCCTCTGGAGACAAATATGTATACTGTGCATATGGATCCTTACCCCTAAGGGCCCCTCGAATGTACCGTGCTGTTAGCTTGTTCTTAAAACCTTTCCATCGTACACGAACCTCATCCATCCAGTGCTTATACATCTCCCTGGTGTATGGGACATCGTATGTTTGCTGTAAGGTAAAACATAAGATTATTATATTTGAAACAATAAGAACAAGCTACAATGCATCAAAACTTATATACCAAAAGTTGCTGCCAAATCATGTCTTTCGTTTTTGGGGGAACCAATCTCTAATTATCGTAGGTAATGCGCACTTTGCTTCAACCTAAAAACCCTACGTATCTAATGAAGTGGTCTTCCTCAAGACCAACTGGATTCAGATTGTCATCGAAGTCTATATATAGCCTCTCCTGTTGATGTTCATGACGTGCAACCAATGTTCCCATCTTTATACAGCCTCTAACCCTCCTTCTTGCAGGGGGTTCATCTCTAGGCCTTTCGTCATTGCTAGAGCTTTCGTCATCTCTACGCCTCTCGTCATCACTAGAGTTGTCCATATTCCTATTAACACAAAAAGCATCATCAGAAACATAAATAAATTGCAATAAAATAGAAATAAACTAAGCAGGAAGTAAAACAGAAAAAACAAACAGTTCTCGTTTATAAATTAAGGTCTTACTCTATATTGTTTCCCATAGCCCTTCACCATGGTCATTTCTTACAGCATATTCGTCATCATCTACCAATTCTACTTCATTTGTTCGAGGTGGAGTTGTTGTGAAAGGTGGTGTGTCATCAAGGTTGAAGGTCGGATCACCATACTTCTGTTTTTTACTTTTAAGGACAATGGACATGTTTTTGCTCGCAGGATCAGTGACATAAAACACTTGTTTCGCCTGGCTTGCTAAAATGAAGGGCTCGTCTCTATAGCCAACTCTTTAAAGATCGACTGAGACAAATCCAAATTGTTTATCTATTACCACGACATTATTGCTAACCCACTTACATTTGAATAAAGCAACTTTGAACTTGTTGTATGTCATCTCCCATATTTCTTCTATAACTCCATAATAGGCCATAGACGCTAATATGGGGTTTTTATCTCTCGAACTGGAAAAGTGCATAGATTCAGCTTCTACCATGAGCCCACTATTTTGCATGGTACTTCTGTCATCTTGCTCTTTCGTATAGAAAGAATAGCCATTTATATCATAACCGGTCCAAGTAATGACCTGAAACAAAGGCCCCCAAGCTAGCCACTCGATTATCTCAGACACACCGGTCTCGTGCAAAACCTTTTCCTTAAACCACTGCATGAATGTCTTGTTTTACTCAATAGCAATTTGCATGTCATTCTTCCTTGGATTCTTGTTCTTTAAAGTCTTTCTGTGTTCATCTATGTAAGGTTGAACTTCTTCCAAATTATTCAGGATATACAAGTGGGCTTGCAACACCTCTTCACGAGGAACGTTCTTCACTTTCAGTCCTCGTGTTCCCTTGCTTCTACCTTCTTCATGCCGAGATTGTTCCTTCTTCCCTGACATACAATCTTTGTAAAACTCCATAGCCTCCTCAACTACATATATTTTTACTATTGAGGCTTCTGGTCGATAAGGATTTTTAGAATACCCTTTTAAGATCTTCATGTATCGCTCGAAAGGGTACATCCACCTCAGGTAAACTGGACCACAGAGCCTTACCTCCCTTACCAAATGAACTACCAAATGCACCATTATATCAAAAAATGAAGGAGGAAAATGCATCTCTAGTTGTGACAAAATAATGTAACCCTCATTTTCCAGTTCATCCAAATTTTCAATGTCAATGACTTTGTTACATATAGCATTGAAGAAAACACACAATCTTGTCATGGTGGTTCGTACTTCATCTTTCAATATGCCTTTAATAGCTACCGGTAATAGTTATTGCATCAATACATGATAATCATGAGACTTCATTCCCACTAACTTCAAATCGTCCATTGAGACACATCTTTTCACATTCAAGAAATACCTTTGCGGCACCTCAATTTCATACAAACACCCACACAAACTTATTTTCTCTGCTTTTGATAGTGTATGCGCTGCTGGCTCCATGTATGCCCTCCTACCATCATCTCTTAGTTGTGGATGTAACCGTTCTCTTATTCCCATATCGACAAGGTCTAATCTCACATTAATCCCATCCTTAGTCTTCCCTGGTATGTGCAAAAGCGTACTGATAAGGCTATCACAAACATTCTTCTCCACATGCATCACATCAATACTGTGTCTCACGTCAAGTGAACGCCAATATGGAAGATCAAAGAAAATAGATCTCTTCTTCCATATGTTCTTCTCACCCGTAACCCTCTGATTCTTACCAAAAGTAACATTGATACGTTCCACTCGACTGTAGACTTCCTCTCCGGTTAATGAATTTGGAGCCATTCCATGCTCCGGTAAGCCGTTAAAACGCTTTCTTAGCCTACGATACGGGTGGAACCGATGAAGAAACTTCCTGTGGCCAAGGTAGACAGTTTTTCTTCCATGCTTTAGTTGTTGGAAGTGTGTGTCTACTTCACATATTGGGTATGCTTTGTGACCCTTTATGCTGTACCCTGACAAGTTTCCGTACGCAAGGAAGTCATTTATCGTTATGGAAATCATTGCACATAGCTTGAAAGACTCCTTCTTATAATCATCAAACACATCTACGCCTTCCTCCCACAACTTCTTCAAGTCCTCAATCAAAGGCACCAAATAGACATCAATATCATTCCCTGGCTGTTTTGGACCAGAAATCATCATATACTTATGTTTTATACATAGCCAGGGAGGCAAGTTGTATATTACAAGGAGAACCGGCCACACACTATGTGTGCTAGTAAGAGTTCCATACGGATTGATGCCATCTGTACAAAGCCCAAGCTGTAGGTTTCTCGCCTCGTTGCCAAATTGAGGGAACATTTCATCTATTTTTTGCCATTGTGGAGAGTCAGCTGGGTGCCGAAGATATTTCCCATCAGATATTCTCTCATCAGAGTGCCACCTCAACTTCTTCTCTTTTGTTGTAGTCGCAAACAAACGTTTAAAATGTGGTATTATTGGAAGATACCACATAACCTTTAAAGATTTCCTTTTACTTGTCACATCACTACAACCACCATCTTTTTTCACTTTGTTACGTGCAGTTTTACACTTAGGACACTCACTAAGATCTCCATACTCATTTCTGTAGAGTACGCAGTCATTAGGGCAAGCATGTATCTTTTTATACTCCATACCCATCGTAGACAGGATTTTCTTAGCCTCATACATACAATTTGGAAGTACATTATCCTCTGGAAACATATCACTCAATAGTTCAAGCAGCAATGTGAAACTACTATTGGTCCACCCACAAGTTGCCTTTAAGTTAACCAAATGTAATGTTCTCGTCAGCCGCGTGTACTTACTCCCACTGTACAATGGTGTCTCTGCATCACTCCGTAGGCTGTCATACTCCTGCGACTGCATAAAGGATTCTGCCTCAACATCGTTAATCATTTTCTCCATTCTATCTTCACTTATGATATCCACATCTTCCTTCTTGTGCGACAGACAATCCGTTACTTCCTCACCATGCTATATCCACCTTATGTATTGCAGATTTATTCCATCACAAAGTAGGTGATCCTTTATGACATCAACATCCCGTCGACTCTCATTCAAACAATTGACACAAGGACAAAAATACTTCTCATTTTTTGCAGGAGCATTCTTTTTAGCGAATACAATAAATTCTTCCACCCCTTTCTCATATTCTTCACTAGTTCTCAAAGCATTCATCCAACTATGATCCATTTTGTTACCACCTAAGGCATTCCCAATAACATTCACATGTTTAGTACACTTGTCAACGACATATGATGGGATTGCCTAATTAAGTTATCAACCCAATTTAGGATTTTAAAATATGGGCTTAATAACTTTATTGCCCCCTCCTAGCCTCCTCTCTCCTCTTAAAAGGGTTTCAGTGCTATGTAACTTATTTTTTTTAATAAGTATATGTATATAAACATTAATGTATAATAAACTTTGTTGATCACAATAAGTCTGACTCCTGTGATATTATATATATCAAAGATTTTCATTAATGGAATTTAAAAAAACGAGTTTCATATTAACAAAACAATTTTAAGTTGAGTTCTTCCAAAAATAAAATTTTTTTATTGAAAATATTTAGATAAAAATCATTTAATGAATATTGGGGTTATGGTTTTCTTTTTAGTTTTGGCTTGAATTATTCTTCATAATTCGTTTGGAATACAAGTATTTCTTTAATTTAAACAAATCATATTTTATTTTATTATATATACTAATTAATGGTAATATACACAAGTAAATTTATATTTAAACAAGAAAATAAACAATTTTTTTTTTATTTTAGTATATATTTAAATATACTAAAATTGTTTTATTGAAAATATTTAGATAAAAATCATTTAATGAATATTGGGGTTATGGTTTTCTTTTTAGTTTTGGCTTGAATTATTCTTCATAATTCGTTTGGAATACAAGAATTTCTTTAATTTAAACAAATCATATTTTATTTTATTATATATACTAATTAATGGTAATATACACAAGTAAATTTATATTTAAACAAGAAAATAAACCATTGCACTGGAGTTCCCGAATACATGCAATTTAAGCAATATAAGCACACCAAACACATCAGGCTAATCTCAACCATCTCAATATAAGCAATATATAAGCACAATCTCAACCATTTCAAGTAAATTTATATTTAAAAAAGAAAATATACCATTCTGTTACAAAAAAGAAGAAGAAAATAAACTAACCTGATCAGGGGGCGCCTACTAGTATGATGGAGAGGTAGAGAAGACGTTGGAGATCAGAGGTGTATGCACGATGGGGAGGTGGAGAAAGCAAACAACCACGGTGGACAATGGAAGGAAGGAGGTGGAGGAGATGAAGTTGCAGAAGGGTCGACTGGCCTGGTTGCGTGCGTTGAAGAAACAAAGGAGTTGAAGAAACAAAGAGGAAGAAGGGTTGAGTGCCGACGGTGGGTGGGGGAGGAGGAAGAAGAGTAAAGTTGGGTCAAAAAAGGAGGGAGGAGGGAATGGGACATGTAAGGAGGAGTGCATTGAGAAGACGCATGTAACCCCCTCAGTAATTATATCCGAATTAATTATTTTCTGGAACAATATGCAAAGATTGAAATTCTGGGAATTTTGTGGTGATTTTCAATAATGGCCAATATTTTTCCTATGAAGAGGACTTAGATATCTTTCATTTGGCTTTGGAATCACCTCATTTCGATTTTTCTAGAATTAGTTATGATTTTTCAAAGTTGGGCAGAAAATCTGCCAGAAAATCCGAAAATGTGAAATAACATTTACTAACCCATCACATGATAGGGTTTTCAAAAATACCTTTCGAAATCATTTATAAACTTGGTCTCATATTCACATTTCGAATACAATTACTACGCGAAGATAAATCACATTCATATAAATATCAGAGTGCACAACATAATCATCCCAGGAATCTCGGGTACATACCTTCGCTAAAGATATACAGGGCACAATTGCCCATTACAATTCTTCAAATAGGGATTACACAATCTCATCTCGAATGAGTCTTCCCGCTCCCTCCACGAGCCACTTGCCCTGTCTAAATTGTTTGTAAGGGAGGGTGAGATTCGAGAGAATCTCAGTAGGGAAACATTATCAATATGCAAGCAAGATAAGTGTTTAATGCATGACATGCTTGCATCACATAACTCATGCACACATAGAATGACAAATCTATAAGCTCAATGCTTCGAACGATACACATATGGCCATATCATATATTGAAACATAGCTTCAAATCATTCATACATGTTCCACATAATCAAGCAAAGCAATAACATGTATCAACACATTAAAACAGTTATCAGAGCATGCAGGAGAGATAAGTTCCCTACCTCCAGTCTTTTCTCCTCGATTTACGTGCCAACAACTCGGGGCTTCACATTCGATCCTACAATGTCAAATGTACTATTTAGATACTTCCATAGTGTTTCTGAGGGTCATATGAAGCTATATTGAAAATTTGCTAAAATGCCCCCGGGGACCCGGTCCGGCCCCACCGTACCCGGTCCAACTGTACTTTTACTGAAATGTTGACATGGGCTATTCTAAAATATTTTTGCCCAAGTAATCCATTTCCGGACTCGGAATTATCAAATTCAATGTCAATTACAAAATTACCCTTGACAGCCCCACTTTAAGGGTTTCAGGGGCGTTTTCGTAATTATGCTTTTTCGGCCTGTTCCGAAAAAGTGACCAACTGTAACCCCACCTAATTTTCGCTCCTGAACTCAATGGAACCATCAAATCATTGAAAATCCAACTCTAAGACCCATTTATAGCCGTAACCAAAATATACAAGTATTCCGGGGAAAATTGGGGTTTTTCGGTTTCAGCTCCGTAAACACGTTCCTTTCTACTCCTAACCACTTTATTGACTATTCCATTAGGTTAGCACTACCATTTAGTATCAATTTGGGCAGCATAACAGCCCCACAAACCCATTTTCCATTTTTAGAACCAAAGACAATCCGGCGAAATTTCACCGATTAAATTGTCTATAACAGGCAGAATAGTCAATATGCACGGGTTTGGAAGTTACCTCAAGCTCCCACTAGCTTTTCCTTCTTGTGGCTGAAAACCCTAACTTCAAAACACCAAAAGAGGAGCTTCCAAACCTTAAAGAACATAAAGGAGTAGCTTAGTATCAGAGTTATACGCGTTAGGAGCTAGATCGTCGGAGAAATCGACTTACCTTGCGAGATTTCTTCCTCTTTCTCTCTATTTTTCTCTCAACTCCTCTCTCCATATTCAGCTGTGCAGCACGTCGGAAATGAGAGCTGAAGATGATGAGAAGATGTTTTAATTCCATGCTTATGTCATCTTGCCTTTTGATGATGTCATAATTCCCAAAATTGGCATTTTCGGATTTTCTGGCAGATTTTCTGCCCAAACTTTGAAAAATCATAACTAATTCTAGAAAAATCGAAATGAGGTGATTCAAAAGCCAAATGAAATTTATTTAAGTCCTATTCATTGGAAAAATATAATCCATTACCATAAATCACCACAAAATTCCAGAATTAAACAAATTTCATCACTGCCCCAAAACAGAGTCCATTTTCAACCTCAAATTTTGGACAGTCATATCTCCCAGTTCCCAATATGAAATGGCACAAAGTATATGTCCATTTTGAATCTTGGGATGTGATCTTTAAGATTGGAAATTTTCATAATTTTCTGACATCATTTGCCTAGTAAAAACGTCCACACGAGAAGACTGCCCAGACAGAATTCATACTGGACATCATTTCCAATTTTGCAACCAATGTGTCCAATCTAATTTAAATCAATTCCAATGATTAAATATCACAACATGACACCATTTCCATCACAATACCCCATTCAATTCTTCCCTCTATTCTAAGTTAATTTGGATGTTAATCCACAATTGAACTCAAATACAGGGTTTTGGCGTTGCTCATAACACACGCGACTACAATCCACTTTATATTCTCTAAAAGGGTTCATTAATCACTAACCATGTCCACTTTTGTAGTCATTAACCCCTAATCACAATTTGGGATCTTGCTAAACCGGGGCTTAGCAATCCACTAATCTCAGGCTTATTCTCTAACCTCGAGTCTCAAAATTCGAGGTATTACAACGCATGTCAGACAAGTGTCTGACATGTGCCTAGAGGCGTCCCAAATGCCATTTGGGACGCCTAAAGTCTGGGTTTAGGCATCCCAAAATAATTTTGGGACGTCTAATCCCAGCTCCAGGTGCTAAAAAAAATTTACGAAATTTATATTTTGTGCCTGGAAGCACTTTAGACGTCCCAAATTCAAATTTGGGACGCCTAAAGGTTCCCCTGCATATATATAATTATGAAAATGCCACCGCCTCCCTTTTTAACCACCCAATTTTCAATTTGGGACGTCCTTAGGGGTGGTTATATCTCAATTCTGTAGTAGTATATGTTATTTAACCCTCTGCCACATAAGTATTTTTTCCCAATCTTTATTATTTTAAATGCCCCCATTTTATTTTTTAAATAAACAAAAAGAAAATGCATCCTAGAATGAATTGAAGAGCACACTCACTACTACAAAATTGTTGATATATGATGGTTATTATTGACCATAAATCATGATTCTGAACTGTCGTATATGCAGACACTATATATGCTTAGCATAAGATACATTACAGTTTTGAACCATAATGTATGGAGGACATATATAACAGTTATTTGTTAATAACCGTAATATATTAGTTTTAATTTTTTATTATATATACTTAGTTTTAGTATCTGTTTTATTCAGTTTTATTGTTAATATTTATTAATAAAACACAATATAATCATTGATAATAACAACATAATAATTTTTTTTTGATGTTGTTATCCGACATCTGGTTCGGGGTTCATAGCTACCCCTCCTAAGTGTCTCCTTTGGTTGACCCTGTTAGACCAACTCTATGTTGGTCAAGATAATAATAGTAAATAATAAATTTTCTTTATGTCAAAATTCAATACATTATAAAAAAAATTAATACATTATAGATAAACATCATACAATTTAAAAGAGATTAGCATTTAAATACTCTAGAATGTTATCTTTTTTTTAAATTATAAAAGAAAATCTATTAAAAAAAAGTCAGCAATATTCGTTAATGCTTTTGTTGTATATTGTCAATCACGTATCAATACTCTAGAGTTCCAGTCACACATCCTTTAACTACAAAAAGATAATATAAAAAAGAAAATCAAAATATATATAGTAAAAATGGGCAAATATTAAAACTTGACCAGTTCTTGAATCTGATTCAACAAATTTGATTTCATCATACGTGCTAAAGTTCAGGAATGTGAGAGGGTGAATATAGCGCTCAAAATTTGAAAAATATGAAGCCACAATCAAAATTTTAAAACAGGGATAATTTTGTAAAAAAAAAATGGCCTAGAAAACCAGTTAGGGTTCGGGAGTCAATTATGCTTGGGGAAGATGTTAGGCACCGTACAACACTCATTCTTGATAACGGTTACCCTAACTTAATTATTTAAAAATGAATATGGCCTTTAATTTTATTATAATTACCCAAAAGAGAATAAACAAATAGAAAATTATTTACAATAAGAGAAAATAAATAAGTAAACAAAATTATTTATTTACACGGTTGGACTTGACCTATAATGAAAGCCTAAGCCTACGTACCCTATAGAGGAATCAAAGGCCACGTTGTTCATTAGGGGTAGAAAGGCGTGACATCTGGTTAGAGTCTTTTAAGAAAATTTTATTTAATTTATTTGAGAAAAATAATTTTTTTTGGTTTGTATTTTTTACTTTTTCAAAAAAAAATTTCCTCATTTTCTCATCTGAAACAAAATTTGTTTATTTTAAGAAAAGAACCAGTTTTTTGTTTTAAAAATTTTTATTTGAAAAAGAAAAAAAAACAAGAGTTTATCAAGCCAACAAGGAATTGCATTCTCATTATATCATTTATTACAAAAAAGTCTAAGATGACAAGAAAATCAATAAAAATATGGTGAGAATGTGTAACTTTAATGTTCTGAATCCCACTACAACAAGAGACAAAGTGATAGAACCACATAATAAATAAGAGGCAATTACAATCATATTACCTATATTTATTAAGCATGACACCTATCACCATTAGAAGACAAGGAAGATCACGAAATCAAAATCAGATAAGCATGACACCTATCACCATTAGAAGACGAGGCAATTCATGATCAGGTGTAGATAATAGCAAAAGCACATACCTCTTGATCCCTAATGCAATACATGTATCTATGATATAGAGGATAATTCAATGAGAAAATGAAAAGCAAGCACACATACGTCTTCATGCATCATCCTTTTAAGCTACACATATGCTATAGTATGAAGGAAAATAGAAATGAAAAGTGTCATACCCTTATCTTATTTTTACCTTTTTCAGAGTATTTGCAGAAAACAATACACAGTTCGGTGAGTAATATAGGAATAGCATAAAAATACTGATATTTAGTACATGATTACACTGCAGGTATTCTCGATAGGGGTTCGTACATGATAATTACCACTAATGTAGCCGCACAGGGCTACTTGGATATCTAAATCCGTCCCAGTGAAACGGAAACATCTTCCCATCTTCGTTTCATCACTGCAATTCTCTCATGTAGTTCTCATCTCTGATCTCTGAATACCTTCTATATTCACCTGTCTAAAATGTTGGTAGGGGAGGGTGACTAGATGCATGCCCCATAAATTACATTTCTGCATGCTCAATGTTTCATGCAACAAAACTATGGCTATAGTAAAAACAAAAACAGATTTTCATTTATTCAAATATGCTTTACACAATCAAGTAAAGTAGTCACATACATCACTACACAAACAAAGATATCAAATACATGCAAGTAAGATAAGTCCCCTATCTCAGATCTTTGAGTCCTCCTCTTGTACCTTTCCATCAGTCCAACATTCTGTGTCCAGCTTAGGCTATTGTCCGATCGTAAATTTTCAAATGTATAAGAATTAGGTTAAAACTCATTCATGTATTACTTTAGACACTTCTATAGTGTTTCTAGTGGTTATATAAGCCTATTGTGAAAATTTACAAAAATGCCCCCTGGAACCCTCGACCTAGTCCCGATGTCCCGGGTCTGACTGTACTTTTTCTAAAATTTTGACCTGGGTTATTCTGACATATTTTTGCCCAATGAATCCATTTCTACCACGTAATCAGCAAATTCACTGTCAAAAGACAAAAATTCCCTTGGCAGCGCATATTTTAAGGTTTTAGGGGTGTTTTCGTAATTATACTTTTTTAGGCTTTTCTGAGAAAGTGTTCAACTGTAACCCCAGCTAATTTTCCCTCCTGAACTTAATGGAATCATTATAATATTAAAAATCCAACTCTAAGCCCCAGAATTTGACCTAGCCAAAACCCAAGATTCTCTAGGGAAATTTGGAGTTTTCCAATTTTGACTCCGCAGACTTACTCCTTTATACTCATAATCACTTTATTAACTATTTAATTATGTTAAAACCACCATTTTGGACTCAATTTGGGTTGTATAACATTTAGGACACACTCTTCCCAAATTTACAATTGGAGCAAATTAACTAGAAATTCACTGATTAAGTTACTAACAGCAGCCAAAACAAACAATATTTGAAGTTTAGGAAGTTACCTCTTCTTCCTTCTAGCTTTTCCTCCTGTGGCTGAACCCTAACTCCATTTAAAAATGAAATTTTGCTTCCAACAACCTTGAATAACATAGAAGAGAAGTTTAGGATAAGGATTATACATATTAGGAACCAATTCATTGAAGAAATCACTTACCTTTGTAAGCTTTTCTTGTCCTTCTCTCTCTAGCTCCACACAAGCTTTCTCTCTCTTCTTTGTGCATGGCTGCACGGTTTTGAGGAAGATGAAAGGAGAAAAATTCTTTTTATAATAATTGCCTTTAACCTTTTTATTTATTTATTTAAGCAAAAATAAAAAAATTTGACTTTTTATGTATACAACAATTATGTACATGTAGTCACAAGCTCAATTGAAGCTAACTAATATTTCCCTCTCTTTAGTTAGCCATAAATCACATCCTAAGGGCCCAAGTTAGTGTCAAAATGGGCTGATAACAATTTATCTCTTAATTACAAGATTTCCATCACTTTTTCTTTTCATTTCTAGATTTATGGCAATTCTGGCAAATTTTTTGCCCAAACTTTGAAAAATCATAATTTAATTTGTAAATATCAAATTGGAGTGATTTTAAAGGAAATAAAACCCTTATTGAGTCTAGTTTCAAGGAAAATAATAGCCCTACACCAATTGGAAGCACAAAATTATCAGAATTAAATTCTTTGGACGTTGTTCCAAAAAATCAACAGTTTTTCTGGGCTAAGTTTAAAAATTCATAACTATTTGTTTACAACTCCAAAAATTACCTATTACTTATCATATTAAAGGTTATGATGCCTACTTTCACCATGTAAAAATTCATAATTTTTGTTATCATCATTTGCCTATTTTAAAATATGCTACAAGAAGGCTGCTATGATGGAAAAATATACTTGTAGCAAATCCACATTTCTAGGACTATTGCTAAACTGGGGCTTAGCAGTCAACTTGATTCAATCTTATTCTCAAACCTCGAACCCTAAAATTTGGGATATTACATTTCTCCCCCCAGTCAATAAATTTTATCCTCGAAATTTGAACATCATATCGAATAATCTATTCCTTAGGGAATCCTTTTTTATCCAATATGCTCAAATGATGTCCATAAAGCATGTAACCAAGATCTACATACATAGCTCCCCTGCTACCATTATGCCCTACTACACAAGGGCTCTTTCCAACTCTACCTACATATTTCGCTACAAACCATACAGATCACCTACTACCCCTTTTACACCTTATAGATCACATACCACACAGAGATTGCATACCACACAGAGATCATATACCAAAAAGATTGCACTACACACAAATCACACACCACACAGAGATTGCATGCCATACAGATTATATCCTTTCACGTTACACAGGTTTCCTCATTACTAGCCACACAGGTCCTCGTCACTATACTTGATATAATATTGTTAGCCACATCACCTCAGCACACATGTTTTACGCCCAGCCTTTTGACTGCAAGCCATTAGAGTGACGAAACCCACCTGGCCATGTTAGGATAATAGCTGCCGATCATAGATTGATAGTCGCATCTTTAACATGCTATGATAGGCTGACTCACTAATCAGGGAAAATCACTAATGCCATATAGGCTGCGTTATTGTAGATCACTTAATTCGCCATACAGAAGACCACATAAGACACCACACAGCATACCACACAGTTGGTACCACATAGATTATCTCATTCAGACCACTCAGGTCACACCACATATATTATCTGATCCTAGACCATACAGATTACATCACCATAAACCACTCAGTAAGTTAATCCCTGAAAGCCAGAGCTTACATTTGACTCCCAATACCACCCATAGGTGTTTATCATGTTCTTCTCTACTCCTTAAGTTGATCAAAACATCGACATTAAGTCTATAACATGCTAGTCTAACTTTAGTCAACAATTTCATTCAAATATTCTACTTATATCTCTAATCAAGACATTATGGCAAGTTTCCACACCTATAGATATGATCAAAATCAAATTATACAGCTATTTATATACATTCAACCCTAAATGTATCACATAGTCAAATACAATATATATGGCGAGTTCCAATACCAATACTACTCATAAAACATATTCATCATTGTACCCATAGGTACTATTCATTAGTTCGGATCCTTTAGGATAAATATGCAGAGTAATCACTATTAATTATGCATCACCATATATAATACCTACATACCATTAACATTACGGTGTTACTAAAGATAATCACTTAGCATGAAGAAACCTCAAAACATTTACTATGCCTCAAATTTCCATAATGCCATCAAATGAACCTTTCTAGGCAGTATTAATCGCGGCAGAACTATCCCGATTTAAAATCAATACTTACATCATCATTATCTCCATGCTTCTAAGCACTCTTTAAATCATCTAACTCAAATGATTATTAGCCATGAAGAAACCTTAAGATAATTACTCTTCCTTAAGTCTCCATGACCTTGCCAACATAGCTTCCCAGGGGGTCACCTATTCTAAGATTACCCTAGGTTGAACACGCTTAACTTTCATGTTCTCGTGTGAAAACGCAGATACCGGCTTCAACTACTTCCAACCACCGGTACCCTGAGACTTCCCTTGTCTTAAACATCGTGCCAACTGCCTTTAGCATACTAAATGCCATGTCTGTACTCTTGCCTTGGTCATGTCCGCTCCCTTGGGTTTCACAATATCCTTGGACCATCCTTAGTACGGTTTTGCACTACTTGCTACCATTCAGATATTCACTATTTGCTCCAGGGCAAATTCATAGACTAGGAGTTACTTCCTTTTACCATATAAGTATACTATTCTGTGGCAAGAATTGCTTACTCCACCAGAACTGCTTTGGGCTCTAATACCAAAATGTCAGACCCTTATCTTATTTTCACCTTTTTTAGAGTATTTACGAAGAACGATATGCAGTTCAGTGAGCAATATAGGAATAGCTTAAAAATACTGATATTTAGTACATGATTACATTGTAGGTATTCTCGATAGGGGTTCGTACATGATAATTACTACTAATATAGCTGCATAGGGCTATTTGGGTATCTGAACCCATGCCAATGAAATGGAGACATCTTCCCATCTTCATTCCAGCACTACAATCCTCTTATGTAGTTCTCATATGTGATTTCTGCATACCTTCTGTATTCACCTGTCTAAATTATTGGTAGGGGAGGGTGAGATTTAAGAGAATCTCAGTAGGAAAAAGTTACTATAATACATGCAAGATATATGCTTGTGTATGACATGTTAGCGTGCATTAACTAGATGCATGCCCCATAATGACATTTCTATATGCTCAATGTTTCATGCAACAAAACTATGGCCATAGTAAAAACAGAAACAGAGCTTTATTTATTCAAATATGTTCTACACAATCAAGTAAAGTAGTCACATACATCACTACACTGGTAAAGATATCAAATACATGCAAACAAGGTAAGTCCCCAACCTCTGGTCTTTGACTCCTTATCTTGTACCTTTTTATCAGTCCAATATTCTGTGTTCGGCTCAAGCTATTGTCCGATCCTAAATTTCCAAATGCACAAGAATTTGGTTAAAACCCATTTATGTACTACTTTGGACACTTCCATAGTGTTTCTAGTGGTTATATAAGCCTATTATAAAAATTTACCAAAATACCCTTTAGGACATGTGCGGCCCCGCCATACCCGGTCCGACCATAGCTTTCCTAAAATTTTGACCTTGGCTATTGTGACATATTTTTGTCCGAGGAATCCATTTCTAACCTCGCAATTACCAAATTCACTGCCAAAAGACAAAAATGCCCTTGGTAGCGCCTATTTCAAGGTTTCAGGGGTATTTTCGTATTATGCTTTTTCAGCCTTTTATGAAAAAGTGATAAACTATAACCCCAGCAAAGTTTCCCTCATGAACTAATGAAATCATCAGAATATCAAAAATCCAACTCTAACCCCTAAATTGGACCTGGCCAAAACCCAGGATTCTCTAGGAAAATTTGAGGTTTTCCAATTTTGACTCCGCAGACTTGCTCCTTTCTCCTCCTAATCATTTTATTCACTATTTAATTACGTTAAAACCACTATTTTGGACCCAATTTGGGTAGCATAATGTTTAGGACACAACTTTTCCCATATTTACAATTAGAGCAAATTAACCAGAAATTCACCTATTAAATTACTCATAGCAGCCAGAACAACCAATATTTGAAGTTTAGGAAGTTACCTCTTCTTCCTGCTAGCTTTTCCTCCTGTGGCTAAACCCTAACTCCCTTTAACAATGAAATTTTACTTCCAACAACCTTAAATAACATAGAAGAGGAGCTTAGGAGAAGAATTATATATGTTAGGAACCAATTCACTAAAGAAATCACTTACCTCTAGCTCTACCAATTCTCCTTCTCTCTCTAGCTCTACACAAGCTTTCTCACTCTTCTTTGTGCTTGGATGCACGGTTTTGAGGAATATGAAGGGAGAAAATGCTTTTTATAATAATTTCCTTTATCCCTTTTATTTATTTATTTAAGCAAAAATAAAAAAAAATTGACTTTTTATGTACATAACTCTTATGTACATGTAGTCACAAGCCCAATTGAAGCTAACTAATATTTCCCTCTATTTGGTCAGCCATAAATCACATCCCAAGTGCCCAAGTTAGTGCCAAAATGGGCTGATAACTATTTATATCTTAATTACAACATTGTCATCACATTTTCTTTTCATTTCTGGATTTATGGCAATTTTGGTATATTTTCTGCTCAAACTCTGAAAAATCATAATTTAATTTGTAGATATTAAATTGGAGTGATTCAGAAGGCTATAGAACCCTTATTAAGTCCAGTTTCAAGGAAAAATATAGTCTTTTCCAATTGGAAGTACAAAATTCCTAGAATTAAATTCTTTGGACGTTGTTCAAGAAAATCAACAATTTTTCTGAGCTAAGTTCAAAAATTCATAAATATTTATATATAGGTCAAAAAATTATCCATTATCTATCAAATTAAGGCTTAGGATGTCTACTTTCACCATGTAATATTCCATAATTTTTTATCATCATTTGCTATTTGAAAATACGCTACAAGAAGGCTACGACGCTGGAAAAATACACTTATAGTAAATCCTCATTTCTGGGACTATTGCTAAACTAGGTCTTAGCAGTTCACTTGATTCAGGCTTATTCTCAAGCCTCGAATCCCAAAATTCAGGATATTACAAAAGGAGGATGGAAGAAATGCTTGTTATATCACTCAAGCCAATAAATAAATGATCATGTAAAGGGGACATACCTCCAAGTCTTTGATGTGGTGCAAGAGGTGATATGAAAAAGAAAAATTTAAAAAAAAAAAGTGAAGAAGACACATCAACACAAGCACCGTACTAAGGTAAAGCAATGCTAATTATTTCTCATCATTTTGTCAGCAAAATGAATAAAAGAGCACAAGAATATTTATATGTCACCACTTGCCACCCATGTTCATGCTCTTATTAATTAATAAATAATCAAATGCTCCCTGGCCTTGTGTGCTACTTGAAAAAATGAGGTGAGAAAGAGAGAGAAAGCAAAACAACAATAAGAAAAGAGAAAGAGAAAGACATGAAGGATGTAATACCCTATCTCATATTCACTACTTTTAAAGTGAATTTTAACAAAATTTTTTATTTATCGTCATGCATTAAGCATAATTACCATACCCTTATAGTAAATATCAAAATCTATAGGAGCTTCAAGCTCCTAGCCCATAAATCTCACACAGCTAGATATAACAATTGTAGGTCCAAAATCCATCACATAATAATTCATAAACTATAATAATGCATTTCTATGAAAACCCTAGGCCTTGGGTCATCTACTACCAAAATCCAGATAAAGGACTACTCAGAGTTCAACATAATCATGAATTTAAAATGCAGATTCTAACTGTGGCAATAAATGGAATCAAACAAGTACACTGTAACTGTTAATAGTTGTAGCCTTAGGCCTCAGGTACTTTCCAAAGGTTCCATAAGGCAATTTTAGTCTTAAAATTGTAAGGTTCATACCACTCTACTCAATTTACACTTCTGGAGTTTTCAGAAAAACCTACGAGTAACACCGATAATTAAGATAGATAGGACCACGTTACCTGGTATTTTCTAAGCTGAAACCGAGAAAAGTCCTTATCACAAAGCTCGAACTCAACTATAGTGTAACGAGAAACTTAATTAAAACAAAATCATTTAACAACACTAGATGTTCATAATTTTACCTCCATTTAGTTGCTTAGAATTTCCTATGAGTAGGAAACGTTATATGATAACTATATTAAATCTGAGAATTGGGAACATTGGAGTGTTAGAATAGCCTTATCTAACGTTTCTATTATCTCAATTTGGGATTCTAACCTTTAGAACCCCATTTCATAGAAAGGTCACAAATTTACGACAGAATTCATATTTTTCGAATAGCAAATTCAATGCGTGATAAATTTCTCTTACCTTAAGCATCTAATCGTTGATCCCTCTATTGAAATTTCTAAAAGATATGTCTCAAACCTTCTTGAAAAATTTCATGATGATCCAATAGTGGAGGAAGTTGAAAACATTGATTCCTTCTTCTAGGGTTTGTTTTCCATGTCCTAGAATCACGAGTTGGATGTCTTGGATAGGTTGTCAAAATTTCAGCCCGATCCAAATGTCAACAGAAGAGAAAATAACATTTTATAGAGGCTTCCTAAGGTATACGCGAAGATAGAATTGTTGCACCTTAAATCAAACTCTCCACTCCTATATATAGGCTTCAAAGTCTCCCTCGTCTCCTTATTTAGTCGATGTGGGACTTTCTTTTTCCCTTTTATTTTATTATTTAGTTATGTATTATTTACCACTAAATATTTCCTTCATAATATTATCTAAATTTTATGAATACAAATTTAGGATGTTACAGAGGAAGTATGCACCACCACACGCAACATTAAGGCAAAGCAAGTATCATTACTTCTTACTATTTCATGAGTGATCCTATCAAGAGGATTGAAGCTCCTTCATTTGACCATCAGAATAGGAGAAGTGAAAGGGATATACTGATGCCTCCATTTCATATGGGCTTTTCATTGGCATAAAAAAAGTTCACCCTCACAACAAATCAAGCATAAGAAAATGACCTATGCCTAGAGTAATGACTTATACCCTTTAAGCCATAAGAGAACATGTGATGAATAAGTGTAGTAGATTCTCTCACCTTTTCTCACTAGCCTTTCTCCCCATAACTTCTTGAGTGTCTTGCTCTTTCTTGTGCTCTTTGTGCTCCCCTTTAAATAGACATCACCTAGGGTTTTACCTCATTAATGCATTTTTTAATTTTTAATTTTTTTTCTTTTAATGATGATTGCTAATTTGGACTACAATCATCATTAATGAAATAATTTTTTTGTTTTCATTTTTTATTTTTATTTATTTTCCTTTAATGAATGATAATGCCAATTTAGATCCTAATCATTGGCAATGAGAGGATTTTTATTTTTTTATTATTTATTTTTTGATTTTCCTCTTGAATAATGATCGCCAATTTGGACACCAATCATCATCAATGAGAGGATTTTCTTATTTTTCCTGTTTTTTTTATTTTCCTCTTTAATGATAATTGCCAATTTGGACCCCCAATCAACATCAATAAGATTATTTTCCTTTTTTTTTTAATTTTTTGATTAGGGCCCAAACAAAATAGGATGTTCATAGTGAATGTTCAAGTATATCGTGATTCAACAAGTTACTAGAATTTAGGAGAAAAAATTGTATTTATTTAGTCTATATAATCTAGTGTAATCAAAATTATTTTCAATGCAATAAAAAAATAATAAAAAATTCAGCATTTTATCGTATCATTTTTTTGTGCCCTCTACTTTTCTTTGGTGTTTTTTCTCTTTTTTATCTTCAAATCAATGACTATTATAAAAAATAGAATATCGCTTTTTATCTGCGATCCTTCTTCCTAGATAATCCAGTGACCTTGAGCCTCATCTAGTGAGCTCTTGTTAGATAAAAAAAATAAAATGAAACTAAAAAGGGTAATTGAAAAAAAAAATGAAAGTTTACCCAAGAGAGAATGGAGTTGCAGAGTGAAGATCTGTGTTTATAGTGGAGGATGGAACCCGCAGCGGCAGAGCAACACCCATGGAAAGAAGAGTATGAGACCCACTAAAAAAGCTTAATAACATTCAAGAATGAGTTGAAAGAGTTGCCTCAAATAAAATTCTTTCATAATCCCGCCTTTTTAGATGAAAGATTACTTAACGGTTCTTCTGTATTGTCCATAATATTAATTAATATATCAATAAAGAATATATTAATATATTGCTATATTACTTAACTGTTCTTTGCTAAGGATAATAATGTATTGTTAAATAATTTTTTTATATTACAGGACACTTAACAATTCTTCATAAAGAACTATAATATATTGTCAAATATTTTTTGTCCAGAATTTCACATTTTTATATTAAATAATACCTAATGATTTTTTGTGAAGAATCGTCATGTATTGTCAAATAACTTTTTTTATAAAATCATGCCTCTTTATATTTGGCATTTTTCATAATCCCGCCTTCTTATATATGACGATTACCATTTTTAACCGTTAAGTAATCTTAAAGAATACATAACGATTCTTTATGAAAAATGTCAAGTATTGTGAAATAAAACTTTTTAGTAACCTGCCTTTTTATATATGATGATTTTCATTGAAACTTGTCAGGTACTCTTAAAAAAAATGCATAATGGTTCTTTATGAAGAATTGTTAAGTATTGTAAAATAAAATTTTTTTCATAACGATGTTTTCCCACCTCCTTAAGATATTAATTGATATTATATATGAGATTAATATATTAACATATTATATTTATCTTAAAATATAAATATGAGATATTATTAGATATAATTATAAAATTATATCTTAACATATTGTATTTATTGTAGAAATATAAGTATGAGATATTATTAGATATTATACTATCTAATAGTATCTTAGATTTATAAAAATACTTTACAGTTAATTATTATAACCGTTATGTTTTTTTTTTTATTGATATAAGAGATAAATCATTTGTAAGTGTTACATAACGATTATTTTATAAGAACTGTCAAATTTGTCACCAAATAAACAATGGTTATTAACTACAACTGTTATTTTTGTGTTTTTGCAAATTCTGCCTCTCAATTCATGATAGTACGCATGTTTAATCATTATATTTTAGCGTTATATATTCTTACATGACCTCCGTCTTGATTTATATGACGTTTATTCACTATAAATATTATTTATTAAGTGTTACATATACCCCAATATGTAGCAGTGACAATTTAAGGTTTGCAAATATAAAACCCATGTGCAAATTGAGAACACCTGACGACAGACGCCGGCACCAAGGGAGAACCTATCGACAAATACGGTGGTGTGTCTGCGCAAGGAAAAGCATAGGTAAGATTCCATTGAACATTTTGTTTCTTTCCTTCTGTGGTATAGGGAAATCTGGTGGAAGCGCACAATAGAAAGTGTGTTTTACTAAAAGAGGGTTTTCTAAATTAAAGTGTCCTACACGCGTCATGCCAATCATCTACTTGATTTGCTGGAGCTAAACCATTAACCATTTACTATACAAAATTTTAACCCATTTCAAAATGTTGAATATAAATCAAGCTCAGAAGTTTCCCCACCTCCTAGCTAAGTATTCTCTCTCTCTCTCTCTCTCTCTCTGGTTTTAGGTTTACAACATGACGGATGAACTATATATTTTTGGGCTAAATGGACTGAATCTACGGAATTCAGTGGTTTGTGCGCGCGAGGAAAAGCATCGGTAAGATTCCTTTAAACATTTTGTTTTTTCCTTCTGTGCTATAGTGAAATCTCGTGAAAGCCCTCAATAGAAAGTGTGTTTTACAAAGTGTCCTACACGCGTCATGCCAACTATCCACTTGATTTACCGGAGCTAAACCATTTAACCATTTACTATACAAAATTTTAACCCATTTCAAAAAGTTCTATACAAATCAAGCTCAGAAGTTTCCCCAATTCCTAGCTAAGTACTCTCTCTCACTCTCTGTCTCTAGATCTCTTTGTGTGTGTGGTTTTAGGTTTGCAACATGACGGATGAACTATTTATTATTGGGCTAAAACAAATAAAAAACCAATATACTGAGTGTATGGAATACAAAGTCGAAAAATTGAAGGGTTAAGGTGGATGGAGAAGTTATTTAATGGGGGCTTCTTCAGGATTTTCCCTTAAACATTCCAAATCTACGTAATTTTTATTGCTTTTTCTTTCGTATTACTTTCAAATAATAAAGAAGAAGCATTTATATTAATAAATTATTAAATGAACTGCATGAGAACCCAAAAACACATCCTAACCAACAAAGCAACCCAAAGAACGCAAGAGTTCAACATTTGCTGCTAAACGGGTCTTCTTAATCTATCATTCATCAGTCTTCTACCACTCGACAACGAGGTATAAGTTCGCTTGGATTTACCAGCTGAACATTGCAAGAGAGTTTAATCTTTTAATTGATGAGTTATATGTTAACTATGATGGTTATGTAGAAAAAATTATTTAGGCCAAGACTCTTTGATAACGATGTTGCTTCATGGTAAATGACAATAACGATAATAAATCAATAGGCGTTACTACAGATTCTCGCATATATAATGCTATAAATAATGGTTACAATGAATAAACATCATATATGTTGAGGTGCAAATCGCGCAAGACTATAAAAATTTAAAAATTAATGGTTAATTATGTATGTCGTCTGGTATTGCGAAATTCGTAAAAGTACAAAAATAACGGTTGGAACAAATAACCATAATTTATTTAATGACAAATATAACAGTTATGTAACACTTACAAACAATTTGTCTTCTAACCTAGTATCAACATAAACAAAACCATAATGATCATAACATTTGACCATAAAGTATGAATGAGAAATATTATGTTTCATAAGAAATAACATTCAGGTAACCCTTTCAAACATTTTGTCATTTCTAACTACTCTTATTTAAAGTACATTTTCATAAGTCTATAATTGAATTCAACTATTTTAATTTTTTTTTTTGGTAAAATTTAAAAAATATGTCAAATAAACAATGGTTTTTAAGAAGAAACCGTCACTTATTAGAATACCACTTCAAATTCCTAACGATTATTAAAAAAACCAACTGTCACCATTTATAAAATATAATGATATGATGTAAAACTAAAGGACACGCTAGCTTGATAATCCACGAAACCCTCTGTATATAAATGTTTGAAAACTGAACTCCACTTCTTCACTTCCATTTCAACTTCTAATAACCAACTGCAAGCTTTTATTCTTCACCAAAATCATGGACAAACACAAGAGAACTTATGCTTTGTCATTTGAGGACAAACCAAAATATGAACTTGCTCCACTAACAAGCAATGAAGGTCTCGTCCATGTGACCTATGAGCTCCACCATAAGTTTACCTATGAGAGTAAGGATGTATGAACTAGTGCTTGAAGGAACTTACCACTCTTGTTCGCTCTTTGAATGAGAAGGTGGATAAGTTATTGGAGAAAGGAGAATCTAGTGATGCATCAAATTCTTAAAACATCTCCATAACTTTTTGTTTTTAGTTTGTTTATATACATTGGCTTTTTTTTTAATTTTGTTTGTATAATGGCAGTTGCATGATCAACTACCAATTTTTTTTAAAAAAAATTGAAATATATAATGGTTATTAAGTAAAACCAGTCACTTATTAGAATATTATGCAAATAAATAATGGTTGTAATAAGTAGCCATCATATTTTGTCTCACATGAACGACAATTATTATGCAAAAATCATCATGAAACAACAAATGCCATGGTGGTTCAAAACCTTTCCCCTTCCCCTCGCTGATGATAATACTTTGTACATGCATCTTCATTCTCCAATAGATAGGCACAAGTACCAAGTACCCATTCTTTACCCTGCCACTACACGGCTAGTCCTCTTCAACTTCCCATATGTGTGCAATGATGGTTCAAACCTGTCACCTCCAATCTATTTAACTCCCTATTTCCTTATGTTTTTCATACTATTTCTTCATCATCCTTCTTGGTTCTCTTATAATGAAATGCCACACTATAGACTTGCTAGAAAATCCTCGGCTTTATCCTCCTCCTCCTCCTCCATAACCTCCACCTCATTCTCCTCCTTCTGCTCCTCCTTTACAATGATGCGTTATGCAGAGCATGCTCTGAGGAGGTTGGATGGATATTTCTCAAATATTTACAAGAAGGCCAATCTCATTCTTGATGAGTGTGAGATTGGCCACTATGATCCTGACATACTCCTAGATGATTTAGGCCACTCCTTTAGTAACGAGTAGTGTGATGATGTGAGGTATGTTGCTAATGTTTGGAACTTTTGATTCATTCAAATTGAATTAAACAAAAGTTCCAAAATGCCTAGCAGACCTCAGATCATTTGTGAGAGGGTGTTATTTTTCGGTTTTTTAAATAAAATATATAAATGTAATTATATGAGCACTATTAGCCCATAAAGAATTTAAACAAATATAACACACCTCACGGTTAATGGTGATAAATGTAAACCGATAAATAGAAGTTGTTATGAACAAACTTTGATGTAAAGTCTTAGGCAAAATGATAAAAAAAAACCCTTATATTTCTCTTCTATTTAAATGTCTGTAACAAAATATAGTTGACACTTAGTTTATTTAAATGAAACCCACAAACATTGTAACCCTACAACTCTTGCTCGTCCGATGCTTGCCCTAACTCGTGTTTTCATTCATGAGCCTTAGCTAGGTAGTTATGATTTCCCTAATCCATTTTGCATTATCTTTGCTGCATTCACTTCTAAGTTAGGGCAAGCATCGGAAGAGCAAGAGTTGTAGGGTTACAATTTCTGTTACTTGCAAGGTGACATTAAATTGCTTTTATAAAATTATGTTTTTTGGAAAAATATAGTATTGCTCTGATCGAAGGTTCCTTTCCTATTACAGGAAGTTGTCAACCTATTGTTATGATTCACGGTTCCTTCTCTATTATTCTTTTTGAATAACTTTTGGAGATATGGATTCCTAAGCGGATATCTCTCATTTTTTAGAAGTATCCATATCTACAAAAATTACTTTGAAAAGATCAATACATATGTAATGAATAAACTAGTTAGTTGTATCGAGAGTCATACATGATCAAGTGCATACAAGCTTTTGTGAAGTTACGATGTGATAAATCATTCAAGGTGACATTAAATTGCTTTTGTGAAGTTATGGACTTTTTAGAAAGCCTATTATTGCTCTGATGGAAGGTTCCTCTCTTGTTTTTGTATTAAGTAGGTGACACTATGTTAAAGCTTTGTAATTCTACAATGTAAGATCAGTCCTAGACTCTTCAATATGAGAGTTTTTGAACTACACTTTTTCAACTCTATCTAATAGAGTAGTACTTCTCACATCGAGTGGAAATGCAATTAAATACGGATCAAGATTTTCTAAGCCTGTTGGATATAATCAATCGCACTCCTGACCTATATATCTAATATGGTAAGTGTTCACCTATACATTATGTCTCTTCAGCAATTAAGCCTGGAAAGCAAAGACAGATAGGAAAAATACAAATATCACTACAAAAAAAGGGTATTTCATAGCAGTGAATTTGTAGCGGTTAAAATTAACCGCTACAAAATGTGAAATTTGTAGCAGTTATAACATAATTTGTAGCGGCAAGCTACATGTCAAGTGGCACGATTGATTATCAACATTATTTGTAGCAGTTAAAATGATAGAACTGCTACAAATATGGCATGAGTTTCCCACCAAAATTTATCATGGTTAATTTGTAGCGGTTACAACATATAAACCGCTACAAAGTTTATGCCACTTGGCACCACTAGGCCGTGCCAATAGTGTAGCGATTTTTTGTAGCAGTTACAACGAACTAAACCGCTACAAAATGCCAAATGTCGGTTATTGCAACGGTTAGGTTATCAGAACCGTTATAGAACTTCAAAGGTCACTGCATTTGTAGCGGTTATTTTTTCATAACCACTACAGAACTTCAAAGGTTGTCGATTGTAGTGGTTATTTTATAATCGTTATAAATTTTTGCCGCCCTAGCTTTTTTGTAGCAGTTTATGTGGCGGTTCTTTCAAGAACCGCTACAAAGTCCACAACTATAAAAGGCTACCACCCCTTCCTTTTTCTCATTTGGCCATTTTGTTTTCTGACGTTTCTCTGAGAGTTTTCCTTCAAATCTGAGCGGAGTTTTCACTGCAGCATTTCTCATTATTCTTACTTAAGGTATGGATAATACATATTTTATTTTTATTTTTATTATAATTTTACATATAAATGTGACTAATTGGTTTATTTGTTTAATTTATTTTTGCAGTTGATATGGCTTCAGGGATGGATCCCGAGGTCCCCAGACCGATTTTACAGGGTGGCAGTAGCAGAGGAGGTGCCAGTGTGATGGGGCAATGCGGAGGGAGAGCGATCGTGCCATTTTAGCCCATCTCCCCACAACAGCTACAGGAGTCGGCCCTACATTAGCCACCGCAGACAGTCCCACAGAAGACAACTGCACCAAAGGTGCCTGATCTGGGAGAGGGAGATATCAGTGTCAATGACTATGAAGCGAATGAGGACTTTGAGATCCCGATTTCGATTAGAGACATAGAGCGGTTCCTGGATGAGGAGAAGGCGCAGGACCAGAACAACCCACGACGGCCGTTTGCTCGGTCTATTAGGTTTGAGGTGCAGGTCCACGGTAAATATATATTTTTTATTTAACAAATTAAATATTTAAATTCAAAATGTTAAATTTGAATTACAATTTATCTAATGTACGATAAATTGTGCAGATGAGCAGGGGAATGTGTCCACGAGGAGTCTAGATGTGGTCGGTCTGAATAGCTTGGACTGGACACTATGAGTTGTACTTTCATGGAATGAGGCCATGGACTAGCCCATCGACAATAAGGGTTGCCTGTTCAACAGCTTTCTGAATGAGCTGGGCTCAAATTGGATACGGTTCCCCCTTCACTTCAGGAGTGGAGGAGCATTCTGAAGGGGTTAAAGGACATAGCCTAGGATGAGGTGGTGTAGGTAATTAATAGTATTTAATTATATTATATTTTCTGTAATTAAATATATTTAATTAATATTTTTTAATTGTCTTATTTGTAATTAGTCATATTTAAATATTTTTTTCAATGGTGTTATAGCTTAGGTTTGCTGTCCGGGACAACTAGAAGAGGTACATACTAATGAAGATGGGCGATGACTAGAGGAATAGGAGGAATCGTCTCTTCCACAGCATGGATAAGGATGTGATGATTCTTGTACAGCAACTAATTGAGAACATCCCGGACGGCGTACCGCTGAACAACTGAGCAAGTTTCATTTAGTTCAGGAGGAGTGCTGAGGGGCAGGTAATGTATTTATAATTATAATTTAATTAATTTTATGATTTTATTAATTATAAGTGTTTTATATTATTTTAATACATTTCATATTGTTTTTTTTCCAGGATCTTTCTCAGAGGAACACGAGGTGCTGTGGGCAGCAGTCGATCCACCACATAGCAAGATCATAGACCTTTGCTGTTACTTACAGCGAGCTGGTAAATTATCACAATATCAATTTCATTTAGCTGGTTATTTCATATTATAAATCTAGTATTTTGTTTTGATAATACTAGTTTAATTTTGTAATTGTTTTAGGAGAGGAAGGCATACCAGGAGAGCTATCAGACAGACTACGGGGAGTTGTTCGCTATCACACATAGACACTATGATGGGACTTCGACCTATCAGTAAGCAGAGGTGGGCATTATAAGTGAATTCATTTTCATATTGTTTATAAAACCAACTTTTTTATGAAAAATAATAATAAGTAATTGTTTCATAAAATGGCAGGAGCGGATGCAGCAGTCACAAGCTAAGCTGTGAGAGACCTAGACCCAGGAGTCATAAGGGTTTGTGGACCCCATGACTCCTTTGAAGGTGGGTCTAGGTCAAGTTGTGCACCTCAGACTCGTGTGGGGGATGGGGATAGGTGCCAGACCTAGCATGGTCTACACAGGAGCGCTGCCTCTGAGGCTGGCAGCTCTAGAGCACAGACGTCTGGGATCAGACATCTGAGGGATGAGTCTGTTGAGGAGCTGTGCTCATATTTGGCCAGGACATAGGCTACAGTGGCTCAACAGCAGCAACAGATATAGCAGATTCAACTGCGTAGAGGCACAATATCACAAACTTCATGCTCAAGAGGTTGTGGAGTCACCTGTTCCCAGACAAGGAGCATCCACAGGTTCCCCCTGTCCCTCAGTTTGTCATCCATCCTTCTCCTCCTGCTGATGATGATGGTGTTGTTAACTTTGCCCAGCACCCCGATACAATGCACCTGAAGGAGTCCCACCTGAGGGAGGACTAGATGATCAGCCTCTTGCTAGTTAGTTTAGGGCATATATATATATATATATATTAAAACATTTGTAAATAAACCTGGATATTTTATTTTCAAAAATTAAATTCTTGTTGCGTTGACAATAGTTATATTTATATTTTCAGAGCCTTGTTAAATTCTTGTTGCATTTACGACAGTTATATTTATATTTCAAAAACTAACAAAAAAATAACATATATTTGTAGCGGTTTTATTGTAGCGGTTCAATTTTCCAAACCGCTACAATAATAAATTTCGTCATTTTTGTGGTGGTTAAATCTTACAAATCTCTAGAAGAAATTCAAATATTCAAAAAACTAAATTTTAATATTTTGTAGCGGTTAAATTTTACAAACCACTACAAATATTTTTAGAGGAGAGTAGGAGGGAAATTCAAAATTTAGATGTTGAATATTGGTAGCGGTTACAGTAATAACCACTACAAACATTCAAAAATTTGAATTTTGAATTTCCCTCCCACTGTCTTCTAATTTTGTTGTGGTTTTATTACTAACCGCTACAGAGTGAAACCAAATTTTTCCAATGGTCATGAACATTTGTAACGGTCTTTTTCTTATAACTGCTACAAGGTGAAAAAAGTTTGAAATTTGAATTTCTTTTAGCATCGAAAGTTGTAGTGGTTGATAAAATAAAGCCGCTACAAATATATATTAGTAGTGGTTACACTAATTAAACCGCTACAAATATGACATGAATTTTTCTAAATCTTGCCAACGGGTTGAAATTTTGTAGTGGTTATATGCATAAAACCATTACAAATACTGAATGCAGTAGCGATTATGGTAGCGATTTTGTAACCGCTACAAAATGTTAACTGTTGGAAAAGCTTTATATAAGCTTCCGGGCATTCGTAATTCTCTATTCAATCATCTTCTTCACTATACTTTCTTCTCTCTCACTAGTAGCTATGGATAAATCATGGATTAGGTTGCCACACAATTCTCTGAAATATTTGCATGGATTAAACAATTTCTTGGATTTTGCATTCACTCACGCCAGCTGTAATGGCAAGATTGTCTGTCATTGTTAGAGTTGCAAGTTCAAGAAGTGGCATGCACGACAAGTTATTAAGAAACATTTGCTTATGAAGCCTTTCCTAAAAGACTATATGTTCTAGGCAGTTCATGGTGAGAAGGCCAATATGAGATATGATGATGCTTTTCCTTGAAGTTCACAAGTTGGAGTTAAACTAGATGAAGATGATCCAGTAATGATGCTGTGTGTGATGCTTTTGGATTTCAAGGCGATAACTTCAATGAAGAAGTACACGGTTCAAAGCCGATGTTCATGAGGAATGAAGCAGCTTGGGATAGTTTTATCTTAATGGATAAAGTAGATCGTCCTTTATATCAATGTTGTTGAAAATACTCTAAATCATCTTTTTTGATCAAGTTGTATCATATCAAGTGCTTGTGTGGAATCATAGATAAGGGAATGTCAATGTTGCTCAAATTATTATAAGATGCATTCCCCGACACGGAGATTCTCACACTACTACAAAAAAGGGGTTTAGTGGCGCAATTCTTGTGGCAGTTTTTTAAAAAAGCGCCAAAGATAATTATTTATTTTTTAAAATAAAGGTTATTTTGAAGTTTTGGCGCTTACAATTATAAGTGTCATAATAGACGTTAACCTTATATGATGCTTTCCTGAGTAACCGCCAAACAATATCATTAATATTTTTAAAAAAAACAATAAGAAGCTTTGGCGCTTTATGTGGAAGCGCCAAAGCTTCTTATATTTTTCAAAAAACAAAAAAGGAAAATATAATAGGAAGCTTTGGCGCTTCCTTAAGAAGCGCCAAAGTATCCTATATTTTTTAAAATATATATACATATAATATGAAGTTTAATATATTATTTCTTCTTTCATTTTAATCTTCCTATGGCCTTACACCTATGTTTGATAAAAGAAGTTTAATTTCTTTCTGAGTATTGTAGTATACCTATTGTATTTGCATTATGCATTTTTTAAAAAAATTTAAATCAAGTTTTTTTTAAAAAAAAATTTGGGTCATAAAATTTATTATTGGTAAAGATTTAATAGTTATAGTCAATGTAACACTATATGATATGTTTGTCATACTTTTTGTTTTTTCTTTTTATAGATCCAATATTATATGCTTGAATATATTATTGTTACCAGTATTAACTTGCACTTATAATGAAGCAAAAAATTGAGTAAGCTCCATAAAGTTCATCAATTTTTTTGTAAAAATGCCACATTCCAAAAGAAAAAAATTTAAAAAAAATATATTATAATAGGAAGCTTTGGCGTTTCCTAAGGAAGCGCCAAAGCTTCTTATGTATTTTTAATTTTTTTAAAAGGCCACATACAAAAAAATAAAAAATAAAAAAAGAAATATTATAATAGGAAACTTTGGCGTTTCCTAAGGAAACGCCAATGCTTCCTATATACTTTAAAAAAAAAATTAAGGCCACAATCCAAAATAAAAAACTAAAAAAAATATTGTAATAGGAAGCTTAGGCACCTATGTATTTGTTAAAAAAAAAAGTTCAGTCAACTTCTTCGATTGTGTATGTGTGTATAGCTGTAAAGAAAATTTAAATTAAGTGTGTTTTTTTTCATTTGGGTCATTATATTATTATACATTTATCATTGTTAAAGGTTTAATAGTTGCAATCAACGTAACGTTATATGATATGTTTGTCATACTTTTTGCTCTTTCTTTCTATATATCCAAATTATCTGCTTGAATATGTTGTTGTCACTAGTATTAACTTGCACTTATAATGAAGCGTAAAACTGAGTGAGCTCCATGAAGTTCATCAAATTTTTTTATAATGAAGCATAAAACTAGTATATACTTGACCATTGTTAGAAAGAGAATCAACACATAAAATATGGTTAAACCAACCAATTACATAAACATAGTGCCAAAACTTCATATTAAAAAAATAAAACATGAAAAACACAATAGAAGCTTTGGCGCTTCCTAAAGAAGAGCCAAAGCTTCCATTTTTTTTTATTTTGAAAATGGGAAGCAATGGCATTCTTTTATGAAGCACTAAAGCTTCCCCTGTTTACAAAATTTAAACACCCCGCCATTGACATCCCGCCATTATCACTCTCCCGCTTGTCACTTCCCATAACTTCAATCCATTACTCTCCCACTTTATTGGTCTACCAATTTTTCTTATTCGTTATCCTCACTCCTTCCTCTCTTTGATGACAGCAAGTAGAAGTTGGAGATCCCTAGTTTGTAAGCATTGTTTTTAAACATCTGATCCATGTTTTCTTTTTTTTTTCTTTTTGGTTAAAATCTATAATGAATCTTATATGTTTGCTCATATTTTGTATTTTTTAGGTATTGATTTGAAGTTTCAACTTTGTCAGCTTAAACTTCCTATATATTGTTAGTTTTTTAATTTTTAAGCTTCCAAATTAATAATATTGTAGTGATTTTGTTGTAATTCAAATCATTGTAATTAATGTTTTGCATTTTTTACCATTGTATTGTGATTTGCTTGTTTTATCAAGAAAAGAAAATAATTAAAAAAATATCATCGTCGTTTTATATTGTAATTTTCCTACTAGACAAAATATATGGTCATTTACTTGCTAAAAAATTATATATGGTCATCAGGCATTTGTATTTACATTACACCATACAGGAAAAGAAATATTTAAAAAATTATTAAAAAACAAATTGAATGTCCTCTTTTGGCACTTATTAAATAAGTGCCAAAGGAGGCACCTGCCAAAGAAGGCACCCTCCTTTGGCGCTAGTTTTTTAAGCACCAAAGGAGGGTATCTCCTCCTTTGGCACTTGTCAAATAAAACGCCATATATAATTAATTTACTTATTTAATTTTATAAAATAATATATGGCGTTTTTATAAATTGAAAAGTGCCATAGATATTTTTAATGGCGTCAAAAGCTTTGGCGTTTCTTAAACGCCAAAGTATTTTTTAAAATAAGCGTCATTACACCGCTTTTTTGTAGTAGTGCCACAACATTTTATGAGGCCAACAAGATTATCAACAGGTTGGAGTTGAACTATCAAAAAATTGCTGTATGCCCGAAAGATTGTATGTTATATAAGGGAGACGATTCCAGCAGGGAGACTTATAAGAGATGTCACACATCGAGATACAAGACAATTCGGAAAGGGAAAAGGTAGAAGAAGAAACCTACAAAGATTCTCAGGTACTTCCCTTTAAAGCCGTGCCTACAAAGATTGTTTATGTACTCCAAAACGGCAGAGCACATAAGGTAGCATGACGTTGATAAGAATGAAGACGGTAAATTAAGACATCCCCGGGATGCAAACGCCTGAAAAACGTTTGACAATGACTTTCCATCTTTCATGGCTAAACCTAAAAATGTTCAAATAGCTTTTGGCGACCGACGGTTTCATTCCATTTGGGAATCTTAGCACAAGTTATAATATTTGGCCGGTAGTCTTAGTTTCCTACAACTTGCCCCCTGGATGTGTATGAAACAAAGCTCCTTCATTATGTCTATGATCATTCTAGGCAAAAAGGCACTAGGTAATGAAATTGATGTGTATCTCCAACTGCTTATTGTGGAATTGCTTGACCTGTGGAATGTCGGCATCGAGACATACGACACTTACGGGACGACATTGTTCAACTTGTGTGCAGCCTTGTTATAGATGATTAGTGACTTTCCTGGCCTTGGCACATTATCTAGTTGGAATGTGCATATTAGGTCGGTGTGTCCAGCTTGTAATTTTGACTCTGACGCAGTGCACCTTCCCCACAGCTGAAAGTAGTGCTCTATGGGGCATAGGAGTTTTCTCGATGGAAGGCATAAGTTCAGATTGCAACGGAATCGCTTCAATGGGAAACCAGTAAAGAGAGGACCACTTCAGACTTTATCCGGTACAGATATCTTACAATAGCTTGAGTATGTTGAATTTGAGTTTTGAAAAAGTGATGATTCAACACAAGCATGCTAAAAGACGCGCATGACTTCAGTGCCTCAGCAATAGAAGAAGATAAGTATTTTCTTCACTCTTCCATATTGGAAATCTAATTTACTTTGCCACAGTCTTGATGTCATACACATTGAAAAAATGTTTACGACAATGTGCTATATACGATGCTTAACGAACCCGGCAAGACAAAAGATCATCTTCAAGCGAGGAAAGATATACGAGCCATAGGAGTTCTTGAAGACACTTGGCTAGATAAGCATGACAAATTTCAACCGATAAAGTTTACCCTCACAAAACAGAACAAGCAAGTCTTCCATACAACATTGAAGAAATTAAAAGTTCCTGATGGGTATTCAAGCAAAATTTCTTGATGTATTGACTTACAGGCTCAAAAGGTTGCTAGCCTGAAGAGTCATGACTCACTTGTTCTTATGCAACAGTTGTTAGAGCAAGCGTTTCACCCAAGAAGGGGGGTGAATTGGGTGATACTAAAATTTCGTTGCAAATATAAAAACTTGACGGTGAATATAAAGCAATAAAGAGTAAGGAGAAAGATCACCGCAGTATACACCAAGAGTTATACTGGTTCGGCCACAACCACTTTGACCTATGTCCAGTCCTCAGAGCTTCTCTGAGAGTTTCACTATAACTTTCAAGATTCAGTGGGTTCTTGGCACCTCAGTACAAGCAAGTTCCTTCGCCTGGACAATCGTTCCCCCTTACAAGTTGTAATCCAATCCCAACTCAAGGTTCCACAACCTTAAGTTACCTCAATAAAAAATATTTAGTTTGAATGAAATATCTCTCTCACAGAGTGAATAAGAATCACTGAAGCATAGAATTACAAGTATAATGTAAAACAGAGTAATGAGCTTGATAATGCGTTCCTGTGTGTTCTTCTCTGTTTGGAGGTTCCAATATATATAGATGTATTGGTAATGATTGTTGGAACGTTTTTATTCATGTCCGTTAGAGTGTACGCAGCCACAGTTGACTTTTCCAGAATTTGAAAAATATCCGTTTGCGGTAGGTGGCGGTAGGTGACATTTGAACATTGCATTTGACTTTCCTTATTTGGTAAGATCTCTTCATTGTTTATCTGTGGATATGCTAAGAATACTAATACAATGAAAGGTTAACCATATAGGAAACAAATCAATAAACGTTGGAATGAATTCTCAAAATCTGAACTTGCATACTCTAGTAGCTACTCGAGTATTCATTAAAGTTTACTCAAGTACATACTCGAGTATCAACAGGAAAAATTTGATAAACTGCAAGTTAATCAGAAAACATAACATTACTCGGGTAGTGCATGAAGTAAACAAAATTGCAAACCTTTGGAAATACTTGTTTACTCGGGTACTTACTCGGGTATGGCAAACTTTTCTTCATTAGTTACTCGAGTAAACCTTCAAATAAACTTGAGGTTACTCGATACTTCACTCCAGTAATGTTGGCAAGATTTCAAGGCCGAGAGCACTTCAAGTTTGATTCCCTTGTTATTCGAGTCCTTACTCAAGTAAACATAAATTTTCTGCATAGCTTACTCGGGTAGTGACTTGAAGTTCTCTTCCAACTAACTCTGCATACTCGAGTAGTGACTTGAAGTTTTTCTTCTAAGTAATTCTGCATACTCGAGTAGTAACTTGAAGTGAAGGGTGAGAAAAACATTTCATGTTATTTGAGTAATACCTTCAGGTTTTGCTTACCACAATGAGTTACTCGAGTAGCTCCTCGAGTAACATTGGCAGGGTTGAAAATGCCGAGAGTAACTGGAAGTCTTTGATATGGTTACTCGAGTACTTACTCGAGTAACGTTGGCAGGCCGAGAGCAACTGCCAGTGAGTTACCTGGTTACTCGAGTAACATTGGTAGGCCGAGAGCAACTTGGAGTCATTTACCTTATTACTCGAGTGCTTACTCGAGTAACGTTAGCAGGTTACTTGAAGGTTGACCTGGTTACTTCAAGTTTCTGTCCCATTACTCGAGTAGCTACTCGAGTAACCCTTTAGAAAATTTGCCAACAATGAAGTTTCTCAGCTTTTTCTCTTGGCCTTTCTTCATTACTCCAATGCTTACTTCAAGTGATGATTTTCCCTGTTTTTACTTTGTTCAAACTTATTTGTTTATCAAATCTTTTTCATGCCATTCTTTGTTATCATCAAAACATGAGATCTAACATTCTCCCCCTTTTTGATGATGACAAAACTTGGTGATTTTGAACAAGATTTTTGAAAGTAAATTATCAAAGAAACACTACTTGAACTCCTAATGATTGTTTTGAAAAACTTTGTTAAGTGTAAATTCAAAGTGTTTTTGAAGTCATAACATACACCTTGCATACATAACAAACTCATTAGTCCCACAATGTATTATATTTTAAAAGCTAAAATGGACTTGAAATAAATTCATAACTTAAGTAAACTTGCATTAAACTTAAAGTTACGTTGCAAATGAAAAAGTTATAAGTTAAAAAGGCTCCCTAAATCCCATATACACCCATATACCCAAAAAGAAACAGAAACTTCCACAAAATCACTCTCAAGTCTTCTCCCCCTTTTTGTCGTCATCATTCAAGAGGAGGATTGGAAGGCTTGACCATGGAGATAGGCTTCACTGGAAGAACCAAAGAACCACCTGAACTAGAAGAATCAAAAGAACTAGAAGATTCTGGTTTAGGAAGATTTAGTGGAGGGATATAGATGTCATCTCTGGGAGGAATAGGAGAAGGCTGGTAGACGATCATAGTGGTGGTCTCAACCTTTGGAGTATGATGATCAGAGGATGAGGGAGATATCTCCTCTGTATGAGTAGGAGAAGGAATGGGTGTAGGAGTAGGTTGGGGCTGAGCTCTGAGAGGTGAATCCTCAATGACAATATGGATGGTTTCATTGGTTTCAGGGTTATCTACTGAGTATAGGATATCTTCGGGTCTTGGCTCAGGTGGACTAGAAACTGGAGGAATAAGTGGCTTAACCTCAGAGTGATAAAGGTCAGATAGGATGTTCTCTGGAGGTGGCGGTATATGTGTAACCCCCTTCATAATTATATCCGAAATACGTGATTAAAATGAAATAGAGACCAATAATAATCAAATAACATTTACTAACCCATCACATGACGGGGTTTTCACGAATACTTTTTGAAATTATTTATAAACTTGGTCTCATATTCACATTTCGAATACAATTACTACACGAAGATAAATCATATTCATTAAATATCAGAGTTCACAACTTAATCATCCCGGCAATCTCGGGTACATACCTTCGCTAAAGATACATAGGGTACAATTGCCCATTACAATTCTTCAAATGGGGATTACACAATCTTATCTCGGAGGAGTCCTAGCCGCTCCCTCCACGAGCCACTTGCCCTATCTAAATTGTTGGTGGGGGAGAGTGAGATTCGAGAGAATCTCTGTAGGAAACAGATACCATAATGCATGTATGATAGATGCTATGTGTATGACATATTAGCTTTATCTAGATGCATGCCCCATAATGACATTTCTGCATGCTCAATGTTTCATGTAACAAAACTATGGCCACAGCAAAACAGAAACAGAGCTTCATTTGTTCAAATATGCTTTACACAATCAAGTAAAGCAATCACATACATCACTACACAAGCAAAGATATCAAATACATGCAAGTAAGGTAAGTCCCCTACCTTCAGTCTTTTCTCCTCGATTTGCGTGCCAGCAACGCTGGGCCTCACATTCGATCCTACAATGTCAAATGTACTATTTAGACACTCCCATAGTGTTTCTGGGGGTTATATGAGGCTATATTGAAAATTTACTAAAATACCCCCGGGGACGCGGCCCGGCCTCGCCGTACCCGGTCCGGTTGTAATTTTCTTGAAATTTTGACATGGGCTATTCTGACATATTTTCGCCTAAGGAATCCATTTCCGGACTCGAAATTATCAAATTCAATGTCAATTTACAAATTTACCCTTGGCAGCCGCACTTTAAGGGTTTCAAGGGCGTTTTCGTAATTATGCTTTTTCGGCCTTTTCCGAAAAAGTGACCAACTGTAACCCCACCTAATTTTCACTCCTGAACTCAATGGAATCATCAAATCATTGAAAATCCATCTCTAACCCCTCCAAACTAGGCTTGGCCAAAATTCTCAATTCCTAGGGAAAAATTGGGGTTTTTCGGTTTCAGCTCCGTAAAAGCGTTCCTTTCTACTCCTAACCACTTTATTGACCATTACATTGGGTTAGAACTACCATTTAGTATCAATTTGGGCAGCATAACACCTAGGCCAACCCATTTTCCAAATTTACAAACAAAGACAATCCGGTGAAATTTCACCAATTAAATCAACCACAGCAGCTAGAACAATCAAAGATTGAAGTTTTGGAAGTTACCTCAAGCTCCCTCTGGCTTTTACTCAATATGGCTGAACCCTAGCCCCTTTTAAACCTTGAAAATTGAGCTTCCAACATCTTAAAGAACATGAAAGAGAAGCTTAGAAGCAAGGTTATACACGTTAGGAGCTAGATCGTTGGAGAAATCGGCTTACCTTGCGAGATTTCTCCTCTTTCTCTCTCTAAGATCTCTCAACTTTCTCTCACTAGTTTCAGCTGGTTCAGCACGAAATGAGAGCTGAAGAAGATGAGAAAATATTTAATTCCATGCCGATGTCATCTTTTATTGAGATGATGTCATAATTCCCATTTTCGGATTTTCTGGCAGATTTTCTGCCCAAACTTTGAAAAATCGTAACTAATTCTAGAAAAATAGAAATGAGGTGATTCCAAAGCCAAATTAAAGTTATTTAAGTCCTCTTCATTGGAAAAATATGCTCCATTACCAGAAATCACCACAAAATTCCAGAATTACACAAATTTCATCACTGCCCCAAAACAGAGTCCATTTTCGATCTCAAACTTTGGACAGTCATATCTCCCAGTTCCCAAAACGAAATGGCAAAAATTATATGTCCATTTTGAAGCTTGAGATGTGAAATTTAAGACTGGAAAGTTTCATAATTTTCTGTCATCATTTTCCTAGTAAAAACATCCACACGAGAAGAATGCCTAGAATAGAGTTTCACTGGACAGAATTTCAGATTTTGCATCTTTGCTTCCAATGGTTCCATTTTCATACCAAACATCATTCCCACATAAATTTTCACAAGGAATCCATTGGAAAAACCAAATCAATCAAATTCACATCTCATTGACATGTTTTCACAACAATCTCAACATGTCAACACTATTAACATTTCAAAACCTAACATTGCAACATTTCCATTCCAAAGTTCCAAACCAATTTCAATGACATCAAAACACACTATGACACCATTTCCAACACAATACCCCATTCAATTCTTCCCTCTATTCTAAGTCAATTTGGATGCTAATCCACAATTGAACTCAAATATAGGGTTTCGGCACTACTCACAACACACACGAATCATATTCGAGTGCCAAATCACATCATATTCTCCAAAAGGGTTATTTATCACACTAACCACATCCACTTTTGTAGTCATTAACCCTTAATCAAAATTTGGGATCTTGCTAAACTGGGGCTTAGCAATCCACTAATCTCAGGCTTATTCTCTAGCCTCGAGTCTCAAAATTCGGGGTATTACAATATGCTCTGGGGATGGTATATGCTCTGGAGATGAAGAAGTCTCATGTGCAGAGGATGATGGACCGGCAAAAAGTCTAGGACCCAAAGAATCCAATCGTGCCAAAATCAATTTCAAGGTCTCACCCTGGGCACGTTGCTCAGCTAGCAACTCTTCATGCCTCTTATCCATCTTCTCGACCAACTCAGCCATCTTTCCATTCATGTGAGTTATCAACTCAGCATTTGTGTTGGCAATGTCCACATGGAATCCTCTGAGCATATTTTCCATGAAGTGCTGAAGTGTGGCATTGAGGAAAGAGGGTGAAGATGTAGTGGCAGCTGGAGCCGATGACTGAGTGTCATCCATCTTGCTAGTCTCAGTCTCAGTCTTCTTCTTCTTCTTAGATCCAGATTCCAGAGGACCCTTGAGAGGAATATCAATATTGAGCTTGTCAATTTGATTTCTCCCAACCGGAGTCAATCTCTCAATATGCTCTTTGCTCTCCAGATACCATATCTTATTTTCCTTCAGAATGAGTGAGACAATATGAGGATATGGTATAGGTGTGGTAGCTTTCCCATCTACTCTGTACCTCTTCATCTCAGAGAATATGTACTCCCCCAAATCTTTCTGTTCCTTCAGGAGTAAGGAAGCAAACCATCTATAGTCCCTATCAGAAAAGTGAGTATAATTGTTGGCCTTGTTCACAAGGGATCTAGAGTAGATATACCATAGAACCCTATGATGATCACACATATCACTAGGTTTGAAATTTAAAGGGCCTACAAGCTCACCAGGTTTAAGGACAGAGAAAATTTGGTTTTAAGTCAAGTTTGGAGTAAATGTCATCTGGAGGGTTCTCTATTCCTAACCACAGATTGAGCCTAGAAGGTGAGATGAGAATCTTTTGGCCTCTAACAGTAGTAGTCATCTCTTCCTCTGCTGAGTTTCTATTGAGCTCATCAAGAATTTCAAGATTACAGTAAAAGTGTGTGACTACTTTGGTGCAAAAAGGAAGTCTAATAGAAAGCCAAGGCATAAATGGTTCTAGAAAGGGACTAAGATCATGCTTCAATACCTCCTGAAGTACTTTAAGGTCCACATAATGTGTCTTGCATACTTCTCTCCTGGAGAATTGAGTGAGGTATTTCTGGGACTCCTCTAGCTTGTTGACATTAAACCCCTTTGGAGGTTTGGTGATCTCCTCTTCTGGCAGTTCTGATTTCTTTGAAGACTGCCCCTTCTCAAGTTGATCTAGAATGCCAGCCATTGCCTTAGCCACATTCACATCATATTTGGGCTTTTTAGGGGGTTTTGGTATGAAAGAGGGAGTTGAGGAATCAGAAGGTGGAGGAGAGGGTGACTTGTCACTTTTGCCTCTCCCAGTAGAGGTGCTTTTCTTGGATTGAGCCCTTGTAACTACTGGCTCTTTGATAACAACACCTTTCAGTTTCGGTTGAGGTTGTGGTTTGGGTTGGACTTTGGCTTTGGATCTAAGAGTAAGTTTTCTTCTCTTTCTGGGAGGAGAAGAAAGAGGATCAGTGAGTTGTGGGGATCCAGAAGAATCTGTGGGAGTAAGGTTTTTGGTTCTAACCATCTTGAACCAGTGAAAGTTGAAAAACTCAGAAAACAGGGTAAGAAAAACACGATATAGGGCATAGTGAATCTGAGCAGAATAGGAGGTTTATGGGGTTGAAATTTGATGGGTTTTGACGGAAATCAAGTAAGAAGGTGATTGTGAAAAGTTTTTCAGAGAGGACTGGGTGATTTACTTGAGGAGATTTTGTAGAAATGACCGAGTTTGTGACAGATAAAGACCTAGAACCCGACGTTACTCGAGGCCTTACTCGAGTAAATATCATCTTTACTCAAAAGTCTATACTCGAGTGATCATACAGAAAATTTTCAAAATAATTTATTTAAATTGCATACCTGGCATGAATAATATTGTAATTATCCATGTATGTTCCCTCGATTATTTTGTAACCAATTTAGAGCAGATTTGAGCCATTTTTAATCAAATTGGTGATCTGGACTTACAGTTACTCGAGTCCTTACTCGAGTAAGCTTCAAGTTTACTCGAGGCTCGCCTCGGGTAACCTTTCATTTTCAGTTTGGATTGTTCAGTTCTCACCAATGAACCATTTGATTCAAATTCCAAGAAACTTGATATGTTACTTCCAGTTTTGGAAGACCATTACTCGAGTAGTTACTCGAGTAAAGTGTTCTTTTACTTCAAGTTGTTCCTCGGGTAATGCTTCACTGTCAGTCATTACTTGAAGTTGGTACTCCAGTAAAGGTGTCCTCTAATAACCTCTATTTTTATTTCTCAGAATAGAGTTTCAATCTTCCTGCAAAATAAGTTTCTACATACTCCGATGCTTAAATTAGTAATCATCAAAACATTATCAAATGACTTCATCTAATATTATGAGAAACTGAAATAACTTACAATTCATTAGGATTTACCATTCCCAATTCTCTTCTAATGTATAGAAATTGTTCTTTTGCAAGGGGTTTGGTGAAGATGTCAGCTAGTTGAAGATGAGTAGGAATGAATATCACTTTCACATCTTTCTTTTGGACATGATCTCTGATGAAGTGATGTCTGACATCGATATGCTTGGTTCTAGAATGTTGAACTGGATTCTTTGCCAAGCTTATCGTACTTGTATTGTCACAATAGATTGGTATTTCTTTAAGATAGATACCAAGATCTTGTAGTTGTTGTTTTAACCATATCACTTGTGCACAACAACTTGAGACTGCAACATATTCGGCTTCTGTTGACAAAAGAGACATAGTATTTTGTTTCTTGCTGAACCATGATACAAAAGATCCTCCAAGAAATTGTCCTTGTCCACTGGTGCTCTTTCTGTCGGTCTTGTATCCTCCATGATCAGAATCTGAATATGCAACTAGATATTCACTTCTTCCTTTGGGACACCACAGACCTATTTCTGGTGTGTCAGCAAGGTATCTAAAGATTCGTTTGACAGTTTCAGCATGTGATTCCTTTGGTGCTGATTGATATCTTGCACATATGCCAACACTAAATTGGATGTCCGGTCTGCTTGCCGTGAGATAGAGTAATGATCTAATCATTCCTATATATTTTGTGATATTGTAGTCTTCCCTTTGACATCAGCATCAAGCAACGTAGTTGAGCTCATAGGTGTGTCCGTTCCATTTGCTTCATCCATTCCATACTTCTTCAATAACTCTTTTAGATACTTTGTTTGAGAGATGAAGATTCCATTCTTTCTTTGTTTGATTTGCAAACCGAGAAAGAAATTCAGTTCTCCCATCATTGACATCTCAAACTCTCCCTGCATTATCTCAGAAAATTCCTTACACAGAGATTCATTAGTAGCACCGAAAATAATATCATCAATATATATTTGAACAATTAAAATATCATCACATTTTCGTTTTATGAAAAGTGTTGTATCAACTTTTTTCCATACAAAACCTTGATCAATAAGAAATTTACTGAGCCTTTCGTACCATGCTTTAGGAGCTTGTTTTAAACCATATAAAGCCTTTTTGAGTTTGAAAACATAGTCAGGTTTAGTTACATTTTCAAAACCTGGAGGTTGCTCTACGTATACTTCTTCCATGATATAACCATTTAGAAATGCACTCTTTACATCCATTTGATAGATTTTGAATCCTTTGATGCATGCAAAGGCTAAGAGTACGCGTATAGCTTCCAATCTAGCCACTGGAGCATACGTTTCCTCATAATCAATCCCTTCTTCCTGATTATAGCCTTTGGCCACTAATCTTGCCTTATTTCTAACAATAATTGCGGATTCATCGAGTTTGTTCTTGAATACCCATTTAGTTCCAATGATCGGATGATCTTTGGGTCGGAGTACCAAATCCCAAACTTGATTTCTTTCAAATTGATTTAGTTCTTCTTGCATTGCTATAACCCAATCATTGTCTGATAGGGCTTCATCAATGTTAGAAGGTTCAATCTCAGAAATGAATACAGAAAAACTTACTTCATTGAAAATTCTATTTCTAGTTTTGATCCCTTCATTCACATCTCCTATGACTTGATCTAAGGGATGACTTTTATTGTATTTCCATGCTCTAGGTTGTCCTAGTGATTGCTCTTCTTCCTTGGTTTCATCAACTTCTGGAATAAGAGATTTAGAAATAGATTGACCATTTTCTTGATTTAAAACAACTTCCTATTCTTCATCAATGGTTTTGTCAGAGGATTCAAATTCATCAAATACAACATGAATTGATTCTTCAACAACACATGTTCTTTTATTGAAGACTCTATATGCTTTACTTCGGTTAGAATAGCCTAGGAAAATTCCTTCATCAGTTTTAGAATCAAATTTTCCTAAGTTATCTTTACCATTATTATGAATGAAACACTTACAACCGAAGATGTGTAGATGAACAATGTTTGGCTTCCTTCCTTTGTATAGCTCGTATGGTGTCTTTCCAAGTTGTTCTAATATAGGTTCTATTTGAGATATAGCATGCTGTACTCATAGCATCAGCCCAGAACACTTGAGACGCGCTCTTTTCATTTAACATTGCTCTAGCCATTTCAGTAAGCACTCTATTCTTACATTCCACGACTCCATTTTGTTGAGGTGTCCTTGGAGCAGAGAAATTGTGATCAATGCCATTAGTATCACAATATTCTTCAAAGGCTTGATTTTCAAATTCTCCACCATGATCGGTCCTAATACCTGCAATGGACATACCTTTCTCATTTTGCAGTTTCTTGGAAAAAACAATAAATTCTTCAAAGGTTTCATCCTTTGATGATAGAAAAATAACCCATGTAAATCTGGAGAAATCATCAATAATGACCAACGAATATAAGTTGCCACCAAGACTCTTTACTCTTGCTGGGCCAACTAAATCCATATGCAATAATTGTAATGGCCTATTTGTTGAAATCTCATTTTTCAATTTGAAAGATGATTTAGGTTGTTTACCTTTTTGACATGCGTCACAAATCAAATCATTTTTAAAATTTACTTTGGGTAATCCATTGACTAAATCCTTTTTGAGTAATTTGCCTAATTGATGCATATTGACATGAGCCAATCTCTTATGCCATAGCCAACTTTCATCGGTATTACTTAGAAAATAATTTTCAGATTCATTTCTACTAATATCTAGAGTATAACAATTACCTTCCCTTGTTGCTCTGAGCTTAGCCTTGATATTCTTCTTATCAAGTAGTAAGTCTTTCTTGTTGACAATCAAACATTCCTCTGAATCAAATATTATCCAGTTGTCTTTAACTGCACTTTGACTTACGCTGAGCAAATTATGACTCAAGCCTTCAACGTAATATACATCTTTGACTTGTATTCCTTTGTCATTTTTGATTTCCCCAATTCCTGCTATCTTTCTGGATTGATTTCCTCCAAATTTTACCTTTCCACCTTCCTTAGGTTGCAATGTGATAAAACTTTCGAAATCCCCGGTCATATGTCTAGAGCATCCACTGTCTATATACCACTTGCTATTTTTGGATGCTTTGAGACATATCTGCAATCAAATGACTAAGTCTTAGGTACTCACATCTTTTTGGGTCCTTTTGGGTTAGTACAAATAATTTTCTGAACATATGAGCCTTTAGGTACCCATTTGTAGGTTCCTATGTTTCTTTTCTTCTTATGAATGCATGAAGAGGTATAATGACCTTTTCTATTACAGTAATTACAAAATGCAAAAGGATTTGATGTATGCACGGAATGCTGGAAATAATTCAAATATGACTTACCTCATGCTTTCTTTCTACCTTTCCTTTTATCTGATTTTGGATCATATCCAATTCCAGATCAGTCATTTACAAATTGTTGAGCTTTTAAAATAACATTTAGCATCTCACTTCCTTGTGTAAACTTTTCAAGAGTTTTTGTAAGATCAGTGTTTTTCTTTTTCAAAGAAGAACAATTTTCACAATTTTTTTCTGAACTTTCTTTAAGTTCAATTTCTAGAGCTTTGTTTTTCTTTTTGAAAACAATTAATTCTTTAACTACTTTGATGAATAAAGCATTATATTCAGAGAGTAATTCATCATAGATAGGATCAGAATCATTTACCTCTTCTGTTTCTTCTTGAGCAACAAGACATATATTGGCTACTTCTTCCTCATCACTTTCTTCGTCAGAGAAGCTATCACCCCATATAGCAGATACGAAGGCCTTCTTTTTGTTGAAGAATTTTCCTTTTCTCTTTTCTTTGCTCTTTTGGTTTAGCTCTAGACATTCTGATTTGATATGTCCTGGTTTTTCACATTCGTAGCAGATGATATAATCTTTGCTACTAGTTCCTCCTTTCTGAAAGTGTTTGAATCCTTGATCTTTCTTGTAAAACTTTCTAAATCATTTTATGATTAGGCCCATTTCATCATCATCAAACTCCTTATCCTCATCCTGATTTTCTTCTTTAACTTTTAGTGCTAGGCCTCTCTTCTTCTTGTCACCGATGTCATCTTGTTCCCGTTTGAACTTCAGTTTACTTTCATACTCAGAAAGACTTCCAAATAGAGAAGCAACTGATCTCATTGATTCCCCTTTTGCTTCTTCTATTGCAGTGAATTTGGCCTCCCACACTTTAGAAAGAATATTCAATATCTTTCTTACTTAGGTATGTTGATCATAAACTTTCCCAAGTGCTGCAAGTTGATTAACAAGATGAGTATATCTAAGTTCGAATTCAGATATTGATTCACCTGATTTCATTCAAAGTAGATCGAATTCAGTGACCAAGGTCTTGATCCAATTCTCCTTTATTCCCGAAGTTCCTTCATGAGCTATTTCCAGAGCTTCCCACATTTCCTTTGCTGTTGGAAGTGTGCAAATTCTGAAGTATTCACTTTGACTCAAGGCAATTTGGAACATCAGAATTGCCTTGCTGTTGAGAGTAATAAGTTTCTTGTCATTCTCATCATATTCCGCTAGTGTCTTGGGAATTTTCTGAGAATCTACAATCTTTGTAGGTTGATAGTTTCCACTCTCAATCACATCCCATAGCCCATATTCAGTAGCCATCATGAATATTCTGAACTTTGCTTTCCAAAAATAAAAGGGTTCGCCACTGAAACCTGGAGGTCTAGTAATGGATGTTCCGTCGAGAAGAATTCCTTCACCCATGCTTGCCATTGGATCCTTCTTAGGTTGTTATACCTTAACAAGAAGACCTACGCTTTGATACCAAATGTTAGAGCAAGTGTTTCACCCAAGAGGGGGGTGAATTGGGTGATACTAAAGTTTCGTTGTAAATATAAAAACTTGACGGTGAAATATAAAGCAATAAAGAGTAAGGAGAAATATCACTGAAGTGTACACCAAGAGTTATACTGGTTCGGCCACAACCACTTTGACCTACGTCCAGTCCTTAGAGCTTCTCTGAGAGTTTCACTATAACTTCCAAGATTCAGTGTGTTCTTGGCACCTCAGTACAAGCAAGTTCCTTCACCTGGACACTCACTCCTCCTTACAAGTTGTAATCCAATCCCAACTCAAGGTTCCACAACCTTAAGTTACCTAAATAACAAATATTGAGTTTGAATGAAATATCTCTCTCACAGAGTGAATAAGAATCACTGAAGCATAGAATTACAAGTATAATGTAAAACAGAGTAATGAGCTTGATAATGCGTTCCTGTGTGTTCTTCTCTGTTTGGAGGTTCCCATATATATAGATGTGTTGGTAATGATTGTTGGAATGTTTTTATTCATGTCCGTTAGAGTGTGCGCAGCCACAGTTGACTTTTCCAGAATTTGAAAAATATCCGTTTGCGGTAGGTGGCAGTAGGTGACATTTGAACGTTGCATTTGACTTTCCTTATTTGGTAAGATCTCTTCATTGTTTATCTGTGGATATGCTAAGAATACTAATACAATGAAAGGTTAATCATATAGGAAACAAATCAATAAATGTTGGAATGAATTCCCAAAATCTGAACTTGCATACTCGAGTAGCTACTCGAGTACTCATTAAAGTTTACTCGAGTACATACTCGAGTATCATCAGGAAAACTTTGATAAACTGCAAGTTAATAAGCAAACATAACATTACTCGGGTAGTGCATGAAGTAAACAAATCAATAAATGTTGGAATGAATTCTCAATATCTGAACTTGCATACTCGAGTAGCTACTCGAGTATTCATTAAAGTTTACTCGAGTATCATCGGGAAAACTTTGATAAACTGCATGTTAATAAGCAAACATAACATTACTCGAGTGTGCATGAAGTAAACAAAATTTCAAACCTTTGGAAATACTTGTTTACTCGGGTACTTACTCGGGTATGGCAAACTTTTCTTCATTAGTTACTCGAGTACCAACTCGAGTAAACCTTCAAATAAACTTTAGGTTACTCGATGCTTCACTCCAGTAATGTTGGCAGGATTTCAAGGCCGATAGCACTTCAAGTTTGATTACCTTGTTACTCGAGTCCTTACTCGAGTAAACATAAATTTTCTGTATAGCTTCCTCGGGTAGTGACTTGAAGTTCTCTTCCAACTAACTCTGCATACTCGAGTAGTGACTTAAAGTTTTTCTTCTAAGTAATTCTGCATACTCGAGTAGTAGCTTGAAGTGAAGGGTGAGAAAAATATTTCATGTTATTCGAGTAATACCTTCAGGTTTTGCTTACCATAGTGAGTTACTCGAGTAGCTCCTCGAGTAACATTGGCAGGGTTGAAAATGCTGAGAGCAACACATTTCCTGAAACAGAGTAACTCGAGTACAGACTCGAGTATCATTGGCAGGGATGAAAATGCCGAGAGTAACTGGAAGTCTTTGACATGGTTACTTGAGTACTTACTCGAGTAACATTGGCAGGCCGAGAGCAACTTGGAGTCATTTACCTTATTACTCAATTGCTTACTTGAGTAACGTTGGCAGGTTACTTGAAGGTTGACCAGGTTACTTCAAGTTTCTGTCCCATTACTCGAGTAGCTACTCGAGTAACCCTTTAGAAAATTTGCCAACAATGAAGTTTCTCAGCGTTTTCTCTTGGCCTTTCTTCATTACTCCAATGCTTACTTCAAGTGATGATTTTCCCTGTTTTTACTTTGTTCAAACTTATTTGTTTATCAAATCTTTTTCATGCCATTCTTTGTTATCATCAAAACATGAGATCTTTCGTAACATTTTTCACTTTCATTTTACTATCGCCTTCCCATGATTAATTGCAGGGAACTCAGAAGTCATGTTAAGCATCAACTCAGGATCCATACACAAGCATCCTCTAAAGTTGACAAAAAAGTCCATAGATAATTCCTAAGCTGGTTTGCAAGCAGAATACTAAATAACCATAACCCACACTCACCAGATTTTAGAGCTCTCACAATCGGCTCTCTTGACCATGCAAAAAGGTTTACAGCATACAATGTCAATGGTTTCAAGTTTTGCTTGGTTTCACGAGATCAAGGATTGCAAACTCAAAATTTAGGTGTTTATGGAACCTTTGGGACAAGGAGTTATGCGAGAGGCAGTGACGCCAACATGCAGTTCGGAGGCATCCCTTACTATGGAAAGCTTTATGATGTCGTCAAACTTAATTACCAAGGCCGTTTCACCATGACACTATTTAAGTGTTTGTGTGCAAATACCACTACTTCCCGGGGACTGACAACTGACGACTTAGGGATCACATTAGTCAATTTCTCACAGCCAATTCATACTGGTAATTCTCAAGATGATAAGCCGTATATTCTTGCCTCAGAGGCACACCAGGTTTATTATGTCGAGGACGAGAGGCACAGGGATTGACACATGGTTGTTCATTTAAAGCGACGAGACCTTTATGACATGGGTGAAGGTGATAAGATTGCCTATGAGTATGAGCCATTTCAGCCTGCCAATTTCAAAAATTTCTTCCCTGAAGGCGATGACAATTTACCTCTACTTCGGTACATTTTTTTAAGTTTACATCATTTAAATTAAATTTTTTTAATAAAATAATACATCACTAACAATTTTTCTATATAATTTCTGTAGGGATGGTGATGATGAATAATTAAACAAATTATGTTTTTCTCTGAAAAACAATATTTGAAAAAATATTTAAAAACAAATAAATAAAATGTTTGTATCGGTTTATAAACCGCTACAAAAACAACAATAACCGCTACTAATAAAAATCGCTACAAAACTTGATACACTAACCGCTACAAGTGTTATGCAGATCCCTATAAATACCCCCACCACATCTCATTTCAAACACTCCACCATTTCTTTCCACCTAACTCCTCTTTCATTTTTTCTCATTTACAAATTTTTTTCTAAGTTGAGGAGCTGAACATGGTGATCAAATATGGTAACAAGTTTTTAAAATTTTTATTTCAATACTTTTTTCCGTCGTATAAAATTTATTCTCATTTTTTTGCAAATTTTTAAAAGCTTTTTCTCATTTTCACCTATTTTTTTTACACAATCATAACCACATTGTAGTAGAAAACACAATAATTTCTTGTTATCTAGGTATCCTCAATAATATTATGAATACAATCTTCATACTTATCCAACTAAATTAAATCATTTCTTTTAAATTATAAATGAGCTAAACTATTGAATAATAAGCTAATTAAATTAGCTAAACTACTAAAATCATAAACTATTTAATTTAATATAAAAAACAGAAACAAATGATTGTATTTTTTTTTAAAAATTTTTCTTACTTTCTACTAATTAACGACGCCATTTTTAAACAGAAATTAATTTTTTTGAGCAAAATTTGAATATCTATGAAATTAGTAGCGGTTTAATAACTGTTACTTGTTAATGATGCCAATTTTAAAATCCATATTAGTAGCGGTTCTTGAACCACTACAAAACGGAGCTAAGTTTTTATTTTTCATTTCCCGCATTCCAAATTTTAGGGTTTGAGATTTGTAGCGGTTATATAACCGCTACAAAGTTCAGAGAAAATGATTATTACTCTTGGCAATGTTGTAGTGATGGGTTTTAACAGCTACAAATCCGCTTGCAATAATGGATTTAGTAGTGGTTTCATGAACCGCTACTAATGATGTTGATAGCGGTTAAAACCACTACAAATACACCCTTTTAACTGATACTAAATCACAATTTTTTTTATAGTGTATCCTTATCAGGAAGAGCATAAGGGGTATGCAAAACCTTGACCTCAATAGTTTACATACCCTCTGCGCCCTCTTTGATAGAGATATATGTTTTTTTTCATAGGCCTTTGCTTCCTGGGTTAATTCCTATTAAGAGACACAATTATAGGTCAACAATTACATTATCACATATATATGTCAATAGTTGCCATTGATTCTTCCTATAAACCTTGGAATATCTTAATCCATCCTGAATTGCATGGTAACTTATTGTGGAAGGTACTATTCTATTTTATATAGATGAGTTTGACTACTTTAAAAACTTTCACTTAAAGAGTTGTACATCCATACATCATAGTAATTAAATAAAAACCATAATGTATTATAAACGTTCACGGTTCTTATATACAAGCCATCATTTATGTTACTAAATAAATAATGGTTGTCTTCGGAGACTGTTATTTTATTATTATTAAAAGTCACAGTTCTAACATATGAACCTTTATGTATGTTACTAAATAAATAATAGTTTTCAAAATGAGACCGTTATGTATTATACAAGCATTGTATATATTATAATGGTTATTTACATATGCCCGTTAATTATTATTATGGCAATAAGCATATCATGGTCTTACCAAGCCTCAATACATAATGGTTGTTATATTAAAATCATTATAATAGGCCTAGAATAAATAACGGTTTGGAATCATAATGTATCTGCGCCAAGCATATATAGTACCCACATATATGATGGTTCAAAACTATGATTTATGATTGATAATAATGGTCATAAAAGACCTTTTATGTAGTAGTGAGGAGCTGACTAAAGTGGAAGTGAAAATTATTTCATTCCTATAAAAGGATCTCTTCAAAACTCTGGCTAATAGTGAGCCTGTGTTTCATAAAAGTGAATTGAAGATTATAGCCCTCATAGAGATAGACTTGTTTCTCAAAGTTTGAATACATTATACATCAAACTTCATATCAGATTTCAATTGAAATATAATTGAACCTTATACATGACATTGAGAATTTCGCGAAGCATTTCAACTTCTTGTTCTCTATGATATCTACTAGAGTTGTTAATGGCTGATGAAGTTTAGGAAATGGTTAAAATACCAAATGAAGTTTAGGAATATAAATTATATTCTAAAATTGGTAAAATGAATGGGAAAGTTATTAATAGTTGCTGAAGTTTAGAAATTAAGCATTTGCAAAAAATATGATTGTTTTTCATTTTTCCCAAGTGTTGAAAGTGACATCACGAATTGTGAATTTCAATTCCAAATTTAGTAAAATTGATTGACAAGTTGTCAATTGTTACTCAATTTTAAGAATAAGAATATATAGAAAATATGAATGTTTCTTATTCCCAAAAGTTGAAATCGCCATTTGTGAATGCCAATTCTGAATTTGGTAAAATGGACTGCGAAGTTGTTAATCTCTTTTCAAATCTAGGAATTAATCATTTTCCACAACATGCATTTGTTTCATTTTTCCAGGTATTGAATCTGAACTTGCAAGTTGTGAATTCCAATTCCAAATTTGATAAGATAGAGTGGGAAGTCGTCAATTTCTTACTCAATTTTAGTAATTAAGCATATATAGAAAACATGAATGTTTCTCATTTTCAAAAACAGAAATTGTGAGTTGTGAATTTCAATTGCAAAATCGGTAATATGAATTGAAAAGTTGTCGATAGTTTTTTTTTTTGCCAACACAGAAACCGCATTGCATTAATATCGAAATACAAGTCCAGTAGCATAATAACAAATACATAGATGCATAATAACAATCACCCATAATCCATACCAGATCCTAACCTATCTTGCAGTAATAACTTCTGCAATTCTACTGGGGTTCTAGTAATCCAATCTAATGGACATAACCCAGATAAGGAAGCTTTGGCCACCCAATTGGCTACCATATTGGCCTCCTTGGAAACCCATAGAAATGAATGGTTTATGCTAAAATTCCTTATAGTTGTCGATAGTTTTTAAAGATTAGGAATCTTGCATTTCACACACCAGCCCTATTCTAATTTTCTCAAGTACAAAAATCAAGAATTGTGAATTTCAATTGCGAAATTGGTAAAATGAATTAAGAAGTTGTAAATGGCTTTTAATTATTAGGAACCTAGCATTTGACACGAGTCCTTTCTTCTTATTCTCTTCCTGCCTTTTGAAGTTCACTGAAGGTCATTTTTGTCATTCTCCTACGATTTAAAATGATAATTGAGGTCCTCAAACTTTTTTCGTATTATGAATATTAGGAGCGCCTCTATATTCTTTACTATTTTAAAATTCTTTTTGGAGCATTTTCCAATATGTTCAAAATTAGCCTATTACTGATACTGACTCTTTTTTTTTTGGTAAACTGTGGGGGCATAAAAGCCTAGAAAAGCTACATAGCTAACATGAGAAGCTTAACTACCCCTATCAAATACTAGACCCATACAGTCCGCAGCAAAATCCAACTGTACTTCTTTACAAACTCTATCCCAAACATGCAAATCACCTCCAAGCTTGAAACACGTATTAGCTAGCATGTCAGCACACCTATTCCCCTCTCTAGGTACATGCACCACTATTATTTGCCAGTCACAATCAAATCACTTCCAAACTTTTTCAAGCAATCAACTTCCTCCACTCCTAATACCCTCTATCCCTCTTTGAAGTTGAGCTTCAAGTACCCTTGAATCTACTTCCACAACCAGCTTTCTAATCCCTGCCTACCAACACACCTCTAGACCTTCCAGCACACCCCACACCCCCGCTTCTAAGGTAGTACAAATACCCAACCTCTTCGAGAAACCACACAGCCACCTCCCAAGATGATCTCTGCACAGACCATCGCAATCACTCGGCCCTGGATTCCCATGACTAGCCCCATCGGTATTTAGCTTAAACTAACCACATGGAAGGGGATTCTACCCAATAAGTCCCCTTATTTTTTCATACCCCCTAATCACCTTCTTATTACAATAAGCCACATTCATGGCATATGCAAAATGAAGCACACTTCTGCATATCTCCTGAGCAAAAAATTCTCTAGCCCCAGGCACAAACTGCCTCTTGTTTCGCTATTTCCATAGCAACCAGCATACAACCGCAAATATTACCCTCCACTGCACATGTCCTTCCTTGCCTTAGTTGTCACACAGATTCATTTCAAGCCAATCAGTCAAGGAAAGCAACAAGAAACAACTTCTTCTTTCCTCCAGAACCACCTTCTTCCATACTTCATTTGTAACTATACAATCTCTCATTACATGTAAGGCTGATTCTTCTACCCCACACTTCTTGCACACCAAATCAGCCCTCCATCTTTTATTCCTTACCAGATTAGTATGCAGACAATCCTGTATTAAGAGCCAGAGAAACATACGAATCCTTTCTAGACCCGGCCACCTCCAAACTAGAGACCATCTATTTGATTTTTGTCCCCACATCTCTTTCATCAACTGCTTGTAACTACTCTTAATAGTATACTCCCCCAACTCCCCTCCCTTCTATAACAGTCTATCCTCCCCATCCATATTATCAGGTGGTAAGTTGTCTCTTATTTTCTTAATAATCTCACTAGGCAAAATGGCTCCCAAGTCTTCCATTCTTCACTGCCCATCATTATTCACATCCTCCCTAACTTTCCACTCCTTCCACACATCCGTAGTTTGCTGAATAACACATGATTTTAAAACTAGCCCAGGTTCCAGCCACTCATCCTCCCAAAAATCTATACTCCTCCTATCCCTAACCTCCCACCGTATATTCGCTTTCAAATACTGCCATACCAAAACAATATATTTCCACCCACTATAATTATAGTTTCGAATATGTACTTCATCACTAAAATTCACCCCTGCATTGTACTTGCATTTTAGCACCTCCACCCATAATGCCTCCTGATTTGTCCTTAACCTCCAAGCCAATTTTAGTAAGCATGCCTTATTCATTTCCATTATACTCAGTACCCCCAAACCCCCATAATCCTTTGGTTTCAAAAGTTGCTCCCATTGTACCATATGCATCTTCCTCTGCTCACTACTATATCCCAAACAAAATCTCTTTGCAACTTTTCCAACTCATCACATATGGCTTTAGGAATTTTCATAGCCATAATATGATAAATTGGCAACAAGGATAATACAAACTTGGTTAAAGTTACCCTTCCAGCCATAGTCAAAGTATTTGCCTTCCATCCTGCCAAACGTCTCTTAACTTTATCAACTAAAAAACTCATTCCCTTTTGTCTCATCCTCCTACAATGCAGTGGGACATCCAAATATTTACCTAAGTCTTCCACTTCCATAAACCTAGCCTGCTCCACCAATTCCCTTCTTCTGGTTCTCGGCACATTCTTAAAGAAAGAAATTGCTGATTTAGAGAAATTCATTTTTTGACCTGACATAGAACAAAATTTCTCTAAACATTCCTTCACATACTCTACCTGTCTTGTTGAGGCCTCCCCAAACAAAAGTAAATCATATGCAAACATTAAATGACTAACCTTTGGCCCATTTCTACCAACCCTTATAGCTTGTCATTGCACTGTCTTCATAGCATCACATATCAGATTATAAAGCTTTTCCATAATCAACACAAATAAATAAGGAGAGAGAGGGTCTCCCTGCCTTATACCTCTTGTAGGCAAGAAACTATCCGAGGCATTTCCATTCCATAAAATTCCTGTAGAGATGGTTTCAACGCATCTACTTATTACATCTGAAAACTTCTCTCCAAAACCCACCTCTTCTAGCACTTTCCTAACACACCTCCACCTTACCCTGTCATAGGCTTTTTCAAGGTCAATCTTGTGCAACAACAATGTTCTCCCTCTAATATGTAGCAACTCTTGTGCAACAACAATGTTCTCCTAAATATGTCTCCCTGGAATAAAACTTACTTGATTTGGTGCAATCAATTTCGGGAGCAGCTTCCTCATCCTTTGCACAATTATCTTCAGGATACACTTATAGAGCACATTACACAGACTAATAGGCCTCAGTTGTTTTAAAGTTTCAGGTGGATCTACTTTAGGTATGAGAGTCAATAAGATACTATTCACCCTCCCCATGTCCTCCTCCCCACTCTAAAGCTTCTATACTATTCTGCATACATCCAAACCTACCACATCCCAATTTTTATGGTAAAAAATAGCCGGGTATCCATCATCACCTGGAGCTTTGTATGGCCCAATCGAGAGCATCACTTTCCTAACTTCGTCATAAGATATAGATTTTTCTAAATCCTCCCTCTACTGAACACTTATTGTGGCGTAATTCAAGACTGTCCCTTCTGCAATATAATCTGCCCCGTTATCAGTAAAAAGCTTTTTAAAGTAGTCAAAAGCCATATCCTTCAATCTCTCTTGATTCTCTTCCTATTCTTCATCTTCTCCTTTAAGCATTTTGACTTTATTCCTCCATCTTCTCTTAATGGTTTTAAGATGGTAATATCGTGTGTTCCTATCTCCATCTTGAAGCCACACAGTTCTGGATTTTTGGAACCAAAAAAATTCTTCCTAATTTAACACTAAAATGACCCTTTCTCCAAACAATAATTACCCGTAATGATTTTACAAAATCTGGTTAACCAGTGATAATCGAAAACAATTTCTCATTCAAAACATATCAGAGTTCAGGGTACACACTCGCTCACAAATCTACTACAAAGATATTCATTACTCAGGGCACACATAACAACAGCAGAACTTACAGCCCACGAGTTTTACGACATTGAATCCCATAATTAAGATTTCATACAAAACAATTTTTTTCATCACAAATATGGTTGTATGTACACTAAAATCTTAGAATACGAAAATAAGGCCTTACGTCTAACAAAAGTTAAACAATTATTCTAAAACAATTATCCAAATAGTAAATATGATATCTCTAAAGACATGAGATGTCCTATTATGGCAATATAGAAAATAGTACAACACCAATACCACAAGAGGCCTATTGGATCCTCAACGTCTATGCCTCTGGTTGCTCCCCTTGACCTCTAGCCAAATTAGAGGTCTCGCCTGAAAAGTATTTACAATGACGGGGTAAGACATAAAGTCTCAGTAACTAAAAATTAATTTACAACATATGCAGGAAAAGATTGTAAGTCAGAGAAGCAGGTTTAACTAACATAAAATTAATAATATTCTCAATAATTAAACTTCACGTAATATAATCAACAACTAAAAACCAACCCCACTCATCTATCCTGTTCCTCCTTATAGCTTCTGGATGTGGTACAGCCTATAAGTGCTAGTATACCCGACCAAAGGTTAACTAGTCATTTCAAGAATACTGCCCCCTCTCATGTCACCACCAATATACCGTAACAGGGAGGTGTCCACCCAAAACACTCAACTCAAAATCTGGGCTAGGAATAAGAGAGTTGATGGGCACAGTATCACCATATCTCTTCCACACAACCCACCATATCCCATAACAGAAAAACAATATATCAATATAGTTCTTGAAACATTTACAACTTATCATACCTCATACAACATTCCATCTCAAACATTATAACCATCACAACAGTAATAATTTTAATAATATCTATGCTCATATATACAATTTGGAAAAATACACTGCTTTACTAAACTAGGGTTATATTCAAACATACACATAATCTTTCAAAATAGATATAAGTAGTACAGATGAAAGTAAGGTTTAGAAAACACCTTACAGTCTAAAACAAGCATATAAAATAAATTAACCTCAGTTACCTCAATTCCAAACTTAACCTTAACTTAAGTACCAAATACGAACAATCACTGATCCCAAGAAAACTCAACATTATCAATTTAAGTAACAATTAACCCCAAGCAATACTAAAATAAATAATTTACACAATTCATCTCCAATTTTTCTCTATAACTATTATCTTTAAATATTCTAACTTTCTTAACAATCCTTAAACAACCTCTATATCATTCTCTCTCATTAACCACTTAATTTTTATAAATTAAAGTTTCACCTTTAACATATATATTATTATATAATCATCAATATCAACCTCCTAAAATAACTAAATCTCTTTTTCTAATTTATACTAATATAGTCTAATTATTAAACAATATTTGAAACTCCCACATAATTAAAATCATATAAAAATCTAATTCTTAATATCAAATTATAATTTATAATTTCTTATACAACAAAATTTACCAAACTAAACCGATTAGAATTTCCATAATACCTCCAACAAACCAACTAAATTATTTAATCCAAATTTAATTGGATAAAGAGCCTAATATAGAATTATTCATAGATTAATTATATAGAAAATTCATTATAAAATTATATACCAACTACATAACAAAAGTTACCTAATTGGAATTAACTATTAATCCTCCTCTATATTCCTATAGCCTTATATTAACAAAACTCAAATTTGTCTAAAATCCTAATCTTAAAATTTTCTCTAATCAACACAAAATTATTATCATAAAAAAGAGAAAATTATTTTGAATATTTTCATAAAAGAAGTTTTATGACCAGAAAAGAATTTAAATATCTTATTGATTTCCAATTATATAAAAATACTCTTATCAATATCACACCGTACATCTTCTATACAATCACTCCACGCAGACGATCTCTGCATGAGTGAGAAGGAAAAGGAGGTATTTATAATACCTCCCTCCTCCACCTCCAATAATTGGCGCCATTAGGTGCCAATTTTATAGAAAGGAGGCACGCTCGTTTTTCAACTGTGGGGCAAATTTGGCACCCACAGTTATATATATATATATATATATTTATATTATTATTATTTTATTATTATTATTATTTATTTATTTATTTTTATTGAATCCCTCTTTTCGTTTTCTTTTTTTTTTAAAGTTACTACTAAATTCATAATTATCTTTAAATTATAATTATATTCTAAAAATAAGGATATTACAAACACTACATCTAAATCTCTTTGCAAACTCTTCTCTAAATGAAAAAGATGTGGATATGGCCTTTGTAAATTATTAATTCTCTTTTGCACCCCATCCAATCTCACCACTAGTCTCTTCTTCCTCCTATCAATATTCTGAAACACATTTTTATTCCAGCCATGTAACCTCCCTTTAAAACTTTCCAAATTCTCCCATATCCCACTACCCTTCTGCCATTCTTGCTTAATAAACGGATCAAACTCCTCATGCATCATCCAAGCAGTTTGAAATCTAAAAGGTCTTTTCTCTCGAGAGCTCTCCACATCCCCCAAACAAATGTATAAAGGATTATGGCCAGAGCAACTCAATCTAGGTAACACTTTCACTCCAATTTCTTCAAAGTGACTTCTCCACCTCTCATTACACAAACCTCGATCCAGTCTTTCATACACTCTATTATAACCAGGAATTAAAAGCCCTTTCCACGTGAAACGTTGCCCAAAGCTACATACCTCTATTAATCCATAATCATCAATACATTCCTAAAATTGACTGCAGCACCACCCTGCTTCTCACTTTCTTTTATGATATCATTTAGATCCCCAACCAATAACCATGGTCTCTTCTCTCCTATGGCGATCTTCTTCATTTTTTCCCAGAAAACTCTCTTACTTTCTTCTCTAGGAGAAACGTAAGCCACTATAAGTACCCACTTTTCTTCATTTAAGAAAGAAACCTCAAAATGCCCAAACAACATATCTTGTTCAATCATTGTAACCGACACCCTATTCGACTTCCATCCCACCCAAATTTCACTAGCAAAACCCCTTCCCTCGATTATCACATACTCATCAAAATCCAGCCTCCTAAAGAAATCTACAACTTTCTCACTCGCCACCCTTGTCTCAAGTAAAGCAATCATATCAATCCTATGATACTGACTCTTTTTATCAACATAAAGCTGCAAACCAATCAGATAGATAGGTTTCTTAACTTAGAAAACGATCAGATACTATATATTGTTTGCAAATTAATGTTCATCTTGAACCTGAAGAAATCACATTGCATCTTGGACTTTGCTCAATGTTGTTAAACTCGCGAGTTTAAACAAACCGTAACAAGAAAGTAAACACGGATTTTAAACTCATAAAAGTTTACCTGTACCAAGAAATAACTAAAATTATATATTTGAATAATTAAAATACAAAAAATGACAAAAATTTGGTTGAAATATATTTCAAAAATCCAAATAATTGAAATTAAATATCTTAATATTCATAATTTATCATACTCAACATAAAAAATTTGTGAAATTTATATTAAATCACTAAACATAATCAAATAACAAAAATAAAAAATCCAATAAACATCATTAAATTAGATTATCAAAAATAAAATAGAAGTAATTAGCAAACTAACTATTAAGCAAGAAAATTTATATAAGTTATAATCACTAATAAAATGGAAATCAAAATATATGCATTTAACTAATTAAATGAAAAGTCAAAGAAAAAGGAAAAACGAAAAACAAAAGCTACACCCTCATACGGTCACAGACGGCAAACTCTACAGTTTTGATTTTAAAAAATACCAGTATATAATTTTTTATTAGTTTAAACTTAAAATAAGTACCTCAGTCCAATCAATGGGCAGAACCGCAGGCCACGAGAGACGCAAATGAAAGACGGTGGTATGAAGATGGCGCAAAAGAGTCTACAGCCTAAAATAGGGTAAGTACTTCCTCCCGTCGGTCGGTTTTAATATAATATATATTTATTTAATTTGATTATATTAAAATAATTAGTGAAGTTAGTTAACATGTCATATATTTTCTAAAATACCTTTATCATTTTCCTTATTTCCTTCCTCCCTTTCCTCTTTAATTATTGTTAAAGGAGTATCAATATAGATGAATTAAGACAAGATAGATAAATAAATATATTTTATATTTAAGACTAAGATCAACTGTTTAAATATATCTTATATTAAAGATGGGGGTTAACTTTTATTTTCCTTTTAACTTTATATTTTCTTGTGTTTTTATTTTTTTCCTGGCGAGTTTTGATGTTTTATTACTTATATCCCTGACTCAATCAACTCAGTTTAGGACGACGAGATCACCGAGTTTGATTAAGTTAAACCCAAGTTTGACCGAACGAATACCTATAATAGGTTTAAAAGTGAGTTAACTCTGTGAGTTGGCTCGCAAGTGTGACAACAGGGGTTTCAACAATTACTTCATCATTAAATCGCATCACAGTCGTCACCAATAACAAAGAATATGCTCAATTGTTTTTTTTTTTTGTTCTTCTGATCCCAAAAGGCTCCCAGTAAAAATATATAAATTGTTATTCCAATATTTATTTCAATTACTCTCTTTGTGTAACGTTTGTACTGCTAATTCCCCATACCCTAATCCCTAGTCCCTATTATCTTAACTTTATCTTTATAATTTCTCATTTTATATAATTTGATCATTTTATAAAAAGAGAGAGAGAGAGAGAGAGATTTTTTAATCAAATATGTTTAGAATTTGAAAATCTCAAATTAGGAATTGGCATTAAAACATGGCATAATTTACTCATCAAGTACAGTAAATTGCAAATGAAATATGATAAACAAAATTAATTTGGGATTTTGATATTTTTGGAGTATTTTTCTAAAATTTTCCCTTTATCTAATTTTTGGAGTACGCTATCTATAAAAATTGAAAGGGACCTGGATCTCCTTTTACATCCCCATCCTCTTTACCTATCTTCCCCTTTTATAACTATTATACAATTTTTGAATGGTTCAGATTTAATCTCTTACAAAACTATTATCAATATATTAAGTTATTAAAAGAAAATAAATAAATAATTACATTCAAATTGTTAAATTTTGATATGACTAATTTAATACTACAATAAAGTAAAAAAGTATTTTGTAAAAAATCAAATAATCAAGACCACTTCAATTGTTGATCTTATGGTTATAAAATTGGAAGAGATGGTAAGGAAAAAGGAAAGCACCCTCTACCATAAGATGTTAAAACTTGAAAGTAAAATTTTTTAGGGAAAATTAATCTTTGGGTTAAGATCCAATTTTACTTCAGAAGTAGTAAAAAAAGAACAATATCGCCTTGAAAATTTTTTAAGAGCAATGTCATCCAGAAGTTTTTAAATCGTAGCAATTTCACCTCAACTGTTATGCATGTTAAGTTTGACTATTACTTGACAATATATGCTAAGCTGACAATCCATGTAACATCCAAATTAATTTTATTTTATTTTTGTGCAAATTTACTCTAGAAGTTTTCACTCAGAAGCAATGTTGCTCTAGAAGTTTCTAATTATAACAATTTCATCCTGGTCGTTATCCAAGTTAAGCTTACCTATTAGTTGGCAAAATATGCTTATCTAACAAGTCCCTGTATCATTTACTTTATTTTTTTCAAGTTAGATTTATAAAAAAGAAAAAAATTTTAACTAACAAACTGTTGGTTGAGGTGGTTAGGGGCTTTACCCCTGTAAAGAGGAGAATATAAGTTCGAATCTTGTGAAGTACACTTGTTTGGAGATGTGAAACCCTTTGTCCTCTAAACCTCAAAAGATGATACCCTTTATATCACCAGAAAAAGGAAAAAAATTTTAAAAAATGCATCCTATCTAAATGGTCGGAGAAAATCAAAGAGGTGAAAGCATCTTATGCGATAAAGAGAAAAATCAAAGAAATACCTATTTATCTCACATCGCTAGGGTTTGACAATAGAGGGCTACTAGTGGCCTACTTCTCAGTAATTTTTCTTTGTGTGTCTATCATCCGGTAATTGAATCTTTTTCTTTATTACTATATGGCGAACGTGAGCTCCTCCTCTATTTGCAGTTCTTCAATGTCATTCGCTCTGCCAATGCAACATATTTACTCAACTAATAGTCACACTTGACCCTTATAAAGGTTAAGGCGACATTGCTATAATTTGAAAACTTTCGGGGGAATATAAAACCCAAAAAAAAAAATCAAAGGCAACATTCCTCTGGAGTAAAAGCTTCTAAGGCAAATTTTCACCTCAACAAAAATGATGTGGATGACATATGGACTTGCAAGCTCAACATATTTGGTCAAATAACATTCAAACTTAACCTGGATAACAGTTGTGGCAAAATTGCTACGATTTGAAAACTTCCAAGTCACATTGCTCATAAAAATATTCTAGGGCAACATTGCTCTTTTTTTGACTAATCTAAAGCAAAATTGGACCTTAACGCTTAATCTTTTAGTCCTTGTATTTTTAACTCACTCACAACTCAATCCCTCATGTATGACTTGGCCCAACTCAATCCCTATGCTTTTGACTCACTTGTAACTCGATTCCTAATCTTTTCAAAATTTATGAGTCACTACTGAGTCATCCTACATGGCAAAAAAACATTATTTATATCATTAAAATTGATCATGTGGATTCCAACTCAGCTTTAAAATTATTACAACAAGTAAGCCCCATGAAATTGCTCCTTCTCCCCTTCACTATCAAACCTTCGGCTCAACCCTTGCTCCACGACCCCAGTTCATGCTGAACTCCAAACTACCCTCAGAGTCTCCATCTTGAAAAGCTAGGCTTTGGGAATGAATTTGGAGAAAAATAAGAATATAATTGGAAAATATTCAAAAAGAATGTTAAGCATATCTTTGGAAAAAAATCCAATAAATTCTTGACATGATTTTCATTTGGTGCGTGTCTTCAGCTTTTTTGATTCTACAAATAATTTGCTTTTTCAAATACCATGAAGATTAGGTGATCTTGGTAAATTTTGGCCATAGATAACTTTGGGACTTTGGGTCCAAGTCCACCTTTGATGGGTCTAACTATTTGATTAGGAAACAGGTAGCCTTATCAAATAGCTTTAATTATGGATTTGTTAATTGAGAAACAAGTAATTTTATATTAGGAAATTAATCAAGAATTAATTTTCTAATTATTACTTAGAGGGCAAGTAGGAGTACCAAGAACTTCCTAATTAGTGGCCTCCCTAAACCTCTATAAATAAGAAGTGACTTCCCCAGTTGTAGCTCACCCTTGCCATTAAGCTATCTGGCAATCTCTTCTCTCCTACTATCTTTTTTTGTGAAGTACACAAATAGTGTTTAAGAATGGCATATTTAGACTGGTTATAGCGGATAAGGCCTTAAAAAAATGACTGTTGGCATTTTGGTAATTATGATAAACTTTTAAGACCGGTTATATTAAAAATCGGTCTTAAATATATTATTTGGCCTGGTTTTATCAACAACCGATCTTAAAAAGTTAATCATTAAAAAATATTAGTATATGTATGTATTTTCTAGACCGATTCTAAATATAACATGTCTAACATATTTTCTGAAATAAAGAAAATTAAAAATTTATTATTTTTAAGACTGGTTATAAAAAATAACTGGTCTTAAATGTTGAACTTTTAAGACCGGTTGTTGATAGGAACTAGTCTAAAATATTTTTAAGACCGATTATACTAAATAACCGGTCTAAAATATAATTTTTAAGACCGGTTGTTATGTATAACTGGTCTTAAAAATGCCCTAAAAATGAATTGTGCCTAATTTCAACTCTAAAATCTGGCAGTGCTTCAAGTTTCTTACAACCCCTCCCTCCTTTCACGACAGCTCCTCCATCCCACGTTGCTCCTCCGTCCTTAACCTTCACCACCATCAATGCAGAGGTTCAATTGAAATATTATCGTAAGGCTCGGCATTTGTTTCCTCCGATTGGTTTCTTCTTCAAGTGTAGTTTCTTGCCTCCCCTGGGTTTTATCTTTAAGCTTGTCTTTCCCACGTCTTTACTACCAATGCCGCTTGTGGAAGCAGGGCTACAGTGGATTGCATTCCCTCATTTCTGTTGCTTGCCTCCCTTGGGTTTGTTCTTCAAGCTCGAACTCCAGGTATTTATGCTATAAATTTTGCTTTTTCCGTTGCTTGCTTTGAGGCATTGTTCTGCCTTTTGAGTTATCTTAGATTGTGAATATTATATGTGGATGCAAAGTCTATCTTTCCTTTCTTAGAGCTACTTCTATGTCTCTCAACCTTGATTAACTCTGTATTGTTGAATTATAATGTGAGTTTTTCTATTCTGTAACTCTGTATTGTTAAATTATAATGTGAATAATGTCTTTCAACCTTGATTCTGTAACTCTGTATTGTTAGATTATATTGTGAATAAAGTTAAAAACTTCATTAGTCTTTTTCTATCAATTCCAGAGGACTTTCATACTATCTGATATAATATTGAAAGAAAATGAGTGGTGAGAAAATGTGAAGGGCTATAGGTGAAATTAGTGAGCGAGGAGTGCACTACTAAGGGCCCTTATGATTGATTCCCCATTAATTGTGGTCAGCAGACAATTAATGATTCATAACCCACACTCGTGTCTTCTCTCAAGGAAGCATGCATCTATGCTCTTCTCACCCACTACTCTTATTGATCATTTACTCACTCTCCATATTCTTAATATTATTTTATGTTATTGTGTTTGTTTCTTTCTCTTGTTATTATCACTATTTCATCGGCCTCTGTCATATCAAAATGTTCAATCACAAGATTCACTGTAATTACAGAATTAATTAATTGTGTGGTGTGAGAGTTATTTAGGTTAAAGAGTAAAACAAGGTTGAGAAGTAAGTAAGGATATATCACTACTTCTTTATTATGAGCGACAACCATTAAAACAATAAATAAATAAATAATGATCTTATCTTTCTCAGTCTTACCTTAGCATAGTCTAGAATGTTAATAAGTATTAGATTAGCTATATATGAATTCTATTCATCTTGCTACATTTTTTGTTTGAAATTTAAAGTGTCATGACCACATAGGAATATAAATTAGCTCATTCAATTTCAAGTAAGGATAATGAGCCATCATACTGAGGGTACTATGGAGCCAACTAGTGTTAATCAAAGTGAGGGTACTCCTAGCAATGGTCCGAGCTAGAATCAAAGTGAGCCTGTAACCAGCCCATACGAAGGGGTAGAAGAAGCACCCTATTGAGAGCCATTCCCCTTAATCGGAATACTAGAGAAAAGATTCTGATTGAGTTTGATAAATATTGAAAACCAATTGGGCTTAATGCAAGCCAGTATAAGAGTTTTGTCATCCTCCTAGCACGCAACAAGCCTAGCATCTTGATAGAGGAGTGGAGAAATGTGGATAAAAGTGTTAACCAACATATTTGGGAAACTATCCAGCTCACTTACGACATTCCTGAGAGTGAAATCTTGTATAATAAGACAATGACGTATTGTGATGAACGCTGGAGGAAGTTTAAGACAACTCTAGCCAATAATTACGTGCATATTAAGGTGGAAGAAGGTCAGCCTCATCCTAATCCGTGTGACAAGTATTCTTATATTGATGAACACACTTGGCAAGAATTTAGACTGCTTCAAACTACTCCAGAAGCTTTGGTGAGTGTGACAAGTATTCTTATATTTACTTATAAATTTTCTTTAATTTATTGATTATAACTTTTTTTTATTTCTCTTTCACAGGAAAAAAGGAAAAAGACACAAGAGAGTGGAAGAAAAAATGATTGCCCCCATACAATGTCTCGTAGGGGTTATATGAAGGCCGGAAAAGACTTGTTGGTGGCCAAACATAAGAGATTGGAAGAAGCAGCTCAATTCGATCCTTCTATTCTTCTTTCTTCACCATCTCCAATATATCACGAAGAAATGTGGAAGTTCGCTCACCTAAAGAGGAGCGGGTCTTATACGAGTAAACAATCTCATATAGTTGGTGAAAAAATTGTAAGTATTGTTGTTGTTATTAATTAGTGAGTAAACAAAAATTCATTACTTATCTTTGTCTTACGTGTCTTACAGGAGGAGCTTAAAAAACAAGTCGAGGGATCGTTTAGGTTGGATGGGAGGAATGACGTTCTGACTGTTGCTATAGGAAAACATAAGCATCTCGGCCGTGTTAGGGGAGTTGGAGGTGGGGTGGGCTTAAGGGATTACTTTGGAACAGCCCCACACCGTTCCTCAAGTAGTATGTTGACTAGGGAGGAGATGGAGCATATATTGGCCACTGTGAAGGCGGAAGCTAGGGCTGAGGTAGAAGCATCATTTGATGCACAATTTAAAGAAAGGTTCAGTAAATGAAGGAGGAATGGATTATCATGGCGAGTACAAGACAAGATACCAGTGCTCCCCTGGCACATTCCCTAAACCCTAAATAAAGCACTAAAAGGAGTTGTATTGGTCAGTTATCAGAGTGTCTGGGAAAAAAAATTGGTGAGCCTTGTGACTTGTTTATGGAGGATCTTTTAAGACGATTAGTTGTATGGGGGAGCATGCACAATCAACTATCCACCATTAAGAAATAAAGGATGATCAAGTTAGAGTGGCAGCTGAAGAGGTGATCATTGCAGATGCACCTCTCCCTATCCCTGCTGATGACTTCAAGATTGGGATCAATGTCCTTAAATCTTTCATCTTATGGCCAAAGAACCTTGTTTCTGATCGAGCTGAGGAATCCCTGATCACAGCCCTGCCACCTGCACCTCCCTCTACTTAAGATGTTTCATAACCTCCATTGAATGTCATGCAATAAGTGATTTTGATGGCATATGATACATTTTTTCGAACAAGAGATTGGCCTACTGAGTTAGTTGTTGGCAAGTCAGGGGTGTAATGAGAGGGATGATTTAATGTCCCTGCTAGCTCCTCGATAATAGCTTACGGCTTCGATTGTCCAAATATTTTTAATGTAAGTATCTTCTCCAATTAGAAGTAAATATTTTACAAATTATGCTATTAAACTTTGATTTGCGTGCTTGCATTATTATAGGTACATGAATCGTATGTTGGTTTCCTCTGGCAAAACTGATAAATTTGGCTACCTATGCCAAGTTCAATTATACGACAAAGGGACCACTGCTGCTATCAAACATACATACTTATTGCAGAGGCTTAGTTAAACCCCAATTAAGTGTTTCTTGGCTCCATATGTGCATGGGTAAGAAACAAATTTATATTTCATAATATACATAATGTTTTATATTTGCTTAAAAGCCTTCCCTTTTTTTAGTGATAATTGGCAATTGGTTATTTTGTACAAGAGTTATACTGTCATCCTCTTATGCTCCCTACACCACAGAAAGCCAGGGAGTGAATTGAAGAAGACCATGAACTCGTAATTTTTCTTGAATTATTAATTACCTTTCGTGTGCAAAATTTATGGAATTTGTGTAAAATAAGTAACCTTTGTGATTTTGATGATATGGGGCTATGTGGACTTTCCTATATGCTGCTTGTGGTAGGCATATTCGTGACCTAAAAGACCCTACATGGATCTTACCAAATGTTAGTTACATATTGATTTGTTTTAAGAACGTATTCAATAATAAGCCATGCTTTAATTTTATACTTGTTTTAATGATATCATATTATTTTTCAGACCCCTAGGCAACCACCGGGGTCTAACTTGTATGGCTTGTATGTTCTGAGGCACATTTAAAATATTATTATCCTAGGAATGACAGAATTTACTCAAGACGTAAATATATATATTTCAAAAATTTTGTATTATTTTTATTCATTTTTAATTTAGCAAGTTTATGTTTTACCTGACTTTAGTGTTTCAGATGTTTGATCTTACTGACCCCTTTCCAGAAGAAGATATTGATCACATTCACAAATGTTGTGCTTTTTGTATATATTGAGGAATTTTTCTTCCTTCGTCTTGTCTTCAAAACTTGTTGGTTGCATGAATTGACATATTTGTTGTTTTTGTGATTATGTGAAACCATGCATTTATACATGTAAATCTATTTGAGACATGTCATTAGCTTGCATGTGTTTTAAAGAAGTATGCATATATATATATGATGGTTGTAAACAACACATTACATGAGGATGAAGGCCTATGTTATGTTACAAGTTACCAATGAGAAGGTTAAAGTAAAAGGAAATGGTAAGTTGAAGCAAACTGAACGCCTTATGGCACTTAATAAGTATGGAATTGGAAGCAGCAATTATAGGATGTGTTCTGGTTACTAACATAATCAAAGACAGTTAAAAAAATATAAAAATACTTTTAAGACTGGTTTTCCATATAACCGGTCTTAAAATTCAAGTTTTAAGACCGGTTTAATGTACAACCGGTCTTAAAAATAAAACTTTTAAGATTGGTTATATGGAAAACTTATCATAAAAATGTTTCGGTATTGCTTACATAAGAGGTCTTTTAAGACTGGTGCTCATGACAACCAGTCTAAAAATGGTTTATTTTAAGACTGATTATCAATACAACCGGTCTTAAACGTGTCAGACATTTTAGACTAGCTGTATCTAGACCTGATAAAAAACCGATCTAAAAAGTCAATTTTAACTGGTCTAAATAGCCATTTTTCCACTAGTTGGGAGAAGTGAAACCTTTTGTCCTCTAAACCTCGAAAAAGGAAACCCTTGATAAAAAAATTTAAAAAATGCATCACTTCTGAATGATTAGAGAAAATCAAAGAGGTGAAAGCATCGTATGCGATGAAAAGAAAAATCAAAGAAGTAACTATTCATCTCTCTTCGCTACGGTTTGACAATGGAGGGCTACCGGTGGCCTACTTCTCAGTACTTTTTTTAGTGTGTCTAGCATCCGGTAATTGAATCTTTTTCTTTACTACTCTCTGACGACTATGCGCTCCTTTTCTATTTGTGGCTTCTTCAATGTAATTCGCTCTGCCAGCGCAACTTATTTACTCAACTAATAGTCACACTTGGCCTTTATAAAGGTTAGGGCGACATTGCTATAATTTGAAAACTTTCAGGGGATTATAAAACCAAAAAAAAATCAAAGGCAACATTCCTCCGAAGTAAAAGCTTCCAAGGCAAATTTTCACCTCAACAAAAATGATATGGATGACACATGAACTTGCTAGCTCAGCATATTTGGTCAAGTAACATTCAAACTTAACCTGGATAACAGTTGTGGCAAAATTGTTACGATTTGAAAACTTTCAGGTCACACTGCTCATAAAAAAATTCCAAGGCAACATTGCTCTTTTTTTGAAAAATTCTAAGGCAAAATTGAACCTTAATCCTTAATCTTTTATTCCTTGTATTTTTTACTCAATCACAACTCAATCCCTCATGTATGACTTGGCGCAACTCAGTCCCTATGCTTTTGACTTACTTGTAACTTGGTTCCTAATCTTTTCAAAATTTATGAGACACTACTGAGTCATCCTATATGGCAAAAACATTATTTATATAATTAAAATTGATGATGTGGATTCCAACTCAGCTTTAAAATTATTACAAGTAAGCCCCCTTCACCATCAGACCTTCGGCTCAACCCTTGCTCCATGACCCCATCTCCATGCTGAACTCCAAACCACCCTCAGAGTCTCCATCTTGAAAAGCTAGGCTTTGGGAATGAATTTGGAGAAAAATAAGAATAGAATTGGAAAATATTCAAAAAAAATGTTATGCATATCTTTGGAAAAAATCCAATAAAATCTTGAGATCAGATGATTTTCATTTGGTGTGCTTCTTCAGCTTTTTTGATTCTACAGATAATTGGCCTTTTCAAATACCATGAAGATTAGGTGATCTTGGTAAATTTTGGCCATAGATAACTATGGGACTTTGGGTTTAGGTCCACCTTTGATAGGTCTAACTATTTGATTAGGAAACAGGTATCCTTATCAAATAGCTTTAATTATGGATTTGTTAATTGAGAAACAAGTAATTGTATATTAGGAAATTAATCAAGAATTAATCTTCTAATTATTACTTAGAGGGCAAGTAGTAGTATCAAGAACTTCCTAATTAGTGGTCTCCTTAAACCTCTATAAATAAGAAGTGACTTCCCTAATTGTGGCTCACCTTTGCCATTAAGCTATCTGGCAATCTCTTCTCTCATACTATCTTTTTTTGTTCTTGTGATTTGCTGTACCAATTATAATTAGTCTCTAGTAGTCTAATAATTGCATGAGTATTATTATGTTCAAGTTATGGAGCATTGGAGCTTTGACCTAGATCTGAACGTGGATCAGCCTCAGTACACAAGTTTCTATTCTCCTAATTTTTCTTCATTGGCATTAGAGCAGGTTGATCCTAAGAACACTCATGCATAAATATGTGACTTGCGATCAAGATCACAATTTTTGTGTGTGCTCCTTCTCCCTATTTTGCTTTTTCTCTTGTATATATGTCGAGCATGCATTCTTTTCCTCATCATGTTATGCAAACATGTTTCTACTTTATATATACATGAGCTTTTATAATGTGTTATTCTCATTCTGTTTCAAGCCTTATATTTTTTTTTCATGAAATTTTGATATGCATGCTCTCTGGTTCACATGTGGATATATGATTCTGGGTTTTAGAGTTTAAAGCCTTCTATATACATATATCAATGTCATTCTTCCTCTACTCCTCACTTCTTTGATATTAAAGTTGAGTGTTTGGAACCTATTTGGACTCAAAAACAAAAGATTTAAACCCAAAAAATGTATAAGAGCTCATAAAATGAAAAGAAAACACATCCAAATCACATTACGGAGTGCAGTTGACGTCGGGCAAAAGCTAAAAAAAATGGGTTTTCAAAATCAAATGTTTTAGCACAAGCAAAGACTATGGATGTATAGAGCTCAAAGAGATTAATCCAATAGCACTTATAACATGTCAAACGGGGTTCAGATGAGGAGATACGAAGGAGAGAAATTGGTGGATCATATTGTTGCTGCCACCAATTAACCTATGATTTAATCTTTGAAAAAGAGGTTTTTGGGTTAAATAGAGGCCATGGATCTAGAGTTCATTATGCGACAATTTCAATAGCACCAAAAATGCAAGAAACAGAGCTAAAACAAGGAAGACATGATCTTCTGAGGTTTGTGCATCACGATGACCCATCAGAGCTCCAACCAGGTCAACACGACCAATATAGAGTTTAAAGATGATGACTGACAGTCACATGCCACGTTATTAGTCAACCATGATACATGGGCTCGTATGAGGGTGCCATGTCAGTAGTCGTGCGCCGCATCATGAGAACACGTCATTAGTTAGCAGAGTTAAGTCATCAATTGACTTGACGACATTCTAGGCCACTTCATCAATTGACTTACCAAGTGCCTTAAGCCATGTCACCTGCCATCTCAACCTAGACAAAGGTCAGCGGCCAACTATCGACCGTTTGACTAGTCAACGGTCATACATTGACCATTACCCTTTTACTCATTTTTCTTAAAAAAAAAGAGGGCTGAGGCTCGATAATGCTTGTAGGCCCAGCAGGAGCTACCTTCTACAATATGGTACACATCACCAGACAGAGGAAGATGTGTCGTTCATGTGTTGTGGTTGAGAATGGGCATCACTAGAATTTTTCAAATTTTCAAGGTCTTTTGATCTAAATTAATACCTTATATGGGCTAATGTTAGTGTGTGAGACCTCCGATTGAGATGCGGTTTATTCCTAAAAATCCATCAATTTGAGAGTTTCAATTTGATATACAATTCACATATGTTTGAAGCAAGTTTGAATCTTGTTTAGGTCTAGAAAGTGTTACTCAATACTGGAAATTCATGAAGTCCTTCAAATTGAATCGATAATTTTTTTTTTTTGGATTTGGAATAAGTTGGTTTAATTACTAACAATATTTCTACTACAACATAAGGTTTATGTTGAAAGATTCTTTATCAAGGGAAATTATTCAAATGAGATTTTGAATATGAGATCCTATCCAATATTCACTCCAATTGTAGGAGATAAATCTTGAAACTTACAACAACTTGAACTTATTATCGAATAATAAACCCCTTAAACATTTTTAATCACATTGAGTCCATTTGTGTTAGATCCCATGTGTTTTGATCATAATAAAGATTGGATCAATAATATAAAAGGATTTTATAACAAAGAAAAGAATTTGAACAAAGTAGCTAGATGGCAGAGAAAAGATTTACTTGAAGTAAGCACTGGAGTACTGAAGAAGATTTGAGAGACAGAGCAAAGGAAGAATATCACTAGCTGATTCTTCAAAGGCTTACTCGAGTAAGGAACACTGTTACTCGAGTGAGAACTCGAGTAATGTTGGAGAATGTCCGAAATGTAAAACTTCTAGATACAAAGTGAAGAAAGGTAAGAGGTGTGGTGATGAGACAAATAAAAAGCAACCTTTAAAGGTTTTGTGGTATCTTCCAATCATACCGCGGTTCAAACGAATGTTTGCTAATGCGAAAGAAGCAAAGAAGTTGAGATGGCATTATGAGGACAGAGTTTGTGATGGAAAATTCCTTCGGTACCTGGCTGACTCTCCACAATGGAAGAAAGTAGATGAAATGTATCCCAGATTTGGCAGTCAGCCTAGAAACCTTCGGCTTGGGCTTTGCACAGACAGGATCAATCCCTATGGTACTTTTACCAGTACACATAGTGCATGGCCCGTTCTGCTGGTAATTTATAACTTACCTCCCTGGTTGTATATGAAATGCAAGTATATGATGCTTTCTATGATGATTTCGGGACCAAAACAGCAAGGGAATGATATCGATGTCTACTTGGCACCTTTGATAGAGGACTTAAAGAAGTTGTGGGAGGATGGTGTAGATGTGTTTGATGCATATAAGCAACAGTTGTTTAAGCTACGTGCAATGATTTTCACCATAATTAACAACTTCCCTGCATACGGTAACTTGTCAGGCTATAGTGTCAGGGATCATAAAGCATGTCTGATATGTGAAGCGAGCACACAGTTCCATCAACTTAAGCACGGTAGAAAAACGGACTACCTTAGTCATAGACAATTTCTTCCTCGGTTCCACCCGTACCATAGGCTAAAGAAGGCTTTTAACAGTTTGCCAGAGAATAAAATGGCTCTGAAGCCATTAACTGGAGACGAGGTTTATAGTCGGGTGGAAAGAATCAATGTCACTTTTGGTAAAAATCAAAAGACTACGGGTGAGAAGAACATATGGAAGAAGAGGTCAATTTTCTTTGATCTTCCATATTGGCGTAGTCTTGATGTGAGACATAGTATTGATGTGATGCATGTGGAAAAAAATGTATGTGATAGCCTTGTTGGTACGCTTTTGCACATACTAGGGAAAATAAAAGATGGAATTAGTGCAAGACTATACTTGGTTGAAATGGGAATAAGAGAACGACTGCATCCACAACTAAGAGATGATGGTAAGAGAGCGTATATGGAGCTAGCAGCGCATACATTGTCAAAAGCCGAGAGAAGAAGTTTGTGTGGGTGTTTGCACGGCATTAAGGTGCCACAAGGGTATTCTTTTAATATGAGCCGACTTGTGTCAATGGAAGATTTGAAGTTAGTTGGAATGAAGTCTCATGATTGTCATGTCTTAGTGCAACAACTATTACCAGTAGCTGTTAGAGGCATTATGAAAGATGATGTGCGAAGGACAATAACAAGGTTGTGCAGTTTCTTCAATTCTATTTGTAGCAAAGTTGTTGACATTGCAAGGTTAGATGAATTAGAAAATGAGGGTTATACTATTCTATCCCAACTAGAGATGCATTTTCCTCCCGCATTCTTTGATATAATGGTGCATTTAATAGTTCATCTGGTAAGGGAGGTAAGACTATGCGGCCCATTTTATATAAGGTAGATGTACCCTTTCGAGCGATACACGAAGAACTTAAAAGGGTATTCTAAAAATCCTTATCGACTTGAAGCCTCAATTGTAGAAATATATGTCATTGAAGAGGCTATGGACTTTTGCAAAGAATATCTATCAAGGTCAAAGGCCCAATCTCGTCATGAAAAGGGTACAAGTAAGGGAACACGAGGGTTCAAAGTGAAGAGTATGTGTCGTGAAGAGGTGTTGCAAGCACACCTGTATATCTTGAATAATACAGAAGAAGTTCAGTCGTACTTAGCCGAACACAGAAAGAGTTTAAAGGAGATCTATCCAAGGAAAAATGACATGCAGATAGCTAATGAGTAAAACAAGACTTTCATAGAGTGGTTCAAGGATAAGATAGCGCATGAGACTAATGTGTCTGAGACAATCAAATGGTTAGCTTGGGGGCCTTCTTTTGAGGTTATAACTTGGAGTGGCTTCGATATAAACGGGTATTCTTTCTATACAAATGGCCAGGATAACAGAAGTACTATGCAAAATAGTAGGGTGATGGTGGTAGCCGAATCAATGCACTTTTATAGTTCAAAAGACAAAAACCTCATTTTGGCATCCATGATCTATTATGGAGTTATTGAAGACATATGGGAGATAAGCTACACTAAGTTGAGAGTTCCTTTATTCAAATGCAAGTGGGTTAACAATAATGCTATTGAAATATATCAATTTAGATTCACCTCAGTTGATCTTGAAAGAGTCAGTTATAAAGATGAGCTATTTATTCTAGCAAGTCAGGCAAAATAAGTATTTTATGTCATTGATCCAGCAAATGAAAAATTGTCTATTGTACTCCAAAGTAAAAAACAGAAGGATGGTGATCTGAGTTTGAATCTTGATGACATGCCGCCTTTCACTACAAATCCGCCTATGCCATCTGAAGTGGAATTGGTAGATGATGATGAATATGCAGCTAGAGTTGATCATTGTGAAGGAATTTGGGAAAACACTTAAAGTAAGATTTTGAATTGTTTAAAGTATGCATGTAATTTCAATTTACTTATCATATGTCACATTTATTTCTTAGTAAGATTATGAATTGTTTAAAGTGTGCATGTAATTTCACTTTACTTATCATGTCACATTTATTTCTTAGCAGGATCATGGCAAGTTCAAATTCGGGCGACTCTGTTGGCTCACCGGTTAAGAAAAAGGTTAGAGGAAGCACGAAGCTACGATCGTTGGTGGCACGTCATGAGGAATAACAGGCGAGCATGATTCACATGGAATTTGATGCTAATTTGAAGCCACTCGGCCCAGACAGAGACACGTTCATTAGCTACCTTGGCTTTTTGGGTCGGAGCAAAGTTAGCGTTCTAATTCCTACCTGGTGGGAAGTTTCAAAGGACACGAAACGTATGATTTGGGAACAAATTTTGGTATATAAAGTTGTATTTGTATCTATATTTTTATTTCTATTTGTTCATATATAACGACTACTATATATTTTGTTTTGTAGCAAACCTACGATATTCCCAATACGAAGGAGATGTACAAGCATTGGATGGGGGAAGTTCGTGAGCGGTGGAAAGATTTCAAGTCCACGCTCATAACCAAGTACGTTCGAGGGCCAAGGAGTCATGAGGATCCTTGTAAAGAGTATTCATTTCTTTCTCCAAATGACTGGAGGTTGTTTGTCGCATCGCGGCAGGATCCCAATTTCCTAGTATATTGTGTTCATCTTAGTGTTAAACATTTTAGTTGAACTTACTTGACATCGCTAACTCAGTTATCATTATTCTTTGTTTATATAGAAATTGAGTCAAGCAAATCAAGAGAGGCAAGCGAAAAACAATTATCCTCATTACATGTCGTGTGGGGGTTATCGGAAGCTCGAAAAGAAGATGATGCAGGCTGAATTGCAAAAATTGGAGGAAGCAGCTCGAGCAGATCCTAGAATAGTCGTGCAGGTGCCACCTCCTCCCCCACATCACAAAAAATGGAAAGCAGGGAGGATAAAGGGAGAGAAATATATAAATCCAGTCGTTGTTGATATCGCTAAAAGGATTGTGAGTATTTAATAACAAGTATATTTAAATGTGTTTCATTTTTCTAACGTTGGTGGCATGTAATTACTTTCTATTTATTCATTGTATGCCATAGGATGAACTTGAAGAGCAGAGCAGCCAGGGTTCCTTCACTCAAACTGGAAGGATGGACATCTTAGCCACGACGCTTGGTAATCTAGATCATCTTGTCAAGTTAGAGGGGAGTCAAGGGGAGTTGGTCTCTCTAAATACTTTAGACGAGGTTCACAAGCTTATGGACAAGGTGAAATGAGTCAGGAGTTTGTGGCCAGGGTTCGAGAGGAAATCCGAGCAGAGCTACGTCACTCACTTCGAGACGAGCTTAAAGAAGAGTTGTTGAGTAAGCTATGTGGTGAGATGAGTACGATGGTGTTGTCTCACATGCAAGGCGGGATGTGTAATGTGGGGTCTAGATATGAGGTTTGTAACTAATTTCATTTAACATTATATTGAGTTTTTCCTTACGTTATTTTAATTAATTCTTTCATTTCTCTTGCTCAGGAATCCCCGGCCTTTCCCAGCACCAAAGGCAACAATCCGCCAGAGGTTGGATATGGCGACCCTGGTCCTTCACTAGAGCCTGGAGAACCCTGCTCTCTGTATTTGGACGTCCCGTACCTGCGTGCTGTTGCTAATGTTGTTGTTTACAACCATGCCACCACCCACCATAATAATCAAATCCAGGACGATCAACGCAAGGTCAATGTGACAAGTATTCGACTAGGGGATGAAGGTGTAGATGTCCCATTCCCTAATGATGAGGTTGCCAATCTAGGTCAGGCAACAGGATCTTTAATCTTGTGGCCTAGACATCTTGTTCAGACTATGCCAGTCCCTCCAATGGTAGGAAACACTTTACTGTTACTTGATCCTTGACATTCTACTTAAAATCTTTATTTTGTGTGTTACTAGGAACAAGATGATGCGACAAAATTTCCTTTTTTAGCACGACTGCAAAATATTCATCAAGACATAAACAAGGTCGACTTGAAGATGCCTTGTGAGATTGTGGGTCACAGAATCTCGTATACTTATGGACTTGATAACAAAGATATTAAAGAGTTCCTATCTTTGGAGGAGATTGACGTAGGATGGGTCACATTTTCAATCATGTGAGTTTAGTTATAATTTTTAATTGTAATTAATAAACTGTTATTTAGGGGTTTTACGTTTCTACATTTACTGTGTCATTTCTCATTTCATTTATATGGTAGCTACTTCCACAAACTGTATGCCGAACGAGGGCTCGGCAGTACATATGGCTTCTTATGTCCTGGCAATATGTCACGGCGTAATAGCCAGAGGTTGGAAGATTGGATGAGCTATGTAGGCTATACAATAGGTGAGACTATGCTGCCTTATTATCTGGCACCAATTGTTGAAGGGCAAGTAACTTTATTTGATATATTTATACATGTTCACTTTACTAAACAGTATCATGTTATATAACCTCATTTTAATCTATATATGCATGTGATTATAGTTATCATTGGAGTCTTTGTGTTCCTTGTCCCTTGATCAACGTCATCTTTTGGTTTGACTCATTGGGTCGCAAGCCAGACGCAGATATCAAAAACATTTTTAACACGTAAGTAAATTTATTTATCCGTCATTGATTTTTGATTTTACTCAATTGTTTTAATGTCTTCTGTTTATCATTTTAATTATTACAGTGCACTGAAGACATATTATATAATGGGTGGGAAGCGTGAAGGTAAAGCTGGTCATACAAAGTGGTTCCAGCCAAACGTAAGTTCTTTACATTCAAGTTCTTCGATTGACTATTGCTTTACATAGGCCTTTATTCTTTTTTACCGTTTTCTTTTGATGTATAGTGTCCTCGGCAAGCAGGGAAAACTGAGTGCGGCTACTATGTTATACTATATATGTATAACATCATTTTCTCTGGCCTTACTACAAATTTTGAACAGGTGATCATTTCTTGATTCTCAATTGAATTTCAGTTCTTTTCATGTGATTGAATTGTTAGTTATTTCATTCAATTTATTTATTTATGTTAACATATTCTCCATTTTGCGCACAGATTTTTGGTGATCAGGACCCCTACACAATCAAAAACATTAATTTGATCCGAGACCTGTTGTCAGGACATCTTCTACAACACATACAGGGGTGATGATATGTAGAGGTTTTTTCACATATTGCAGTGGTTTTGTACCGGGCATAATTGTCTTTTTATTCCATACTACCAGTTGAATACTGAAATCCCCAATTCAACTCAAAGAAAAGGCATTTAATGAGCAGAAACATGATTACCCATGTTGTGACTTAAGCCCTGCTTTTAGATTCATCAAATTTACTTAAAAGAGCATGAACATTTAATGACTAAAGGTTGATTTTAGTCACAATAATATTCCCTTCCTGCTGTTTGATCTTTTCTTACTCAATATATATTAGATTGTTCAGTTTTCTTTCAAAGATAGATATATAGTTTAGCTGATGGTTTGTAGATTTTTGGTGACATTTTGTCCAGGTAATATAGCAATGATTTTTAAATACAACGATTTATGCAAATAGTTTTCCTCCTTACAAGAGGTTGTGTGCCTTTAGATCATTAGTGGATTAGAAGAATAGTTGCTGAGTTTTTTTAGGAAGCTCAGAGTACAAAGTCTCTGTTAGTTTTTTTGCCAAATCCTTTCAATCTCATTCATCATAGGATATTATTTTACATAAGGATCTTGTCTGAATGTCCTTCTTACCCATATGTTTTGGATCATGACAAGGAATTTCATGGAAGCATGTCAGCTCTTTGGCTATATGATTGTCATGATTTAGTTTGAAAGTTTAAGTTTGAAAATTAACTGATGATCACGCATAGGAATTTCATGGAAGTATAGGTATTTCTGGGTTATGTTGGTGCTTTTCCAATGGCATTATATTGGTGGTTGTATCCTGTAAAACGTGAATTCAAAAAAAAATATAGATACAACGACTGTTTTATGAAAAACAGTCGTTGTATCTCTTTTTTTTTAAAAAAATAGATACAACGACTGTTTTTCACAAAACAGTCGTTGTATCTGTTTTTTTTACAAAAAAATTTGAGATACAATGACTGTTTTATTAAAAACAATCGTTGTATCTCATATACAACAACTGTTTAATAACAGTCGTCATTTCTTGAACTTTCAACGACACTCATACACATCCCCTTGAAAACAGTCGTCTAAAGGGTATAAAAACAATCGTTAAAAGTGTCCCCTGTAGTAGTGTAAGACGCTAGCGGGATATGATGAGAATGATAAGAAACTCATCACTCTCAATAGCAAGGCAATTTTGATGATCCAAAGTGTTTGAATCAAAATGAGTACTTCAGAATTTTCACTCTTCCAACGGCTAAAGAAATGTAGGAAGCTTTGGAAATAGCTCATGAAGGAACTTCAGGAATTAAAGAAAATCGAATGAACACTCTGGTTACTGATTTCGATTTACTTCAAATGAAATCAAGTGAGTTGATAGCTGAATTTTAACTTAGATATACTCACCTTGTTAATCAACTTGCAGCACTTGGAAAAGTCTATAATCAATATACCGAAGTATGAAAGATTTTGAATATTCTTTCTAAAGACTGGGAGGCAAAAGTCACTGCAATTGAGGAAGTAAAAGGTGAATCAATGTGATCGGTTACTTTTCTATTCGGAATCCTTTCTAAATATAAAAGTAAATTAAAGTTCAAATGAGAACTAGATGATATTGGTGACAAGAAGAAAAGAGGTCTAGTACTAAAAGCAAAAGAAGAAGAACAAGATGAAGATGGAGAGCTTGATGATGACAAAATAGGCCTAATCATAAATTGATTTAGAAAGTTTTACAAGAAAGGCCAAGGATTCAAAAACTTTCAGAAAGGAGAAACAAGCAATAAAGAACACATCATCTGCTATGAATGTAGAAAGCCAGGACATTTCAAATCAGAATGTCAAGAACTGATTCAGAAGAATAAAGAAAAGAGAAAAGGCAAATTCTACAACAAGAAGAAAGCCTTTGTATCTGCCATATGGGGAGATAGCTCTTCTGACGAAGAAAGCGATGAAGAGGAAGTTGCTAATATCTGTCTAGTTGCTCAAGAAGAAACAAAAGAAGAGGTAACTAATTCTGATCCTATCTATGATGAATTACTTTCTGAATTCATCAAAGTAGTTAAAGAACTAGTTGTTTTCAAAAAGAAAAACAAAGCTCTTGAAATAGAACTTAAAGAGAATTTTGAAAAGGATTGTGAAAACTGTAACCCCCTCACCGTAATTACATTCGGATTTCAAAATTTAAGTGAAATAGAGACCAATTAGACTATACAACAATTTATAATCCCTCATCCAAGAGATGGGGTATTTCGAAACTCAATTCAAAACGTAATTATTCCTCGTCTCACATTCACGTGCGCATATAATTACTTGAGAAATTAACTCACATAATAAATATCAGAGTGCGGAACTAAAATCCCAGCAAACCTCGGGTTACTCGTATATACAACATGGGTTTAAAGATTACCTAAAATGGGGATTACATATCCAAAATTTAACATTTACATCTTATGTACAAATGGTAATCCCAAAACAAAATAGATAACTAACAACCACTAAAGTTTTAGAGTAATCCTAACTACTCCTAGTTGTCCGCTTCCCTTTCGAGCCACTTGCCCTGTCTGAAAAGGTTAGTCATTTGGAAAGAGTGAGATTCTAAAGAATCCCAGTAGTAATAAATTATTCATACCACACGTAATCACATAGCATGTAAACAAATCATCTCATATCAGCAACACAAATCACTCTCCACCCTCATCCCCTTTTACCGCCGGGAAGGCACACCGTCCTAACCCGAACTGTTGTTAGCGACTCAGGGACTATTGGCGTGGCAGTGCATATGAATAGCCTTACGGCTCACATATAGCCTTTCGGCTTTCACAAATGGCCCGTCGACCTTCACAAATAGCCTTTTGGCTCACAATTAGCCTTTCAGCCCACATAATCACATAACACACCCTAACCTTATCCCCTTTTACCGCCGGGAAGGCACACAGACCTTACCTGAACTGTTGTTAGCGACTCAAGGACTATTGGTATAGTGGTGCTTCCACAATTTCACATATCTTGCAGCATACAAGATTATCACATCACAATGACATAGCACACATATAATGTATCACATATGGTATAAAGAAAGAGTCACTACCTGTATCTTTCCTGATTGGCTCTGGTACCACAGTCTCATGAGGGTGACAGATATCAAATCCTATACCAAATTAGGGATAACCAATCAATCTCTTTTCCAAGTTCTTAAATTCATAATACTCTAAGTTGGTTATCATTTAGGACTCTTTAGGTGGCTAAAATATGCTTAAACATATGCCTAAAGGGTTAGAAGAAACTACCCCAAAGACCCATTTTTTGAAGGCACAATACTGATTTCTGACCATCTCACTCGAGTGAAGACGACCTCACTCGAGTGATGAGAGATTTATGCTCGGGTGAGGACAACTCTCACCCGCGAGTGCTTGACAGAGAGCGACCTTCACAGCCAGGAAGTGCTCACATCACTCGAGCACCAAGCTCTACACTCGGGTGATGACCCAAATTATGCTCGAGTCCCCGAAAATGCTACCCCACGAGTGACAACCCGAGAGCACCAACCACACTGGAGGCAAAAGCTCACTTGAGTATACCCTCAGTGTTCGGGTGAGACAGCCGTGCTTGCGAGTGTCAGAGCACACTCTTGGCATCAACCAGCAAGTGAGGACCTGAGAGCAGCCTCAACACTGGACTCACACTATTACTCGAGCAAACCCAAGCTCACTCGGGCATGATCTTCTCTCACTCGAGAACAAAGAAGTTCACTCGAGTCGCATTCAAAGAATCCAGGCAAAACTCGAAGCAGAAAAAGGGAAAATGCACACAGCACTCGAGCATGATCTTCCTCTGCTCGAGTGTTGTGCATTAGAGACCAAAAACGCAGAAAATATCAGAAAACACCATATGGTCAAATTCATACCCAATGGTCCCCAAAACTCTACCAAAAGCTCATGCACACTTGGCATTAACTAGGGAATACATTAGTAAACTCTCAAACACTCCATAAACCCTTTCTACCACAATTTATGCCTTTGGGTCTCTATGACACTCATTATCCCAAATCATATTCAACATAAATCCAAACATCAAAACCATATTAACTACTCCAATAGCCTCACAATAGACTATTTCCAACATCAGTCACAATGAAATTCATATATCCAAAAATAGGCATAAATTAGGGCAAAATTCCAGATTTTACCAAACTTGTCCAAAAATCACAAGCAATATAGCAAAATGCACTAAATGCCTACCTCTTCACTTTGCCAAGTCCATAATCTTGATTCTTCAACTTTCAAATTTTGATCCACACACAACCTCCACTATTCAAGATTCTGAAATCACCACAATAAAGCTCTCAATAAGGTGTAAAACATTAGAGAAGAGGTTTTTAGCTTTAGAGGATCATAACTCACCAAGATTCAAGCTTTTCTTCTTCCCCTTCCCTTGTTGAGCGCCGGAAACAATGGAGAGAAGAAAGAGAATATGAGAGATGGTGAGATGATGATGATGTAATGTCTCTTTTCCCTCCCCAGCACACAACCGAAAAGAGAGAGGAGGAAGAGACAAAAGTGATTATTTGTCCTCTTGTGCCACATCCTATGGCCATCATCATGCCACTTGTCAATATCTTAATCACTTCCACTATGAGCTCACACAATGCCAAAACATAGGGTTCTGACCCATGATCAATGAATCTCAACCCTTGATCTCTAATACCACACATATTTATACCAAATTCACATTACATTAATCCCAAAAATGCTAATTACACTAATTACAATAATTATCGGAGTCATTAGCCCTAATCACAAATCGGGATATTACAAAAAATGTACTTCTTTAAAAAAGAAAGACACTGATCTTACTAAAACTCTTGAAAAATTCACTAAAGGAAGTGATATGCTAAATGTAATTTTAAAAGCTCAATGATTTGTGAATAACCGATCTGGAATTGGATATGATCCAAAATTTAGATAGAAGGAAAGGAAGAAAGAAAGCTGGAGGTAAATCATACTTGAACTATTTTTAGCATTCTGCTTATACATCAAATCCTTTTGCATACTATAATTATTGTAATAGAAAAGGTCATTATACTTCATCATGCATTTATAAGAAGAAAGGAAAGATAGGAACCTACAAATGGGTACCTAAAGGTTCATATGTTCCAAAAATATTTTGTACTAACCCAAAAGGACCCAAAAAGATGTGGGTACCTAAGACTTAATTATATTTGATTACAGATATGTCTTAAAGCATCCAAGAACAACAAATGGTACATAGACAGTGGATGCTCCAGACATATGACTGGTGATTTCAAAAGTTTTACCTTATTACAATCAAAAGAAGGTGGGATGGTAAAATTTGGAGGAAATCAATCCGGAAAGATGGTAGGAATTGGTGAAATAAAACACAATAAAGGCATACAATTCAAAGATGTTTATTACATTGAAGCCATGTGTCTCTAATATCAGTAAAAAGAGAAGGTAATTGCTATATTCTTGATATCAGTAAAAATGACTTTGAAAATTGTTTTGTAAGTAATACCGATGAAAATTGGTTATGGCATAAGAGGCTAGCTCATGTCAACATGCACCAACTAGGCAAGTTAATTAAAAATAATTTAGTGATTGGATTACCCAAAGTAAATTTCAAAAACGATTTGATTTGTGATGCATGTCAAAAAGGTAAACAAACTAAATCTTCTTTCAAATTGAAAAATAAGATATCAACTAATAGACCACTTCAATTATTACATATGGATTTAGTTGGTCCAGCAAGAGTAAAGAGTCTTTGTGGAAACTTATATTTATTGGTCATTATTGATGATTTCTCTAGATTTACTTGGACCATTTTTCTATCATCAAAGGATGAGACCTTTGGAGAATTTATTGCTTTTGCTAAGAAAGTGCAAAATGAGAAAGGTATGTCCATTGTAGGTATTAGGAGAGATCATGGTAGAGAATTGAAAATCAAGCCTTTCAAGAATATTGTGATACTAATGGCATAGATCACAATTTTTCTACTCCAAGGAACGTAAGAATATAGTGCTCACTGAAATGGCTAGAGCAATGTTGAATGAAAAAAAATTGTCTCAAGTTTTCTGGGCCGATGTAATAAGTACAACATGCTATATTTCAAATAGAGCCTATATTAGAACAAGACTTAGAAAGACACCATACGAGCTAAACAAAGGAAGGAAGCCAAATCTTGCACATTTACACATCTTCGGTTGTAAGTGTTTCATTCATAATAATAGTAAAGATAACTTAGGAAAATTTGATTCTAAAATAGATGAAGGAATTTTCCTAGGTTATTCTAACCGAAGTAAAGCATATAGAGTTTTCAATAAAAGAACATGTGTTGTTGAAGAATCAATTATTATTGTATTTGATGAATTTGAATCCTCTGACAAAACCATTGATGAAGAGCAGGAAGTTGTTTTAAATCAAGAAAATGGTCAATCTATTTCTAAATCTCTTATTCCAGATGTCGATGAAACCAAGGAAGAAGATTAGTCACTAGGACAGCTTAGAGCTTGGAAATACAATAAAAGTCATCACCTAGATCAAGTCATAGGAGATGTGAATGAAGGAGTCAAAACTAGAAATAGAATCTTCAATGAAGTTAGTTTCTCTACTTTTATTTCTAAGATTAAACCTTCTAACATTGACGAAGCCCAATCAAACAATGATCAGGTTATAGCAATACAAGAAAAACTAAACCAATTTGAAAGAAATCAATTTTGGGAGTTGGTACCCTGACCTAAGGATCATCCGATCATTAGCACTAAATGGGTATTCAAGAATAAACTTGATAAATCCACAATCATTTTTAGAAACAAGGCAATATTGGTGGCCAAAGACTATAATCAGGAAGAAGGAATTGATTATGAGGAAATGTATGCTCCAGTTACTAGATTGGAAGCTATACGAGTACTCTTAGCCTTTGCATGCATCAAAGGATTTAAACTCTATCAAATGGATGTAAAGAGTACATTTCTAAATGGCTATATCATGGAAGAAGTATATATAGATCAACCTCTAGGTTTTGAAGATGTAACCAAACCTGACCATGTTTTCAAACTTAAAAAGGCTTTATACGGTTTAAAACAAGCTCCTAGAGCATGGTACGAAAGGCTCAGTAAATTTCTTATTGAACAAGGTTTTGTATGAGGAAAAGTTGATACAACACTTTTTATAAAACAAAAATGTGATGATATCTTAATTGTGCAAATATATGTTGATGATATAGTTTTCGGTGCTACTAACAAAACCATGTGCAAAGAATTTTATGTGATAATGCAGGGGGAGTTTGAGATGTCAATGATAGGAGAATTGAATTTCTTTCTCGGTTTGTAAATCAAACAAAGAAAGAATGGAATTTTCATATCTCAAATGAAGTATATGAAAGAGCTATTGAAAAAGTATGGATTGGATAAAGCAAATGGAATGTACACTCCTATGAGCTCAACTACATTACTTGATGCTGATGTCAAGGGAAAAGATTACAATATCACAAAATATAGAGGTATGATTGGATCATTACTCTATCTCACTGCAAGCAGGCCGACATTCAATTCAGTGTGGGTATGTGTGCAAGATATGAATCAGGACCAAAAGAGTCACATGCTGAAACCGTCAAACATATCTTCCGATATCTTGCTAACACGGTAGAATTAGGTCTCTGGTATCCCAAAGAAGGAAGTGAATATCTAGTTGCATACTCAGACTTTGATCATGGAGGATACAAGACAGACAGAAAGAGTACTAGTGGACAAAGTCAGTTTCTTGGAGGCTCACTTGTGTCATGGTTTAGAAAGAAACAAAATACAGTGTCTCTTTCGTTAACGGAAGTTGAGTATGTTGCAACATCAAGTTGTTATACACAAGTATTATGGCTAAAGCAACAACTCCAGGATCTTGGTATTTATTTAAAGGAGATACTAATATACTGTGACAACACTAGCACGATAAGCTTGGCAAAGAATCCAGTTCAACATTCCAGAACTAAGCATATTGATATTCGACGTCACTTTATCAAACATCATGTCCAAAAGAAAGATGTCAAAGTGATATTCATTCTAACTTACCTTCAACTAGCTGATATCTTCACAAAACCTCTTGCAAAAGATCAATTTTTATATATTAGAAGAGAATTAGGAATGGTAAATCCCAATGAATTGTAAGTTATTTATTGTTTACAAAATGTTAGATAATGTTATTTATTGATGTTTTGATGATTATTAATTGAAGCATGGAGTTTCTAGCAATTTGTTTTGCAGGATCATGATATTTTGTTTTGGTGTATAAAAAACAGAGGTTAATAGAGGACAACATTACTGGAGGGACAACTTCAAGTAACCACCATTACTGGAGTAACACCTTGAAGTAATTGAATGGATTACTCGAGTAGCCACTCAAATAATGATCTGAAAATTATCACAGTGGAGCATTAATTCAAAATGAATTCAAAAGAAATGACACACTGGTTGGAAATGAACAGTAAGGAGGTGAAGAAGTAGATTACCCGAGGGAGGCCTTGAGTAAACTTCAAAGGTTACACAAGTAAGGCCTCGAGTGAACATGGATGCAGATCACAAATTTGCAGAGTTTCAACTCAAATTTGTCCTAAAGAGCCATCAAATGATCGAGGGAATATACATGGGTAATTACAAAACTATTCATGCTAGGTGTGCACTTGAATTCACTGCATTTTGAAAAAATTTTGTATGATCACTCGAGTAAGACCTTGAGTGATATCGGGCCTTAGGTCTATTTCAGTCATTACTCAGTCATTTCTCAAAAAATTGCCTCGAGTGATTCTCCTAGTGCTCTTACAAAAAATTTTCACAATTATTTTCTCTTCTCATAACCGTCAAATCCCACTGATTTTTACTTACAAAAACCTCTTAGATTGCACTGAATCTTCTGGCCTAATCTAGCGACTCTCGGCCTCTGTTTTTGAGAAATCCTTGTTTTTCACAAATCAAGATGGTGAGGACTAAATCTCCTAATCTAAGTACTCCTTCTGAGTTCTCTGAACCATATCAACCCTCTGATTCACTTTCCTCTTCTCCTACCAAGAAAAGAAAAATCTCTCCTAAACCAAAAGCAAAGTCTAAGCCGCAACCTAAGCCTAAGGTGAAAGGGGTTGTCATTAAGGAACTAGTGGCCACAAGAGCTCAAACCAATAAGAGTTCACCTCCTGGAAGAGGCAATGGAACAAAAGAACCTTCTCCTCCTCCTTCTGATTCATCGGACACTCCCATATTTTCTTCAAAACCTTTAAAAAAGCCCAAGATTAATAAGAAGATTATCAAAGTCATGGTAGGCATGCTTGAAGAAGCTTTTCAGTTTTAGGGAGCAAAGAAAGAGAAATCTTTAAAGCAACTAGAAGAAAGGGATGAAGAAATCACATTCCCTCCTCAGAGATTCAATGTGAGCAAACTTGAGGAATCTTAGAAGTACTTGAGTCACTTTACAAGAAGAAATATGTGCAAGATGCACTACATTGATTTCAAGGTTCTTCAAGCGGTATTGAAATTCGATTTAAGTCCCTATCTTGGTTCCTATATGCCCTGGCTGTCTATTAAACTCCCATTTTACACCAAAGTTGTGAGGCATTTTTACTATAATCTTGAGCTTGTAAATGACCCTCTCCGAAATGCCTTAGAAGAGGAAATGATTACTAAGGTTAGAGGTAAAGAAATCTTAATCTAACCCTCTAAAATTAATACCTGGTTAGGAATAGAGGACCCTATTGATGATGATTACACTAATCTTGACTCAAACCAAATATTCTCTATTCTAAGACCTAGTGAGATAGTGGGACCTCTAAATTTCAATCCGAGTGATATGAGTGATTTTTATCGAGTCCTATAGTATATCTATTCTAGAGCCATAGTGAAAAAATCCAACAACTGCACATATTTCATTGAGGGGAATTTTAGAAAATTTTCCTTATTGATTCTCAAAGAATAAAAGGACTTGGGAGAATATATCTTTGCTGAGATCAAGAGATATAGGTATGAAGGAAAACCTACTACTCCAATACCTTACCCTCAACCTATTTCTTTGTTTCTCAAGAAGAATAAGGTTTGGTACTTAGAGAGTAAGGAGCCAATTGAGAGGATAACACTTATTGGGAGAAATCAAATTGGGAAGTTGAACATTGAGATTCCTCTGAAGGCTCCTTTAGAAGCAAGTCTTAAGAAAAAGAAGAAGACTAAAACTGCACCTAGTCGAATGGATGACACACAGTCTTCTGCTCCAGCCAACACATCCTCTCCTTTCTTTGGTGCCGTAATACAAACATTCATGGAGAATATTCTGAAGAGTTTTCATATCGACATTGTGAATACCAATGAGGAGTTGGTAACCCATATGAATGAGAAGATGGGACAACTTGTGGAGAGAATAGATAAGATGCACGAAGAGATGTTAGCAGAACAATGTGCCCAGGGTGAGCTTCTGAGATCCATTATTGCCAGACTTGATGCTATGGCATCTAGCTCCCCTATTCCTGGTCCTTCTATTACTCTTGAGCCAGTACCAATCTCTGAACTTGGACCTTCCAAGCCTAGTCATCCTGATCCTATACCTACTGAGCATAGACCCTCTAAGCTTGAACCTAATAATCTTCTATTCTCTATGCCCTGACACATCTGAGCCAATCCACAGCACTACTGATGATCCAGCTCAGCCAGTTCAGCCTGAGTCAATACCTACTCTTATTGCCTTACCTGCATGCACTGAGGAGGTACTTGAGTCTTCACCTGTTGCTACAGAGGAAGTAGAAATTACTTCTCTGATTCCTTACCCATCACCTCCAGTGAATCCTCCAGAGGATCTTCAGACACCCCCAGTGAACCTTCTTGAACCTGAACCATCATCTTCATATTCTTCCAGTTCAGATGGCTCACATGAATCATTGGCATTTCTTGTTACTCCTATCTCAGCAACCAAACCATCCACTCCTCCTCATGATTGACTCCACCTTTATGATGATGACAAAAAGGGGGAGAAGAGCCTGAGTGATTTTGTGATTAATGGCTGAGTTAATGTGTTGGGATATGGGTGTACAGGCTTTAGGGAGCTTTTGTAGTCTTTTTCATGTAATGAACTCATACTGTAATTTCAAATTCAAGTTATATTACATTGTGGGACTAATGAATTTTCGATTATGTATGCAAGGTGAACAAGTAAATAAAAACTCAATATTTTTTTCAAGATCATTTGAAAAAGATCTTTACTAAACTATTTCAAAAGAGTTTTCAAGTTTAAATTGAACAAAAGATTTCATATGAAAAGTTTTCAACAAGCATTTGATTGAGAACTCAATTTCAAAACTTTTTTCAAAATCACCAAGTTTTGTCATCATAAAAAAGGGGGAGAATGTTAGATCCCATGTGTTTTGATGATAACAAAGATTGGATGAATAATATAAAAGGATTTGATAACAAAGAAAAGAATTTCAACAAAGTAACTAGATGGCAGACAAAAGCTTTACTTAAAGTAAGCATTGGAGTAATGAAGAAGATTTGAGAGACAAAGCAAAGGAAGAACATCACTGGCAGATTCTTTAAAGGGTTACTCGGGTGAGCACTCGAGTAAGGAACACTGTTACTCGAGTGAGCACTCGTGTAATGTTAGAGAAAATGTTTCAGAGAGGCACAACCAAAATTTGGAAGAAGTTACTGAGGGGCCACTCGAGTAATCTGCAAAGTTATATGAACTATTACTCGAGTAACAACATGATCATAAGGCATTACTTGAGTAGCCACTCAGTAACCAGAGAAAATATCTTTTAGTTGCTCTTGCCCAAGAAATGCAACAATTTACTTGAGTAGCCACTCGAGTAACCAAGTAAGAAAAAGGCATTACTTGAGGGAGCACTAAAGTAATATGCAGAGTTATTGGAAGTATTACTCAAGGGGTCGCTCAAGTAATTAGGTAAGCAAAGAATAGGTACTCTCGGCCAAGAATTTGATGCTATTACTCGAGGGAGTAATCGAGTAATCTGCAAACTTATTTGAAATTTACTCAAGGGCTCACTCGAGTAACTTATGAAGAAAAGACATGCTCACTCGAGTAACCACTCGAGTAATCAGGTAGTTCTAAGGTTTATGATATATCTTACTCCATGTCTTACCTGAGTAATATTTTATGAAAAATGTTGAATTACTCTCTGCCATATTTTTGGTAAGTTTACTTGAAAGACTACTCGAGTAATGAGAATGATCACTCGAGTAGCCACTCGAGTAAGGCAATCCAGAAATCATGTTTTTAATCGAATGTTTATTGATTTTTTATCTATATGATTAACTCTTCATTGCACTAGTATTCGTAGTATGTTTATAGAGAAACAATGAAGAAATAATGACATAAGGGAAAAGTCAAATAAAATGTTAGAGATCTTACCTACCACTACCTACCGCAAACGGATAGTTTTTAAATTAGAAGAACAGTCAACCGTTGTTGTGTGACTCGAACGGACATGTTTGAATTGCTTCCAATGGACATTACAAATCATCTATATATATAGAGCATTTAAAGAATAGAGAACAACAACTGAGAACAAGTAATCACACATCAATCAATATACTCTTTGTGCTCTGTTTTCTTATACTCATTCATTATACTTCAGTGATTATATATTTGCTCTGTGAGAGAGTTTTTCATTACAAACTCAATATTGGTTATTGAGACAACTTTAGGTTCTGAAACCTTAAGTTGGGGATTTGATTACAACGTGTAAGGGGGAGCGAGTATCCAGGTGAAGGAACTTGCTGTGTACTGAGGTGCCAAGAACCCACTGAAGCTTGGAGAATATAGTGAAACTCTGAGAGGCGTTCTGAGGACTGGACATAGGTCAAAGTGGTTAAGGTCGAACCAGTATAACTCTCGGTGTACACTTCGGTGCTATTTCTTTTTACTCTCAACTGCTTTAGATATTCTGTTAATTTTCTTATATGCAATGAAATTTCTGGTATTACTCAATTCACCCCCTCTTGGGTGAAACGCTTGCACTATCATTTGGTATCAACGCGTGGGTTTCTTTTTAAGGTATAACAACCTAAGAAGGATCCAATGGCAAGTATGGGTGAATGAATTCTTCTCGACGGAGCTTTTATCACAAGACCTCTGGGTTTCAATGGCAAACACTTCTCATTCTGGAAAGCAAAGTTCAAAGTCTTCGTAATAGCTACAGATTATGGGCTATGGGATGTGATTAAAAGTGGAAACTATCAACCTGTAAAAATTGTAGATTCCCAGAAAATTCCTAAGACGCCAGCGGAATATGATGAGAATGACAAGAAACTTATCACTCTTAACAACAAGGCAATTCTGATGATCCAAAGTGCTTTGAGTCAAAATGAGTACTTCAGAATCTGTACTCTTCCAATAAGGAAATATAGAAAGCTTTGGAAATAGCTCATGAAGGAACTTCAGGAATTAAAGAAAACTAGATCAATACTTTAGTTACTGAATTCGATTTTCTTCGAATGAAATCAAGTGAGTCAATAGTTGAATTTGAACTTAGATATACTCACCTTGTTAATCAACTTGCAGCACTTGAAAAAGTCTATGATCAACATACCTAAGTACGAAAGGTTCTGAATATTCTTTCTAAAGACTGGGAGGCAAAAGTCACTGCAATTGAGGAAGCAAAAGGTGAATCAATACAATCGGTTGCTTCTCTATTTAGAACCCTTTCTGAATATGAAAGTAAATTAAAGTTCATACAAGAACTAGATGATATTGGTGACAAAAAGAAAAGAGGTCTATCACTGAAAGCAAAAGAAGAAGAATAAGATGGAGATGAAGAGCTTGGGTTGGGGAACCTTGAGTTGGGGATTTGATTACATCGTGTAAGGGGAAGCGAGTGTTTAGGTGAAGGAACTTGCTATGTACTGAGGTGCCAAGAACCCACTGAATCTTAGAGAATATAGTGAAACTCTCAAAGGCCTTCTGAGGAATGGACGTAGGTCAAAGTGGTTGTGGCACTACAAAAAAAACGTGATTTAGTAGTGGTTAAAAATGGGTATTCGTAGCAGTTCTAACCGCTACAAACTAGATTAGTAGCGGTTACTCAAACCGCTACTAAATCGTACGTTGCAAGCGGTTTTGTAGTGGTTTTATAAAACCGCTACTTAATAAAAAATAACCGTTACATAGTTTGTAGCGGTTAACATTAACCGCTACAACACCCAGAGATATTTATAGCGGTTATATAACCGCTACAAATATAAAAAATTATATTGAGAGCTTAAAAAAAGAATTTTTTTTGTAGCAGTTAATTAACTGTTACAAATATAAAAAATTGAAAATTTGTTGGCGAAAAAAAAATGATATTTTTTATTTGTAGCGGTTAAGGAACCGCTACTAATTTTGAATTTCATGAAATTAGTAGCGGTTTTTAAAACCGCTACTAATTTCATGAAATTCAAAATTGGCGCAAAAAAATTTAAATTGAGTCGTAAAAAGGTGCGTTATTTAGTAGCGGTTTAATAACCGCTACAAATATTTAAATTTTTTTTGAAAAATATACGATGATTTATTTCTGTTTTTTCAATATTATATTAAATAGTTTATTTTGTTATTATTTTATCTATTTCAATTAGTTTATTATTCAATAGTTTAACTTATTAATAAATAAAAAGAAAAAATGTAATTGAATAGGATTAGTATAAAATTTATATTAATAATATTATTAAGGATAGACAGGTAATAAGGAATTATTATGTTTTCTAATATAATGTAATTATGTATGAAAAATAGATGAAAATGAGATAGAGTTATGATATATGTAGAAAAAAAATGGTTAGAATAAATTTTATAGAAAGGAAAGAAGTATTCTAAAAAAAAAATTGAAAATCTTGTTACCATATTTGATCGTATTATTCAACTCTTCTACTCATACGAAAGAAGTTGTAAATGAGAGGAAATGAAAGAAAGGTAAGGTGAAAAGAAATTGGAGAGTGTTTGAAATGAGTTGTGGTGAGGGTATTTATAGGGATCCACGTACTATTTGTAGCGGTTAATGTAGCGGTTAGTGTAGCGGTTATTAATTAGTAGCAGTTATTTATATTTTTGTAGCGGTTTAATATTCGTAGTGCTATTTGTAGCGGTAAATGTAGTGGTTAATGTAGCGGTTATTATTTAGTAGCGGTTATTTATATTTTTGTAGCGGTTTAATAACCGCTACAAATATTATTTTAATTTTTTTTTTAAAATTTTTTTTTACATTTTATTTTAACAAATTTTTTTGCATTTTTTGTAAAGACAAATTTTTTACACTTGAATTTGATCACTCATCGTCGCCATCCCTACAGAAATTTTGTAGAAAAATTATTGTTATTGATGTATTATTAAATTTAAAAAATTTAATTCAAATGACGTGGACTTAAAAAAACTCACCGCAGTAGAGGTAAATTGTCATCACCTTTAGGGAAGTAGTTTTCAAAATCGGCTGGCTGAAATGGCTCACTCTCGTAGGTGATGTTATCGCCTTCACCCATGTCATAAAGATCTCTTGGCTTTAAATAAACGACCATGTGCCAATCCCTATGCCTCTCGTCCTCGACATAATAAACCTGATGTGCTTCTGAAGCTAGGATATACGGCTCATCATCTTGAGAAATACCAGTATGAATCGGCCGTGAGAAGTTGACTGATGTGATCCCTAGGTCGTCAGTTGTCAATCCCTGAGAAGTAGTGGTATTTGCCCACAAACACTTGAACAGCGTCACGGTGAAACGACCTTGATAATTAAGCTCGACCACATCAAGAAGCTTGCCATAGTAAGGGACGCCTCCGAACTGCATGTTGGCGTCACTGCTGTTCGCATAACTCCTTGTCCCAAATGTGCCATAAACACCCGAATTCTGTGTTTGCAATCCTTTGTCCCGAGAAACTGTGCAAAACTTAAAACCATTGACATTGTATGCTGTAAACCGTTTTGCATGATCAAGAGGGCCGATTGCGAGAGCTCTGAAATCTGGTGAGTGTAGGTTGTGGTCATTTAGTATTCTGTGCGCAAACCAGCTCGAGAATTCTCTGTGGACCCTCCTATCAACTTCCGAGGATGTCTGTGTACGGATCCTGAGTTGACGCTTGACATGACTTCTGAATTCCCTGTAATTAATAATGGAAAGGCGTTAGTGAAATGAAAGTGAGAAATGTTACGAAAGATATAGATCGAATAACATGTGAGTGTACAATTCTTTCCGTATGAAAGGTTCAACTTGAGTGCAATTAATCAAGACATGTCTATGTGCTTGGAACTTCTCAGTTACCGTTAGTTTGAAGTTCTCAGTTGCTCCAATTGGTTTACCAACACAAGGGATAAATTCTCCTGATGTCAGCGCAGGTTCCGGACAATTGTCAACACGAGGCGGGCGGTTGAAAGCCGTCTCAAGATCATCAAAATACCTTGAGCATAAATATAGCACCTCATCCCCTATATAGCCTTTAGCTATAGAACCTTCTGGCCACACCTTATTCCTCACGTAAGATTTTAATTTCCCAAGGAACCTACGAAGTACAGAAGAGAAAATTGATATAAAATGATGAAAAGGACGACTAGCAAACATTAAATATGGACAATAAATTAAAGCACATATTTAAGATGAGTACCTCTCAATCGGGTACATCCAACGATATTGTATCGGTCCAGTGAGCTTTGTTTCATGAACGAGGTGGACTGTTAGGTGAACCATCACAGTAAAAAAGGACGGAGGAAAGATCATCTCTAAATGACAAAGCGTAAGAATGATTTTCGACTGCAGCTGATTGAGCTCCTCAATGATCAAAACCTTAGAACACAACTTACGAAAGAAAGAACAAAGTTCCACCAAAACGATGGAAACATCGGGAGGAAGTGTATTCTTTATAGCCAAAGGGAGTAACTGCTGTATAAGAACATGTGAGTCGTGACTCTTCAGGCCAGCAACCTTTCGAGGCTGCAAGTCGACACATCGAGAAATGTTGCTTGAATACCCATCAGGAACTTTTAATTTCTTCAACTTCGCGAGGAACGCATCCTTGTTCAGTTTTGTAAGGGTAAACTTTACCGGTGTAAATCTGTCATGCTCATCTGGCCAAGCGTCTTCATGAACTCCCATGTCGCGTAAATCTTTCCTCCCTTGAAGGTGATCTTTTGTCTTGCCGGGTTCGTTAAGCAGCGTATATAGCACATTGTCGCAAACATTCTTTTCAATGTGCATTACATCAAGACTGTGGTGAAGTAAATTAGATCTCCAATATGGAAGCGTAAAGAAAATACTTATCTTCTTCCACTGCTGAGGCGCCGAAGTCTTGCGCGTCTTTTAGAGAGTTTGTGCTGAATCGTCGTTTTTTCCAAACTCAAAGTCAACATGCTCAAGCTGCTGTAAGATATCTGTACCGGACAAAGTCTGAGGTGGTCCTCTTTTCTCTGGTTTCCCATTGAAGCGATTCTGTTGCAATCTGAACTTATGCGTTCCATCGAGAAACCTCCAATGCCCCATAGAGCACCACTTTCGGCGGTGTGGAAGGCGCAATGCGTCAGAGTCGAAATTGCAAGCTGGCCACGCCGACCCAGTATGCACATTCCAACCAGATAATGTGCCAAGGCCAGGAAAGTCACTAATCGTCCACATCAAGGTTGCACGCATGTTGAACAAAGTCTTACTGTAAGCGTCGTACGTCTCCAAGCCGACATTCCACAGGTCAAGCAATTCCGCAATAAGCGGTTGGAGATACACATCGATGTCATTGCCCGTACCTTTTTGCCTGGAATGATTATAGACATAATGAAAGAGCTTTGTTTCATACACATCCAGGGGGTAAGTTGTAGGGAACTAAGACTACCGGCCAAATACTGTAACTTGTGCTAAGATTCCTGAAAGGATTGAAACTGTCGGTCGCTAACGCAAGCCGAACATTTCTGGGGTTAGTCGCAAAATCTGGAAAGTCGTTGTCAAACGTTTTCCAAGCAGCTGCATCCCGCGGATGTCTTAATTTACCGTCTTCATTTTTATCAACGGCATGCCACCTCATGTGCTCAGCAGTTTTAGACGACATAAATAATCTTTGTAGATGAGGTTTCGAAGGGAAGTACCTGAGAATCTTTGTAGGTTACTTCTTCTGCTTTTTCCCCTTCCGAATTGTCTTGTACCTCAATGTGTGACATCTCTTACACGTGTAATATCCCAAAAAGTGATTAAGGGCTAATGACTTCAAAAGTGGATGTAATTATTGTTGAATAAACACTTTTGAAGAATGTGTGATGGGAATTTGGATATTTTAATGATTCCAATGGATTCCTTGTGAAAATTTATGTGGGAATGATGTTTGGTATGAAAATGGAACCAATGGAAGCAAAGATGCAAAATCTAAAATTCTGTCCAGTGAAATTCTATTCTGGGCAGTCCGTTTGTGTGAACGTTTTCAATGACCAAATGGTATCTAAAAATTATGAAATTTTCCAGTCTTATAGTTCACATCTCAAGCTTCAAAATGGACATATAATTTGTTCCATTTCGTTTTGTGAACCAGGAGATATAACTGTCCAAAGTTTGGGATGGAAACTGAACTCTGTTTTGGGGCAGTGATGAGTTTTATGTAATTCTGGAATTGTGTGGTGATTTTTATCAATGGCCAATATTTTTCCTATGAAGAGGACTTAAATATCTTTCATTTGGCTTTGGAATCACCTCATTTCGATTTTTCTAGAATTAGTTATGATTTTTCAAAGTTTGGGCAGAAAATCTGCCAGAAAATCCGAAAATGGGAATTATGACATCATCTCATTAAAAGATGATGTCAGCATGGATTATTAATCAAATTGCTCATCTTCTTCAGCCATTCCACGCCATTTCCAGCTGAAGATAGTGAGAGAAAGTTGAGAGCTCTTAGAGAGAGAAAGAGGAGAAATCTCGCAAGGTAAGCCGATTTCTCCGACGATCTAGCTCCTAACGCGTATAACCTTGTTCCTAAGCTTCTCTTCTATGTTATTTAAGGTGTTTGAAGCTCAAAATTTGGTGTTCAAGAGGCTAGGGTTTTCAGCCAAGTCAAGGAGAAGCTATTAGGAGCTTGAGGTAACTTCCAAACTTTCGTATATTGCTTATTCTGGCTGCTGTGGGCAATTTAATCGGTGAAATTTCGCCGGATTGCCATTGGTTTTAAAGTTTGGAAATTGAGTTTCCTAGGGGTTATGCTGCCCAAATTGGGTCTTAATGTTAGTTGTAACCTAATGTAATGGTTAATAAAGTGGTTAGGAGTAGAAAGGAACGCGTTTACGGAGCCGAAATCGTAAAACCCCGATTTTCCCTGGAGAAGACCATTATTTCGGCCAGCCCTAGAAATGGGTCTTAGAGTTGGATTTTCAATGATTTGATGGTTCCATTGAGTTCAGGGGCGAAAATTAGGTGGGGTTACAGTTGGGCACTTTTTCAAAAAAGGCCGAGAAAACATAATTACGGAAACACCCCTAAAACCCTAAAAGTAGGGCTGCCAAGGGCAATTTCGTAATTTTACATTGAATTTGATAATTCCGAGTCCGGAAATGGATTCCTTGGGCTGAAATATGTTAGGAAAGCCCATATTAGAATTTCGGGAAAAGTGCAACCGGACCGGGTACGGCGGGCCCGGGCCGGGTCCCCGGGGGTATTTTTGTAAATTTTCATTATAGACTCATATAACCCCAAGTAACACTATGGAAGTGTCTAAATAGTGCATTTGGAATTGTAGGATTCGATATTTGCCGCCCTCGTGAGCCAACTACGCCAGCGAACGTCAGAAAGGAACGAGGTAGTGACTTTTCTTTTGTACCATATATGATGCATTGTATGTGTGTTATATCATTGATTTGTAATGAATTCGTATGCTGCGACATCTGTGGATTTGTGTTAGCACTGCCATTCCAATAGTCCCTGAGTAGCTAACAACGGTTCGGGTTAGGACGGTGTGCCTTCCCGGCGGAGAAAGGGGATGAGGATGAGGTGTGATATATGTGATTATGTGAGCCGAAAGGCTATTTGTGGAGGCCGACGGGCCATTTGTGAAAGCCGAATAGCTGTATGGGCTATAAGGCTATATGTATGCACTGCCACGCCAATAGTCCCTGAGTAGCTAACAACGGTTCGGGTTAGGCGGTGTGCCTTCCCGGCGGAGAAAGGGGATGAGGGTGGAGTGTGATTTGTGGTGCTGCTGCTGTATGATGATTTGCTTACATGCTGTGTGCTTATGTGTGGTATAAATGTTTTGTTACTACTGGGATTCTCTTGAATCTCATTCTTTCCTTTAACTAACCTTTCAGACAGGGCGAGTGGCTCTAAGGAGAAGCGTACGACCCGGAGCGGTTAGAATCCTGTAGGGACATCTATTTTGGTTATGTTGGTTAAACCTGTTGGACAGGGTGTCTGTATATTATGTTGGTTGTAAAGAATAGTTGAACGTAGTTGTGTAGTCCCCTATATGGAGGTTGTAAACCTTTTTTGTGTATGAATGGAACCCAGGGGTTGCCGGGATTGCTATTAGATATTCTGATATGAATGAATGTGAATTAACTGCACAGGTGATTATATTCGATAATTGAACTTGAGACCGGAATAGGAAAGAAGTTTTGAAAATTTTATAAAGTCCCTACTTCACAGGGAGTTCTAAATGAGTTTTGAACTATTCGACGGTCTCTAAACCAATTTAATTACGTAATATCGAATTATAATTACGCTATTTAAGGCAGGGGGTTACATTTTGGTATCAGAGCTGTAGTTCCTGGCAAGGGTAGAGGTTGCTAGGATAGCTCCCTTAGTTGGTTTTAGGGATAGAAGATTATCTGTGAACGATTGTTGTGTATGCACATGTATGTTTATTGATGTGGACATATATGGGTTTTATGACTATTGTGCATACTATTTCTGCTCAATTAATGGGGCAAGTTGTTTGTAGAATGAAGAAAACTAGAGGACGCCCCAATATTCCGCGTGTAGACCCTGAAGTGGAGGTTGTTAATGAAAACCCACCGGATGCAATGCAAGAGCTTATGGGTCTAATTCGGGATCAGAGAGATATGATCACTGAACTGAGGGAAGAGCTCAGAGCTGAGAAGGCGAAGAACCAGGAAGGTCCGGTTCAATCCACTCCGGAGGAGACTCAAGGAGAGACTCGACATGAGGACACTGCAGAAGGATCAGCACGACCTCTGGAATCCCCACCTCGTGCTACCTTGAATCAGGAATCATATGGGATGCCACCCAGGGAGGAAAAAGACCTTCAGTATTGGGTCACCCGATTCTGCAAGCATATGCCTCCGGTGTTCAGAGGGAGGTTTGACCCTCAAGCAGCCGAAGATTGGCTGAATAGGCTGGAGAAAATATTTGAGGTGCTTTGTTGTCCAGAGGAGGTGAAGCCACGATTGGCGGTCTACAAACTCGAGGGTGATGCGGATCGTTGGTGGCGGAATATCGCCCTAACACTTAAGAGCAGAAATGTGCCGCTAACTTGGGAATTGTTCCTACAAGAATTCAATGAGAAGTACTTCCCAAAATCGGTTCGGCTTGAAAAGGAGACAGAATTCCTTAACATCAGGCAAGGGGACACAGAGAGCTTCGATGATTATTTGTCCCGTTTCATTCGATTGGCTCGATACTCCTCCTACCTCCGATTCAAAGATGATGAAGAATGGAGCTCGGACATGCTCATTCGCGGTCTAAGGCGAGAGTTGAGGAAACGCCTAGCTACTCATCAATTTGACAAGTTTAACAAGGCTGTGGAGCAGTGTCGAATCACAGAGAACAACCTAAGAGAAGTGTATCCTGCTAGAGCCACTGGTCACCGTAATGAACCCAGCAAGGGTAATACCTCTCAGAAGCGGAAAGGCCAAGGATCTTCTTCATATAAGGGCGGTGATAAGAAGCCCTATCAGCCTAGAGACCGTGAACCTCAGAGAGTTGCGACCGAGTGGAAATGCCGTCGTTGCAACAAATCACATTATGGCCAGAATTGTCGGGGAGAAATGACTTGTTTTAACTGTAAGCAGCCAGGACATCTTTCAAGAGATTGTCAACAACCACGAGTTGAGCAGAGGCCGAAGACACAGGGTCGAGTGTTTGCTATGACCCACGAGGAAGCCCGCAAATCTCCTGAGCTGATACAAGGTAAACTTCTACTTCATGGCCATCTGTTGCAAGTTTTATTTGACTCGGGTGCAAGTCACTCCTTCATTGCCTATGATTGCGTGAAGCGCCTGGGATTGCATGTGCACAAACTACCATTTGAATTAGTAGTGTCAACTCCAATGGGTATTAAGGCCTTGACCACAGAAGCTTGTTTGAGTTGTGTCATAACTGTGGAAGGGCATCAATCTATTGTAGATTTGATATGTTTGCCTCTTAGTCAATTAGAAGTCATTTTGGGTTTTGATTGGTTAATGGCAAATAATATATTACTTGATTGTGGAAACAAGAGGATAGTATATCCTGTATCTCAGAGGGCTGAAGATGTGGATGCTAGTATGAATTTTCTTTCGGCAGCCAAAGCTGAAAAGTATCTTGAAAAGGGTTGCCAGGGGTATGTAGTGTTTTTCTCTGTGCAAGGGGAAAATGGCGAAACCTTGAATAATATACCCGTGGTAAATGAATTCCCTGAGGTGTTTCCGGACGATCTGAGCGGATTACCTCCAGAAAGGGAAGTTCAGTTCCCAATTGACATTGTACCTGGAGCTGGTTCTATATCCAAGGCCCCATACCGCATGGCCCCAAACGAAATGGCGGAGTTAAAGAAACAAATAGAAGATTTGCTTGAGAAAGGGTTTATTAGACCCAGTGTGTCGCCTTGGGGAGCTCCAGTGTTGTTTGTAAAGAAGAAAGATGGGAGTCTTCGCTTGTGTATCGACTACAGAGAGCTGAATAAAGTTACTATAAAAAACAAGTACCCTCTTCCCCGAATTGATGACCTTTTAGATCAACTCTCTGGTTCGTGTGTGTTTTCAAAGATTGATCTAAGGTCAGGGTATCATCAGCTGCGAGTGAAAGCAGAAGATATTCCAAAGACTGCTTTCAGGACCCGATATGGTCATTATGAGTTCTTGGTGATGCCATTTGGGCTAACCAATGCGCCTGCGGTTTTCATGGATTACATGAACCGTATCTTTCGGCAATATCTGGATCAGTTTGTTGTTGTGTTTATCGATGACATTCTGATATATTCCAAGAATAAGGATGAGCATGAGCATCATTTGAGAATCGTATTGAATATCTTGTGCGAGAAGCAATTATATGCTAAATTGAGCAAGTGCGAGTTTTGGCTATCAGAAGTGAAATTCTTAGGCCATGTTATCTCGCAAGAAGGGGTCTCTGTGGATCCCAGCAAAGTGGAAGCAGTACTGAACTGGAAGAGGCCAGAATCTGTGGCGGAAATACGCAGTTTTCTGGGTCTTGCTGGTTATTATCGGAGATTTATCCAAAATTTCTCCCGTATTGCGTTACCAATGACCAAGCTCACGAGAAAAGATCAGCCATTTGTGTGGGACGAGAAATGTGAAAATTGCTTTGTGGAGCTGAAGGAGAGGTTGACATCGGCACCTGTGTTGATTTTACCCGATCCCAGTTTGACATACGTTGTGTATTCTGATGCCAGTGGGCAGGGATTAGGGTGTGTCCTTATGCAGCAGGGACGTGTGGTGGCCTACGCCTCTTGACAGCTCAGACCTCATGAATTGAATTATCCCACTCATGATCTGGAGCTTGCGGCCATTGTATTTGCTTTAAAGATTTGGCGTCATTACCTGTATGGTGTGACTGTGGAACTGTACTGCGACCACAAGAGTCTTAAATATCTATATGATCAAAAAGAGCTGAATATGAGACAGCGTCGCTGGATGGAATTGCTTAAGGACTACGACCTAGAGATAAAATATCACCCGGGTAAGGCTAATGTAGTCGCTGATGCTCTTAGCCGAAAGACTGTGCTCGTTGCAGCTATGATGATACAAGAAAGGAAATTGATTGAAGATTTCCGTGATTTAAATTTGACAAACCAGATCATCTGTGCCAATTACACTGTTTCTCAAGAGGAGAGTGATCTAAGGGCGGAAATTGAAGAAGCTCAGAGTCAAGATGACTGGATACAGCGCAATCTGACTCGAATCGAACAGGGAGAAATTTCAGGCTATGACATATCGCCTCGTGGATTGGTTCGTTACCAGAAAAGAGTCTGCGTTCCACTTAAGGCAGAGTTGAGGCAGAAGATGCTGGATGAGGCACACAAGAGCCGATATACTCTTCATCCTGGTATGACCAAGATGTATCAGAATCTGAAATCGGTGTATTGGTGGCCGGGTTTGAAGAGTGACGTGACCAAATATGTTGCAAGGTGTCTCACTTGTCAAAAAGTGAAAATCGAGCACCAGAGGCCGCCTGGTTTACTTCAGAGTCCTGAGATTCCGGAATGGAAATGGGAAAGCGTGACCATGGATTTGGTTGTGGCATTACCCAGGATCAGAAACTATGATGCGATCTGGGTAATTGTGGACCGATTAACAAAGTCAGCCCACTTCATACCAATCGATGCTGGTTACTCTCCGGATAAGCTAGCAGAGATTTATATCCGAGAAATTGTGAAACTCCATGGTGTACCGAAGAATATCATTTCCGATCGAGATCCCCGATTCACTTCGAGATTCTGGAAAGCATTGCATGAAGCCTTAGGTACTCAACTGAGATTCAGTACGGCTTATCATCCTCAAACGGATGGACAATCTGAGAGAACAATTCAGACGCTGGAAGATATGTTGCGAGCTTGTGTTCTCGACTTTAAAGGAAGTTGGGATCGTTTCCTTCCACTGGCTGAGTTCGCTTACAATAATAGCTATCATGCGAGCATCCAAATGGCTCCGTATGAAGCGTTGTATGGAAGACGGTGTCAATCACCTTTATGCTGGAATGAATTATCCGAAAGGAAGCTTTATGGGCCAGATTTGGTTGATCAAACCTCAGCACAGATTCAGATCATTCGTAAGAGGCTCCTTGCAGCGCAGAGTCGACAGAAAAGTTACGCTGACAAGAGGAGAAGGCCTCTAGAATTTGAGGTTGGTGATCACATATTTCTGAGAGTATCACCAGTCACTGGCATTGGGAGAGCTATCAAGCGAAAGAAGCTGAGCCCAAGGTACATAGGTCCTTTTGAAATCCTTGAAAGGATTGGGCCTGTTGCTTATCGAATAGCCCTACCCCCAAACTTGAGCAGACTCCATGATGTGTTTCATGTTTCCCAACTGAAGAAGTATCAACCGGATCCATCTCATATTGTTGAATATGAAGAAGTTGAGTTACAAGACAACTTCACATATGCGATAGAGCCAGAACAGATCATTGATAGAGAAGAACGACTGCTCAGACACCGAAGCATTCCATTTGTGAAGGTGATCTGGAAGGGAATGACTAAGAGGGAAGCAACTTGGGAAGCAGAAGCAGATATGCGGAGACGTTATCCAGAGTTTATGGCTCAAGTTGTGTGACAAATTTCGAGGACGAAATTTATTTTACGGGGGGAGAAATGTAATATCCCAAAAAGTGATTAAGGGCTAATGACTTCAAAAGTGGATGTAATTATTGTTGAATAAACACTTTTGAAGAATGTGTGATGGGAATTTGGATATTTTAATGATTCCAATGGATTCCTTGTGAAAATTTATGTGGGAATGATGTTTGGTATGAAAATGGAACCAATGGAAGCAAAGATGCAAAATCTAAAATTCTGTCCAGTGAAATTCTATTCTGGGCAGTCCGTTTGTGTGAACGTTTTCAATGACCAAATGGTATCTAAAAATTATGAAATTTTCCAGTCTTATAGTTCACATCTCAAGCTTCAAAATGGACATATAATTTGTTCCATTTCGTTTTGTGAACCAGGAGATATAACTGTCCAAAGTTTGGGATGGAAACTGAACTCTGTTTTGGGGCAGTGATGAGTTTTATGTAATTCTGGAATTGTGTGGTGATTTTTATCAATGGCCAATATTTTTCCTATGAAGAGGACTTAAATATCTTTCATTTGGCTTTGGAATCACCTCATTTCGATTTTTCTAGAATTAGTTATGATTTTTCAAAGTTTGGGCAGAAAATCTGCCAGAAAATCCGAAAATGGGAATTATGACATCATCTCATTAAAAGATGATGTCAGCATGGATTATTAATCAAATTGCTCATCTTCTTCAGCCATTCCACGCCATTTCCAGCTGAAGATAGTGAGAGAAAGTTGAGAGCTCTTAGAGAGAGAAAGAGGAGAAATCTCGCAAGGTAAGCCGATTTCTCCGACGATCTAGCTCCTAACGCGTATAACCTTGTTCCTAAGCTTCTCTTCTATGTTATTTAAGGTGTTTGAAGCTCAAAATTTGGTGTTCAAGAGGCTAGGGTTTTCAGCCAAGTCAAGGAGAAGCTATTAGGAGCTTGAGGTAACTTCCAAACTTTCGTATATTGCTTATTCTGGCTGCTGTGGGCAATTTAATCGGTGAAATTTCGCCGGATTGCCATTGGTTTTAAAGTTTGGAAATTGAGTTTCCTAGGGGTTATGCTGCCCAAATTGGGTCTTAATGTTAGTTGTAACCTAATGTAATGGTTAATAAAGTGGTTAGGAGTAGAAAGGAACGCGTTTACGGAGCCGAAATCGTAAAACCCCGATTTTCCCTGGAGAAGACCATTATTTCGGCCAGCCCTAGAAATGGGTCTTAGAGTTGGATTTTCAATGATTTGATGGTTCCATTGAGTTCAGGGGCGAAAATTAGGTGGGGTTACAGTTGGGCACTTTTTCAAAAAAGGCCGAGAAAACATAATTACGGAAACACCCCTAAAACCCTAAAAGTAGGGCTGCCAAGGGCAATTTCGTAATTTTACATTGAATTTGATAATTCCGAGTCCGGAAATGGATTCCTTGGGCTGAAATATGTTAGGAAAGCCCATATTAGAATTTCGGGAAAAGTGCAACCGGACCGGGTACGGCGGGCCCGGGCCGGGTCCCCGGGGGTATTTTTGTAAATTTTCATTATAGACTCATATAACCCCAAGTAACACTATGGAAGTGTCTAAATAGTGCATTTGGAATTGTAGGATTCGATATTTGCCGCCCTCGTGAGCCAACTACGCCAGCGAACGTCAGAAAGGAACGAGGTAGTGACTTTTCTTTTGTACCATATATGATGCATTGTATGTGTGTTATATCATTGATTTGTAATGAATTCGTATGCTGCGACATCTGTGGATTTGTGTTAGCACTGCCATTCCAATAGTCCCTGAGTAGCTAACAACGGTTCGGGTTAGGACGGTGTGCCTTCCCGGCGGAGAAAGGGGATGAGGATGAGGTGTGATATATGTGATTATGTGAGCCGAAAGGCTATTTGTGGAGGCCGACGGGCCATTTGTGAAAGCCGAATAGCTGTATGGGCTATAAGGCTATATGTATGCACTGCCACGCCAATAGTCCCTGAGTAGCTAACAACGGTTCGGGTTAGGCGGTGTGCCTTCCCGGCGGAGAAAGGGGATGAGGGTGGAGTGTGATTTGTGGTGCTGCTGCTGTATGATGATTTGCTTACATGCTGTGTGCTTATGTGTGGTATAAATGTTTTGTTACTACTGGGATTCTCTTGAATCTCATTCTTTCCTTTAACTAACCTTTCAGACAGGGCGAGTGGCTCTAAGGAGAAGCGTACGACCCGGAGCGGTTAGAATCCTGTAGGGACATCTATTTTGGTTATGTTGGTTAAACCTGTTGGACAGGGTGTCTGTATATTATGTTGGTTGTAAAGAATAGTTGAACGTAGTTGTGTAGTCCCCTATATGGAGGTTGTAAACCTTTTTTGTGTATGAATGGAACCCAGGGGTTGCCGGGATTGCTATTAGATATTCTGATATGAATGAATGTGAATTAACTGCACAGGTGATTATATTCGATAATTGAACTTGAGACCGGAATAGGAAAGAAGTTTTGAAAATTTTATAAAGTCCCTACTTCACAGGGAGTTCTAAATGAGTTTTGAACTATTCGACGGTCTCTAAACCAATTTAATTACGTAATATCGAATTATAATTACGCTATTTAAGGCAGGGGGTTACAACACGTCTCCCTGCTGGAATCGTCTCCCCAATACAGCATACAATCATTTGGGCACGTATCAATCTTTTGATAATTCAACCCTATCCTATTGATAATCTTCTTGGCCTCGTAGAAGGTTGTGGGAATCTCGGCGTCGGGGAATGCATCTTGTAATAAGTCGAGCAACATCGACATTCCCTTATCTGTGATCCCACACAAGCACTTGATATGATACAATTTGATTAAGAAAGATAATTTAGAATATTTGCGACAACCTTGATATAAAGGACGATCTGCCTCATCCATCAAGCTGAAAAAATCCCGAGCTGCTTCATTCCCTATAAAAGCCGGCTCAGACCTGTGCACTTCTTCGTTGAAGTTGTCGCCTTGAAATCCAAACGCATCACGCACAGCATCATTCACAGGATCATCTTCATCTACTTGAACGCCTACTTGAGAACTTTGAGGAAGAGCATTGTCATATCTAATGCCGGCCCTCTCACCATGAACTGCCCAGAACGTATAGTCCTCAGGGAAAGGCTTCACAAGCAAATGTTCCTTCACAACATTTCGTGCATGCCACTTCTTGAACTTGCATTTCCGACACGGACAGACGATCTTGCCGTTACAGCTGGCGTGAGTGAATGCGAAATCCAAGAAACTGTTTAATCTGTACAAATATTCAGGAGAATTGCGGGGCAACCTTATCCATGATTTATCCATAGCTACAAGTGAGTGAGAAGAGAATGACGAATGCCTAGAACCTTATATTCTGAAAATCCAACGTTTATAATTTTGTAGCGGTTCTTAAACCGCTACACTAACCGCTACAAATATAAACTATTAATAGCGGTTATATATATAAAACTGCTACTAATATTCAAGCCGTTACACATTGGTGGGAAATTCAAAATGTACTTGTTGAGTATTCGTAGCGGTTATATATATAAAACCGCTACTAATATTAAAGCCGTTGGGAAATTCAAAATTTACTTGTTGCGTATTAGTAGCGGTTATATATATAAAACCGCTACTAATATTAAAGCCGTTGGATATTAAATTTAAAAATAATTATCTAATTTGTAGCGGTTATACATAACATAACCGCTACAAATGTGCATAAAGGCGGCAAATTTCAAAATTCAAATGATTTGAGTATTTGTAGCGGTTATTAGTGTATAACCGCTACAAACATATATATTTGTAGCGGTTTCTCAAGATAAACCGCTACAAATATATATATACATTTGTAGCGGTTATTAGTTTAAAACCGCTACAAATCTATATATTTGTAGCGGTTTTAAGTTAAAACCGCTACAAATCTATATATACTTTATTTTTTTTTTAAATTTAGATATAAATCATTCATAAATTATTTCAACGCGATCTAATAATATAAATATAATTATATAAAACACAATAAGAAAGTTCTGAAATAAAAACTCATAAATATTTACAAATGTTTTTACAAAAGAAAATGTCCTAAACTAAGGAGCTGGGGGCTGATCCTCTGGTGCTCCCTCAGGTGGGGCTCCCCCAGATGCCGCTAGATCGGGCCGTTGCGCAGAGTGAACCGCACCATCGTCATCAGCAGGAGGAGAAGCAGTAGCAGGAGGAGTAGTACTCGGGACGACGTAGTGAGGGACAGGGGGAACCGCTGGATGCTGCTCGTTCAGGAACAGGTGACTCCATGCTCCCTCGGGCATGTTGTTCGCGATCTCACGCCACTGCGTCTGCTGAGCGTACATCATATCAGCGTGCATCTGCAGGTGCTGCTGCTGCTGCACCTGCATCTCCTGCATCTGCTGTTGCTGCTGCGCCATCTGCTGCTGCGTCTGCTCCAAATCTGACCGCAGCTGGTCAATATACTCGTCCCTCCGACGTCTGACCCCTCTAGAGCTGCCAGCCTTAGAGGCGGCGCTCGTGCTGTAGAACATGCTGGGTCTGGCGCCTATCCCCATCCCCCGCACGCGTCCGGGGTGCTCAGGCTGAGCCAGACCCGCCTTCAAAGGAGCCGTTGGGTCTACTGACCCCTGTGACTCCTCAGGCTGGGTCTGTCGCAGCTCAGCCTGCGACTGCTGCATCCGCTCCTGCCGTTTTATGAAACAATTACTAATTAGCATTTTTCATTATTAACTTGGTTTTATAAAAAATATAATAATAAAATTACTTACAATGGCCGCCTCTGCCTGCTGAGAGGTCGCAGTCCCGTCACGGTGTCTATGTGTGATGGTGTACAGCTCCGCATAGTCCGTCTAACGGTTCTCCTGCTGTGCCTTCATCTCCTGAAACAATTACAAAATAATAATTAGTATTATGAAATAATCAGCTAAAAGTAAGTGATAGTTTGAAAAGTTACCAGCTCGCTGTAGGTCACAGTAAAGGTCTTCGATCTTGCTGTGTGGTGGATCGTCTGCTGCGCCCCGATCTCGGTGTTCCTCTGAGAAAGCTTCTGGAAAAAAAATAATTAAATGTATTATAATTTAAAATTAAATAAAAATTAAATTGAAATTATAATTTAATATTTAACAATTACAACATTATATATCAAAAATATAATAAATACATTACCTGTGCATGAGGGCTCCTCCTGAACTGGACGAAACGCGCCGAGTCGTTCGGTGGCACGCCGTCTGGGACGCTCTCGATCAGCTGCTCCAGAGGCATCGTCCCGTCCTTATCCACCCTGTGGAAGAGACGGTTCCTCCTGTTCCTCCAGGCGTCGCCCATCTTCACGAGGGCGTACCTCTTCCGGTTGGCCCGGACGGCAAACCGCAGCTGAAAAAAATTTATTTAAATATCAATAATTATAAAAACCATAATTTAAAAAAAATAATTAAATAGAATTAATAATAAAAAATATTAATTAAATAGTTTTAATTACCTGAACCACCTCATCCCAAGCTAGGTCCTTCGGCACCCTCGGAATGTGCCTCCATGTCGGGAAGTGAAGGGGGAACCGCATCCAATTCGCTCCCAGGTCGTTCAGGAAGCGGTTGAGTAGGTGACCCCCATTGTGGATCGACTGGTCAGTGCCCTCATTCCACGGCACTATAAGTTGCAGGGACCGGTCCATGCTGTTCAGGCCGGCCACATCCAGCCTCCTCGTTGACACGTTCCCCTGCTCATCTGCACAGTTGACTGCACGTTAGATAAATTATAATTCAAAGTTAACATTTCTAATTTAAATAAATAATGTACTAAATTAAAAAATTAATTTACTTTCGACCTGCACCTCAAACCCAGTGGACCGCGAAGACGACCCTCGTGGGTTGTTCTGCTCCCGAGCATCCTCCTCATCGAGGAACTGCTCCATCTCCCTGAACCCAATCGGGATCTTGAACTCCTCCTCGTTGAGGAAGTCCTCAACGCTAATCTCTGGCCTCTCCACCTCAGGCACCTCTGCTGTGGTCGTCGCCTGTGGGATCGTCTGCGGTGCCTGTGGGGGATGGGCTTAGATGCCGCGGTAGCCCTGCCTGCGCGCTGCCCCCTCCCTCTGCCCCCTGCCCGGCTGCTGCCACCCTATAAAATCGGTCTGGGGACCTCAGGGGCCTTCCCCTTATCCTGTCCTGAAGCTATATCAACTGTAAAAATTAAAAAAAAATAGTCATATTATTATGCAAAAATATAATAAAAATACGTGTTATATACGTACCTCAAGCGCGAATACTACGAAATACTGAGCAAAACCTCCTATAGAGACGTCTGAACGCTCAAATCTCGAAGAAATCACTCAGAGAAACCTCAGGAAACAAAATGAGCAAAAGGAGAAATGAAGGACGTAGGGGTTTAAATAGGCCAGATATTAGTAGCGGTTATTAAAATAACCGCTACTTTAACCGCTACGAATAATTAAATTTGTAGCGGTTTTACAATAACCGCTACAAAGGTTCACAACATTTGAAATTCTGTAGCGGTTATTGCCCAAAACCGCTACAAAATTATGACATTTGGTATTTTGTAGCGGTTAATGCAATGTGCATTAACCGCTACAAGTTTTGGCGGGAATTTCGCGCCAAATTTGTAGCGGTTTTTTGTAGGAAACCGCTACAAATTTGTAGCGGTTTAGGTGAAAACCGCTACAAATACTATAATTTGTAGCGGTTTAATATAACCGCTATAATTGCACCGCTACAAAATACCTTTTTTTTTTGTAGTGTGGCCGAACCAGTATAACTCCCAGTGTACACTTCGATGATATTTCTCTTTGCTCTTAATTGCTTTAGATATTCTGTTAATTTTCTTATATGCAACAAAATTTCTGGTATCACCCAATTCATCCCCTTCTTTGGTGAAACACTTGCACTAACAAATTAAGGTTAAAGTAGGGACTTGTAAATCAACTTTTTTCATAAATGTTGTGACAAAGGATAAGATAAGGAGAGATATATGAATCATCTCATCTAGTGGGAGGTATGCTACAAATATATATCCAAGTGAGTAGATGTAAATATGGCTAAGATGAGTTGAGCATTATAGCTAGATGCAAGATGAGTTTATATGGCTAGAAAGGCCCTATGAGATGGAGGACCCAGTCAAAAGATAGCAACATGAGGAAAATTTTTATGCATCTTGAATGTTCTTTTTCATTGAATTTATAGTTAAATTCTATGTTTTAAGAATTGAATTGAGTATATTTCTTTTTTTACAAACATTTATGTTTTCATTTCGGTGATATTATATTTTTATCTTGATGTTATAACTACTTTGATTGAGTGGGAGCTTTAGGAATGTATTCAGAAACCTTAAGAGGAATGTGTTCAATAACTAAGGTTAACAGGGTGGTGAGCTAACTAGCATGAGTGAGATGGGAGTCAACATAGTTGTCTTCTAAATACAGAACTAGTGAACGTATTATCTAATTATCCTATGTCTTATTTGAATAAATGTGATTTGTATACCATAATCATCTAAGTGAACAAATTATGACAAAGTCTATTTGACTAAGTTTATGAATAAAAGCTCAATAAAGATACCTATGGAGTTAGAAACTCCTAAATCTCTTACATTAAGGAAGAATGAGATGTCAGAGACATCCTACCAACTAGTTTTTAGCATCTAGAGGCTGAAGCACCCTGAAGGAAATGGAAAGCTTATGTTATCAAGCATAGAAAGAACCGAATTGCTTAGATTTATGATGGCGTGCCAATATGAGCAATATAACTCTATCTAGGCTATATAAATAAGCTTTGGAAAATGGAATTGATGTTCTTCTTCAATGAAGTTAAAACTAAGTTAAGTTTTAACATGGTGTATTAAGTCCTAACATGTTATTGAGGTAACACTTGAGGAAAATGTCAAACCAAAATGTTGAGACAAACAAGCCAAGTTCTTTCTAACAAACAACAAATGTATGTTGTGATGAGACGTCTCATAGTGAGTGGGCGTAAGTTCCATCTCCTAGAAAGTGGGAGTATGTGGGAGTAAATATTACTCATGATAGGCATATTGTAACATTCAGAAATATGGTTCACGACATTAAACTTGAGTATGAAAGACTGAAGGATCTAAGATCTATCAGCCTAACAAACTTAGCTAAAGAGTGGAAGGATTCATCCTCCATGCCTTAGTCCAAAAGGGGCAAGAAACCTATGAGGTAAAATTGATATAGAGGAGGTCAAGAATGGTTTCTATAAAGATAAATTGCTACATTAATAATCTTTTAAGGGTTATAGAAGAGACAAACCACATTAGTAGTAGATGTTTCATTAAAGTATATGGCTTCATGTTAGGTGAAGAGTAAGAGAAAGAATGAAAGGATTGGAATTTATACATTACTCTGCATAGACAGACCACCCTAATTCACTTCATGCAATATAGAACTGATAAAGCCACATCTTTGTTATCTCTTTAGTTAAATATTGATAGGACTATGACTCTCAAATCCTATGTTGGATTTGATGTTTCCTTTTTTGCCTTGGAAATAGCGATTCCATTTTTCTTGCCACAAGCACAATTGATCCAAAAATGATTAAACTAGCAAAACAGGATTTTTCCTGGTAATGTGTGCTAAAGGGTGAATATCCTTGTAAGCAATTGAGAACGTAGTCTAACTAGCAAGAAAGACGAGGAAAAATTTTGAGAAGATATCCTCTATAATAAGCAATTGTGACATTTGTGAAATGTAACCCCCTACCTTGGTAGCTGTTAATATGGTTCGAAAACGTGTTATTAATTAAAATCAGAGACCAGTGGAAAATTCGAAACATATAAAAGGTCCCAACTTTAAGACATCATTTGATCTTGTGGTTAAGTAGGTTTTTAAAATTTTTCTCAATTTGTTAAATATGGTCTTATTTCCACTTTTTGAATCTATTTAGCCTGTTCAATTCGGTTCCTGTAACCCCCTCCGTAATTAAAATCCGAAATACGTGATTAAAATGAAATAATGACTAATAATAATCAAAAATCATTTAAAATCCCATCCTTGAGATAGGGTTTTCAAAAATACCTTTTAAAATCTAATTAACTTGGTCTCATATTCACATTTCGAATACAATTACTACACGAAGATAAATCACATTCATATAAATATTAGAGTGTACAACATAATCATCCCGGCAATCCCGGGTATATACCTTCGCTAAAGATACATAAGGCACAATTGCCCATTACAATTCTTCAAATGGGGATTACAAAATCTCATCTCTAATTCATAACCATATATGCAACCAAATCATATACAGTCTTCACAACTCATTCATAACCAACTACCAACTCTCATCTCGAAAGAGTCCTAGCCGCTCCCTCCACGAGCCACTTGCCCAATCTAAATTGTTGGTAGGGGAGGATAAGATTTGGGAGAATCTCAGTAGGAAACAGATACCATAATGCATGCATGATAGATGCTATGTGTATGACATGTTAGCTTTATCTAGATGCATGCCCCATAATGATATTTCCGCATGCTCAATGTTTCATACAATAAAACTATGGCCACAACAAAACAGAAACAAATCTTCATTTATTCAAATATGCTCTACACAATCAAGTAAAGCAATCACATACATCACTACACAAGCAAAGATATCATATACATGTAAGTAAGGTAAGTCCCCTACCTCCAGTCTTTTCTCCTCGATTTGCATGCCAGCAACTCGAGGCTTCACATTCGATCCTACAATGTCAAATGTACTATTTAGACACTTCTATAGTGTTTTTGGGGGTTATATGAGGCTATATTGAAAATTTACTAAAATACCCCTGGGGACCCGGCTCGGCCTCGCCGTACCCGGTCCGGCTATACTTTTTATGAAATTTTAACATGGCCTATTTTGACATATTTTCGCCCAAGGAATCCACTTCCGGACTCGAAATTAGCAAATTCAATGTCAATTTATAAATTTACCCTTGGCAGCCCTACTTTAAGGGTTTGAGGGGCGTTTTCATAATTATACTTTTTCGGCCTTTTCTGAAAAAGTGACCAACTGTAACCCCACCTAATTTTTGCTCCTGAACTCAATAGAATCATCAAATCATTGAAAATCCATCTCTAACTCCTTCAAACTAGGCTTGGCCGAAATTCTCGATTCCCCGAGAAAAATTGGGGTTTTTCGGTTTCAGCTCCGTAAACGCCTTCTTTTCTACTCCTAACCACTTTATTGACCATTACATTAGGTTAGAACTACCATTTAGTATCAATTTAGGTAGCATAACACTTAGGCCAACCCATTTTCCAAATTTACAAACAAAGACAATCCGGTGAAATTTCACCGATTAAATCAACCACAGCAGCCAGAACAATCAAATATTGAAGTTTCGGAAGTTACCTCAAGCTCCCTCTGGCTTTTACTCAATATGGCTGAACCCTAGCCCCTTTTAAACCATGAAAATTGAGCTTCCAACACCTTAAAGAACATGAAAGAGAAGCTTAGAAGCAAGGTTATACGCGTTAGGAGCTAGATCGTCAAAGAAATCGGCTTACCTTGTGAGATTTCTCCTCTTTCTCTCTCTAAGAGCTCTCAAATTTCTCTCACTAGCTTCAGCTGGTTCAGCACGACAGAAAATGAGAGCTGAAGAAGATGAGAAAATATTTAATTCCATGCTGATGTCATCTTTTATTGAGATGATGTCATAATTCCCATTTTCGGATTTTCTGCCCAAACTTTGAAAAATCATAACTAATTCTAGAAACATCTAAATGAGGTGATTCCAAAGCCAAATGAAATGTATTTAAGTCCTCTTCATTGAAAAAATATGATGCATTACCAAAAATCACCACAAAATTCCAGAATTACACAAATTTCATCACTGGCCCAAAACAGAGTCCATTTTCAACCTTAAAATTTGGACAGTCATATCTCCCAGTTCCGAAAACGAAATGGCACAAATTATATGTCTATTTTGAATTTTGGGATATGAAATTTAAGATTGGAAATTTTTATAAATTTTTGACATCATTTTCCTAGTCAAAAAATCGACACGAGACAACTGCCCAGAATAGAGTTTCACTGGACAAAATTTCAGATTTTGCATCTTTGCTTCCAATGGTTCCATTTTCATACCAAACATCATTCCCACATAAATTTTCACAAGGAATCTATTGGAAACACCAAATCAATCAAATTCACATCTCATTGACATGTTTTCACAACAATCTCAACATGTTAACACAATTCACATTTCAAAACCTAACATTGCAACTTTTCCATTCCAAAGTTACAAACCAATTTCAATGACATCAAAACACACTATGACACCATTTCCAACACAATAACCCATTCAATTCTTCCCTCTATTCTAAGTCAATTTGGATGTTATTCCATAATTGAACTCAAATACAGGGTTTCGGCACTGCTCACTGTAATAACCCGAATTTTGAGACTCGAGGCTAGAGAATAAGCCTAAAATAAGTGGATTGCTAAGCCCCGGTTTAGCAAGATCCTAAATTATGATTAAGGGTTAATGACTCTAAAAGAGGATGTGATTAGTGATAAATAACCCTTTTGGAGAATATGATGTGATTTGGCACTCGAATGTGATTCGTGTGTTGTGAGCAGCGCCGAAACCCTGTATTTGAGTAAAATTGTCGATTAACATCCAAATTGACTTAGAATATAGGGAAAAATTGAATGGGCTATTGTGTTGGAAATGGTGTCATAGATTGTTTTGATGTCATTGGAATTGGTTTGGAACTTTGGAATGGAAAAGTTGCAATGTTAGGTTTTGAAATGTGAATTGTGTTGACATGTTGAGATTGTTGTGAAAACATGTCAATGAGATGTGAATTTGATTGATTTAGTGTTTCCAATGGATTCCTTGTGAAAATTTATGTGGGGTTGATGTTTGGTATGACAATGGAACCAATGGAAGCTCTATTATGCGCAGTCAGTTTGTGTGAACATTTTGAATGACTAAATGGTGTCTAAACGGCCAAGCCTAGTTTGGAGGGGTTAGAGATGGATTTTTAATGATTTAATGATTCTATTGAGTTTAGGAGTGAAAATTATGTGGGGTTACAATTGGTCACTTTTTTGGAAAAGGCCGAAAAAGCATAATTACGAAAACGCCCCTGAAACCCTTAAAGTGGGGCTGCCAAGGGTAAATTTGTAAATTGACACTGAATTTGATAATTTTGAGTCTGGAAATGGATTCCTTGGGCAAAAATATGTAAGAATAGCCCATGTCAAAATTTCAAGAAAAGTACAGCCGGGCCGGGCCAGGTCCCCGGGTTATTTTAGTAAATTTTCAATATAGCCTCATATAACCCCCAGAAACACTATGGAAGTGTCTAAATAGTACATTTGACATTGTAGGATCGAATGTGAAGCTCCAAGTTGCTGGCACACAAATCGAGGAGAAAAGACTGGAGGTAGGGGACTTACCTTACTTGCATGTATTTGATATCTTTGCTTGTGTAGTGATGTATGTGATTTCTTTACTTGATTGTGTAGAGCATATTTGAATAAATGAAGCTTTTTTTCTATTTTCCTGTGGCCATAGTTTTGTTACATGAAACATTGAGCATGCAGAAATGTCATTATGGGGCATACATCTAGATAAAGCTAACATGTCATACACATAGCATCTATCATGCATGTATTATGGTATTGTTTCCAACTGAGATTCTCTTGAATCTCACCCTCCCCTACCAACAATTTAGATAGGGCAAGTGGCTCATGGAGGGAGTGGCTAGGACTCTTTCGAGATGAGAGTTCGTAGTTGGTTATCAATGAGTTGTAAAGACTGTATATGATTCGGTTGAATATATGGTTATGAATTAGAGATGAGATTGTGTAATCCCCATTTAAAGAATTGTAATGGGCAAATTTGCCCTGTGTATCTTTAGTGAAGGTATGTACCTGAGATTGCCGGGATGATTATATTGTGCACTCTGATATTTATATGAATGTAATTTATCTTCGCGTAGTAATTGTATTCGAATATGAATATGAGACCAAGTTAATTAGATTTTAAAAGCTATTTTTGAAAATCCTATCTCAAGGATGGGATTTTAAATGAGTTTTGATTATTATTGATCTCTATTTCATTTTAATCACGTATTTTGGATATAATTACGGAGGGGGTTACACTCACAACACACACGAATCATATTCGAGTGCCAAATCACATCATATTCTCCAAAAGGGTTATTTATCACTAACCACATCCACTTTTGGAGTCATTAACCCTTAATCACAATTCGGGATCTTGCTAAACCGGGGCTTAGCAATCCACTAATCTCAGGCTTATTCTCTAGCCTCGATTCTCAAAATTTGGGGTATTATAGTTTCATTCATAAATATCAGAGTACTAAACCAAATTTCCTAACAACTCACAGGTCATATTCATTCTCCAAAAGGATTACAAGGCTTATCTGTCAGGTTCAATTCCCGTATTAGGGATTACATACAATTCCACATGTTTACATCATATACAATATATACATTTTCCCCAAAAGCTAATAACCCACCACAAAAAGCTAAATCTCCTAGCCAGGAGCACTAGCCTCCCTTTATTACCTGCTTCTCCTTCGATTCACTTGCCCTGGCTGTAGGTTAGTCATTGAAAAGAGTGAGATTCATAAGAATCTCAGTAGCAACTTTTCACTCATATGATATATAATAAACAAGCATGTAAACAATTATTACAAAACAACAAACATACTGGTATCAACAACAGTAATCACATAATGCATGACTTTCATCACATAAATGACATCTTCTGATGTATTCACATATACCCCAGCTGTCGTTGTTTTCACAAATACCTCATCTTTCGCTGTATGCACATTACCTCAGCTTTCTCTGTATGCAAATTACCTCTTCTTCTATGTTCGTCACAACTCAATGATAAGCACAAACATACAAAAATTATACATGATATAAGTGAAAGAGTGATTACCTTGTTCTTTTTGTTCATGCTAGAGCACAGATTTTACTCACTTTAAGAGGATGTTAAGTCTTATAAATCATAATCAAGGATGACGAGTTATTCACTATTCCAACATTTCAAACAACTACAGAACACTTAGGGTTGGTTATCATTTGGTTCCTTTAGGTAGTTATGAGAAGCTTAAACAAAAGCCTAACAAGGTTGGGAAGAACTAGACTAAAAACCATCCTTCAAAAAGGTAAAATGTTGAAATTGGGGGTTGACTGCAACCAAATATCTCCTGGGTGTAGCCAATAAATAGTCAGATATATTTTGGCTATGGCCAAGAACCATTGGCCCCGGCTAAAAACAAGTAAGAAACATTTAGGCCGTGGCTAAGACCCATCTGACCGCAGCTAATAAAAATCCAGTTTCATGGCTGAACTTCTAAAAATCATAACTAATTCTAAAAAAATTGAAATGAGGTGATTTCAAGTTCTATGGAAAGCTATTTAAGTCCTTTATACAAGAAAAATATTAAACACTACCATTTACAATGCCAAAAATTCAGAATCAAATGAATTCCCATACTGTTCCAAAATAGCCTCCAGTTTCAACCTTAAAATTTAGAAATGATAACGTCCAACAAAACCATCAAAATGACATAGATTATAAATCCATTTTAAAGCTTAACACATCCTCTATTCAACTGGAAAGTTTCAAAATTTTTAGACACCATTTACTCATTCAAAACTACCTTGCAAACTTGCTGCCTAACAGAGAGTTTTCACCGACAAAACTTCCAATTTTTCAACATATGTTTCCAAAGGTCAGAATTCACAATCGGGACTACTCCCCATACGATTTTCCACATAGAATCTAATGGAAACATAAAAACAACCAAAATCCTATTCCTTTCACAAGTTCTATTTTGGGCAGCCATGAAAACAAAATCCATAATTTTTCAAACTTTTTAATCAAGTCCCAAACTAGTTCCATTTATCCAAAACACAACAAAAGACACAATTAACACCATCAAAACATCACAATACCTCTAAACCCTAATATACATGAAAATTAGGAAAAGATCCACAAGCCCAAGTACTCAACCAATGATCACAATATATAGGTCAAAAGATGGCTTTTGTTCACCTCTTTCTCTTCCTCTTGTTGGTTCTTTGATTCTTCAACCACTAGCTTTTCTTGAGTTCACAAAACACTTCATCTTGAAAATCTAAAACCATAGGAATGAAGCTTACATCAAGAGGAACAAGTTTAGAGGAGAGGTCTTGAGCATAAAAGGTTATCTACAAGGTCAAATGGAGTACACATACCTTGATTACTTCTTTATCTTTCTTCCTCTACCATCAACGTCCAAGAGCTTGGAGAGAGAGGGAATGAAGTGATGAAATCAATTTTTTGTTTAATCCCTCCTAACCTGTAAAATGACTTTGTAAGGAGAGAGGGAAGGGAGTTGAAGTTTTTGACTTTTCAACTCTTTGCTTAAATCAATTGGTACCATGTGTCTTCATCCCATGGCATCTCTCAGCATGCATGAACCATAGGATTATTCTCACCACTTCCATTAACCATTTAATCACACCACTTACTCTTTTAGTTATTAGTCAATTTCCTCTTCGATTACTGACTAATTAGCCGGTAAATTTCTTTTCTTCCCATTTTCCCCCTGATTATGGTAATATCAATGGGATTACCACTTAACACATTATTTGACCCCATTTCTCATACCATGCACTATTCCCTTTATTTTAAATTCAATTTAAGCTTTGTTACTATGATTAAGCTTAAATACTGAGTTTCGACACTTTCTGCTGCTAATTCGGGTCAATACTCACACTATATTCTCTAAAAGTGTTTAGATAACATCCATTACATCTATTTTTGGAGTCATAACCCTGTATTCACATTTTGGGTTATTACATGATCAAATAAATGTTAGGGCATAACATGGTGCTTAGTATTTCATTAACGTTATAGACGTTTACTCGAAATATGATTTTTTTAACCTAATTTTGGGCAAGTGTGAGGCCATTAGGTAATGGCTAAATCTAGTTAGAAATCAGTTAAGCTAAAAGGATAAGACTTTTTGAACAAACGAGGGTTGAGAACACCCATTTGATTAATTCAATATACTCTATGTACAAGAAAGTGATTGTTTGGTAACTACCAATCCCCAAAACCCTTCAACATAATAGAGGTGTTAAAAAGGAAAGATAGACCTCTCCTTCTCATGGTTAAGTAATTGATAGCATAAGCGAAACTATTAGCTATGTGTTGGCAATTAAACTCATAACAGTTGTCTTCATACTTAACCAAATGCCCTCTAAGTTAGTCATGATCATGCCCTGTGAGTTATGGATAGGCTGTAAACTAGGCCCAAGCATATTAAGATGATAAGGGTCAATACCTTAATATCCATAATTCTTCCCATAAGTATGAAGGTTGGGGCCAAGGCATAAAAGGTATGTCTTCACAAGACGACTTAAGAATTTGAAATGACACGTCTTTTTCAGTTAAAATGATGATGGCTCAATGGCTGTGAGAGAATCAAAGGATACAACATTCATAAACACAAATTTTCTAACAAGAAACGAGCATCGATCATATCAAACCCTTTTATGAGATTAATAATGGTGAGGAATAAGTAAATATTCCTTAGTTTACTTTTCAGAGTCTAAGGGTTGAAACCATTTTCACAAGGAGATACAAGATAAACGAGGTAAGTTACAAGAAGAACACCTCACTCCTACACAGGAAGAGAATCCTATGAAATTCATCTCGGAGTAAATCGTCATTTAGCAGATGACTATAAAGGGATAGATTTCCTAATAGACTGAATGCTCACTTCACATTTAAAAGGTGAGGATGACTACCTAAAAGTTTCTGTATGACACTAAAAAGACCTAATAAGAATAATTGTAAAGTGTCATGCAAGGGGATGTAGATTCTTTTTGAAACAAACCAAGTACATATTTAGGCAATTTGTCGACTAGCCGAAAGATGATTGGGAACAAGTAGGTTGTAATATCCTGAATTTCATACTAAAGGCTAGAGAATAAGCCTAAATAAAGTAGACTACTATGGCTATTTTAGTAAGGGTCTCAAGAATGAATAAGAAATAGAATGAATTTTAGAAACTGCACTCAGAATAAAGTATGAATTTTGGTGCAAATTAGCCAAAAGAAAATACCTGATTCCTTTAGGATGTGTCCGAATGACATGAAACCTAACTCAGACCTAAAGGAAAAGGGAAGTAGTAGAATATCCCAAAATGTACTCAAGGGCTAAATGTACAAAATAGATTAGTGGAATGAATGACAAAATTACCCCTGAAAATTGTTCAATGACTTTGACCCAATTAGCTATCAGTAAATTACCTAGTTTTTCGCCTAAAGTCAGAAATGACCACCAAAAACCCAATTTAAACAACAGAAAAAGAGGAAGTGGCGCCATTAATGTGAAAATAAAGGGAAAGAAAAGACCTAATGGCACACTGATTAATTTTGCCATGATCAAGGGTAAAAGAGTTAATTGCCACATGATCTTGAGGATAGGATTGGAAACAAAAATGAAGGGCCAAGTATGACCAATGAAAAAGTAAAGTAATTATGATTATTAAAAAGCAACAAAACAATTCCCTTCTCTTATATGGATAAATCAGAGAAGAGCAAGAAGGGAAAGAGAGAAAATTCAATCTAAAGGATGCCTAATCTTTTAGCCATAAATATTGACCAAGACACCAAGGGAAAGTTGGTCAACACAACCCCTCACTTTTCAACTAAAAAGCGGCATCCAAATACATGCAAGAAAAAGAGAAAGAATAATTACATTTTACCATTGTGTTCTACAAGAAAAACTGTGTAGGAATAGCCTCGGGTTGTGAATTTTGGATAATTGGAATTCAAAGTGTAAAATTGGATTTTCCGCCAGAATAGGGTTCCTACAAGGTACCATGTTTTTGTTTCATTTTTGGATAGCCAAATGATGTTCAATAAAAGTGAAAGTTTCCAGAATGGAAGTAGACATACCAAGCTTTAATTTGATAGGTCATTTATGTCATTTGGACTTATACACTGGGAGATCTGAATTTTTGAAGTTAAGCCATGAAAACTGGAATGAATTCTGGCAGTGTGCAGTAAATGACAATTCTGGGAATGTTGTACGTCTAATTGGTTGTAGGTGATATTTTTTCTTGAAAATAGACTTAATAAGGGTCACAGCCTTTAGAATCATTCCAATTGGACATTTGTATATAAAAATATGATATTTCAAATTGTAGGAAAAATTATGTCTGATTTGGTCCATGTATGCAAAATTGCAAATGTAATGGCAACATGTAATATTTTTTAACTCTAAGGGAAACAATTGTCTTTTAAGATAATTTAACCACTTTAACTCCTAGTTTGAATTAGTAAATGATCAAAATGACCCTAATGATATGATTATATATCTAGGCTATGAGAAGCCAAGAAAGAAGAAATGGAAGAATTTCTAAGAAGCCTTATTGGTTGGAAGACAAGGGGACAAGAAGAAGGATATTAGTCCAAAAGGTAGTAAACTTACTTACTTGTATGTATGTGATGTTTATGCTGTGTAATCATTTACTGAATTAATTTGCTTGATTATGTGAAGTATGAATGAGTGAATGAAACTCTATTTTTGTTTTTGCTGTGGCCATAAGTATGTTGCACGAAACATTGAGCATGCAGAATATCATCATACTAACCTAGATATTTGTATAAATAGTGTGAATAATAGAATAAATATGCGAATTAGAATTTAATCGATAGTCGGGGTCATTGTAACTAAGCATAAGAACCAGAATAAGAATGAACTATGATACTTGGTAAGATTAACGCCTCAACAGTCAAAAATGAGTAATAATCCCTGAGAGAATTAAGTAAACACTTTTGTGTATGTACTAAAGGGGTGGAAATGTAAGGTATTACATAAGTTCTTAAATCTATAAGAGTGGCCAGATCAAACCTAAGACACTCAGTGTCTAAGGGGTACTACAATGGGAAGTAATTGGTAAATAAGAAACCTTCTTACCCATTGTGTACTTTAACTCTGAATAACAAATTTTGACTGTGTAGCAAGCTTAATCTTAAAATTACATTAACAAACTGTAAAGACCGCTTTCCAAATTAGAAATTGGTTGAAGAACTCTATTGAAGTAGCTTGAGGGCTTCATATAAACAATCGTCCAAGCAAGAGTTTCTAAGGCTTCAGAAAGTCAAAGCCTTGCTAACTTTGGGATAATCGAAGAATACTACATGAGTGCCAAACCATCTTGAGGTGATTCTTTGTGAAGTCATCCTTTGTGTCAATAACATATGTTTAGTTGAAACATGTGTTAGGGAGTTAAATCAATAAAGGATAAGATTTATCCTTAAATTTTGAGTTGAAAGATCATGGGTAAAAAAGAACATATCTTGATTGACAAGATAAATGAAGATTGCATGAGAAAGGTATAGTCTATGCCACCTAACACATATACAAATGTGATCTTTAGACATCTTAGTGTGCTAAGCCACAAACCCATGGACACCCTTGAAGTCAGGCACAACACTAGAGAGGTTACGCGTCCTATGAGGAATCTAATATAGAAAAGGTGGATAGAGTCTCATAGTAAGAATAGGGGTAGAAACATGTCAGGCGGCCTGTCAGGGGCTCGTGGCCTGGCCTGTGATAGGCCTGTTCAAGCTTGGCCTGTTAGGCTAAAAGGCTAGGCCAAGGCTGAATCAAAAGCCTATTTTGCTTAATAGGCCAGGCCAAGGCTTATTGATAGGCCTGTTAGGCCTGTCAGGCCGGCCTAAGCCTGTTAACATATTTAAAAAAAAATCAAAAGAGGGTAGGTAATACTAATTACACGCAAGTCTATTTTCGAAGTTGAAATTTTTTTCCTCACTTTGTCATCTTCAAGTCTTCTTCCTTTCTTTTGAAATCCATAACCCTATTATTCTTCAATCTTTATCTTCATTCTCGAATCTCGCCTCTCAGTCATTCCTCCCCCTCAATCCTCAGCTCCACTTTCTGGCATAGCAGATCTCCTCTTTCCGGCATCGCAGTTCACACAGCAGTACAGGCGCACGATAGCTCCCCGATTCCATCTGTTGTCCACAGCTGTCGACTACCCTATCCTCCGTCGTCTCTCCGTCAGTCCCTCATCTCTCCTGTTCTAGTTCATTTTCTGTTTGGGGTTCATTTTCAAATTTTCTAGTTCTGGTTCATTTTTCTAATTTTCTAGTTTTGGTTCATTTTTGGATTATAGTTCTGGTTCATTTTTGGATTCTTCACTGTTCTGGTTGGCTTTCTAGTTGAGTTTTTGATTTTATGTTTCTGGTTCATTGTCCTGATTTTCGTCACTGTCCTGTTTTGGTTCAATTTTTGTTTCTGGTTTGTGTTCTGATTTTTTTGTTTTTGGTTCATTTTTTGTTTCTGGTTCATGTTCTAATTTTCTGTTTCTGGTTTATTTTCTGTTTCTGGTTCATTTTTTTATTTTCTATTTCTACTTCATAGTTTAGTGACTTATCAGTGTAGTTTTATTGTATCAATATTACAAGATATAATCGAGATTTCCTGAACCTTTTATGTGAACTTGATGAAAGAATGCTTTAACTACTAAAGAGAACCTATCTTTTCTATGTTGTTCTTGCCACTTTAACTACTGAAGAATGCTGTTCTGATTCAGTTGTAGTTAATGTCATCTTCGTTTAAGAGTGAAACAATGTCGTCTAGTTCAGTTCCTCCTAATGCTATTGAAGAGGGAAAGATATATGGGTGATTTTCTTTTCTCTACTTAGTGTAGGATGATTCGAAGAGGGAAATATCAAAAAAAAGTCAATACAGTGTGTGATGGCTTACTGGATCGTTCCTTGATTTTATGATAGACTTTAATTCTCTGTATCAAACAAGTGTACGTTATTTCTTCTGTAAAAGTATGTGACTAATAAGTTATCTTAGTTCTAATGCGTGTTCCTCACTTGTTATCTTGTATTTTGATGTATTTTGAATCATTGATAGTATTTTATGTAAATTTTGGCCTGTTTAAGGAGGCCTGTTAAGGAGGCCTATTTTTGGCTTGTGGCCTGTTGGCCTGTTTTGCATTGTGGCCTGTAGGTCTGTCGGTTTGCTTAAAAAATTTCAAAAATTCAGGCCTCTTTAACAGGCTTCAGGCCAGGCCAGGCCTGTGTACAAGCCAGGCCTAAGCCTAAAATTTGGCCTTCAACAGGACATAGGCCAGGCTCAGGCCTGTTTATGCCTTCACAGGCTAGGCCTGTTAAGGCAAAAGCCTGGCCTAGCCTGGCCTGTTTCCACCCCTAAGTAAGAACATAGTTGGTAAAATGAATGTACACATTGGTGTATAAGACCAAATACATTTTAGTCAAACTTGGAAACTATTTTTGGTCCAGTTGTATAAAACATTATGAAAGGAACCATGGATTGAGTTGTCAAGATAACAACTTACCTTTAAAAGGATACTCTAATATAAGACCTAGGTAAATGTTAATGGAGTAAAGAAATAGACAATGTTTCTCTATCATCTATGGAATCAGAACACATAGTATATTCTGTCATTGTTCAAGGAACCATATGGCTAGAGAAGTTCTGATAAGTAACTAGGAATGAATGTAGATAAAATACAAACAACAACACTTTATGATGTGGATAGTAATCACAGTAAGATGAAACATACATTTGATGCATCTCAGTGAGAGATATGCTTTTGGAGAAGGGAAGCAACCGTTCAATTACCTTCTATTGATAGAATATTGGTAGATCCCCTTTTTTAGGCCAAAGCTTGATACTCATTAAGTTAGTGAAGATAATGGGACACAAATAGATTAAAATTTCTTGAACATCTTTTATCTAAATATAAAAGAATATGTATGTCATGAGTAAATACTTGAAAGGTATACAATTTTATATGTTGTACAGGTTAGAGAAGGTTGGTTCACTCACATGAACAACCATCTTCCAATGTTTTGCAGAGGCATGTGATGGAAAGATGAGCAAATGATCACCATGAGATAGTTAAGAAGAATCTTTGCACTTGAGTTGCCTTAGTTAAACTATGTTGAGATCCATACGTATATAAATACATAGAAAATGGATCGAAGTATGAATATAAACCTTTAACCAGCCAAAGAACTCCTTTTTTCCATAAATGAGATTGAAAGAGTTACTATGAAAAAAGTTCTGGTTCAAAAGTTGAGTACATTTTGGAACTTATGTCTATACGGTGAAAGAAAATGGAATTGATATATACCATAAATTGATCACCTGTCACATGCAATTCAAACTGCATGTACTTAAGAGTTAAATTGCAACATGGTATGCAGGTGAAAGATCCTTGGTTCACTATTGTATAAGTCACAGGAATGAAAAATCCTTCTACGATGCCCTTAAGACTTAGGCAGCATCATGAAAGTTTGGTTTAGTGACAACTACTTTAGCTGAAGCTTTAAGATCACACACTTTTCGATTAGACAAGTGAAACCTAAGAAAGTGACCAAGTCAAGATAGATTGATGTTTAGTCAAAAAGGAATATTTCATCCTAGATTCATGAGTTATGCTAGTATCTATGGTTGACCCTATAGTAGTTCTTTGTGTAACTTGTAAGAGCAGATACTATGAACATGGAAGGCAATTAGATCTACCATGAGTCATGTGTATAGGAGAATCTAGGGCATATAAGGCAACGAATAGATAGCTCATAAATATATAAAGGTTACCCTTGGATGCTGATATGATATGAGGGATTTCTAGTATCACAAGCACTAAATTATGAAGATGTTTTGCCCACGCGGTTATGGCAGATGCTAAGTATGAAACAAGAAAGAGAAATAGATGCACGATGGGAGGCCCATCAAGTATGACTAAGAGATGTTGGACTTTGTGTCCAGGTCCACCCTTGATGATCTGAACTATTTGATTAGGAAACAAGTAGCCTTATTAAAGAACAAAGCAAATTAGTATTAATTATGGATTTTTTAATTGAGAAACAAGTAATTGTAAATTAGGAAAGTAGGAGTGCGCATAACTTCCTAATTAGTAGTCTCCCTAGACCTGTATAAATAGGATGTGACTTCCCTAGTTGTGACTCACCCTTACCTTTGAGTTATCTGATAATCTCTTTTCTTCTACCATCTTTCTTGTTCTGGTGATCAGCTACACCAATCTTAATTAGGCTCTAATAGTCTAATAATTGTGTAAGCATTAATATATTCCAGTTATGGAGCATTGGAGCTTTGACCTAGATTCGAACGTGCATGGATCCACCCCTCGACACGCAAGTTTCTTCTCTCTCCTAATATTTCTTCAACAACACTCCTTTGTTGTGCCAACAACTTCATCCACAATGAAGATAGATCTTCATCAGCTTCTTGCTGAGAGCTATCCTTGCATTTAGACATGTTTGAGATAACTAATATCGTTCTACAGTCTTATGGAACTTGGTTCATTTTTGCTATTTTGATTTTTATGTACCCCAGTTTATTTTTCTTTATATTTTATTTTCATGGACATGTTCGTTGTGTACGTGTTTTGTACTGTCTTTAGACCTTCTCCTTCCATCTTTAATATATGAGTTGGATATTATATGTGTAATTGTTTAAAAAAGTTTGCCCTTTTATAAAAAGGGTTATGATGCGCCTGACATATCTTGAAGTATTTTTCACTTGGGTTATTTTGTGATGCACCCAATATCTTGAAATATTATTTCAGATGTATCTGGCATCTTAAATAATCTAATTTGTTAAATTTGAAATTACACAAAAAAGTACTTTAGGGTGATAAACACACTAAAAAAAATACTTTAAGTGGATGCACCATAAAATAATGGGAGAATTGCTCATAAATACCTTATTGGAAACTTATTTGCCAATTGGGACATGAGGGAAGATCTTTTGGACGTAAGGGGAGATTGTTCAAATACAAGGGAATGTCACATAGAGAAGATATATTGAATACAGGGGAAGATTGTTTGAACATAAGGGAAGATCTTTTGTACATGGGGAAGATTGTTTGTACCCAAAGGTCCCATTTGACAAATAAATTTTCAATGGGGTATTTATGGACAATTTTTCCTAAAATAGTTTAAGCCATAACCCGGTAAAAATTGAAATGAGAAATTCCAGTATCAAATGACCAAAATGTCCTTGAATAAATCCCATTAATCATAAATCCAAGGCACTAACTAATATCTACTCCAGTCAAAAAGGGCACAACATCTACCAAGTATAGACAACAACTACAATTTTAGCCCTACAAATGCAAGAGATAGGCCAGAGAGGCTATTTTACAACTTTTTCCTTTATTAAAATAAACTAATCCTCTGTTTTCCTCTCTTCATCTCTCACACAAACCAAAAAATATTACACAAATTATATATAACGTTATCCACTAACAGAATAACTAATAACATCTTTATCCTAATATTAAAATGACATATTAAGATGTTTTGGGTACTAGCTAAATTTAATATTATTAAACTCAAACTATAAAAGGGAAAATTCTAAAAAAAATACAGTTAAAATTAGGAAAGGACAAAAAGTTGTGGTGATATTGTGATATCCCAAGTCAGTATTAAAATAGGAATCTGGGTTTTGATATCTTGATACAATGATAAAAATGCCCTCATTAGTGACAGGAAAAAGGGAAAAACAACGAAAGAGGAAAAGTCAAAATTGAAATGCCTACAACTCAAAAACGAGAAACCTAAGGGGCAACCGGCCATCAATTGAAATGATGGTTTATCAATGGTGATCGGCGGCATTCTACAGTCTCTTGGAAGGAGGTAAACTAAGAAACAACAAACATAGGAGGTTGGCGATGTTCTACAGTTCTGCATTATGTGGTCTGTTGAGGGAGGTTGGCAGTGTTTTACAGTTCTACAATATGTTATCTGTTGAGGGAGGTCAACGTTCTGCAACTAGTGACTTTGCCAATTTGTTCCTTTAAAGATGCTAATAAAGGAAGTAGAGTCGTTAATTAAGAATCTAATGTGTTAATACTAGGAGAGGTGTTGTTTTCAGAAATCTAACTTATGACTTACCCAATTTGTTCCTACGAAAATGTTAATCAAAGAAGTAGAGTCGTTAATGAACAATCTAATGTTAATACTGGGAGAGGTATTGTTTTTGAGCATCCAACTTGTGCCTTTGCCAATTTGTTCCTTCGAAGATTTTAACGAAAGGAGGTAGAGTCATTAATCAAGAATCTAATGTTGTTCTGCGGTCTCTGTTAGATGCCCGAAAATAACACTCCTCCCAGAATTAACAACGTTAGATTCTTTATTAATGACTCTACTTCCTTCGTTAACATCTTCGAAAGAACAAATTGGAAAAGTCACAAGTTGGATGCTCGAAAATAACACCTTTCCCATTATTAACAACATTAAATTCTTTATTAATAACTCTACTTCCTTCGTTAACATCTTCGAAAGAACAAATTGGAAAAGTCACAAGTTGGATGCTCGAAAATAACACCTCTCCCATTATTAACAACATTAAATTATTTATTAATGACTCTACTTTCTTCGTTAACATCTTTGAAGGAACAAATTGGGAAAGTCACAAATTGCATGCTCGAAAACAACACCTCTCCGAGTATTAACAATATTATATTCTTTATTAATGACTCTACTTTCTTTATTAACATCTTCGAAGGAACAAATTGGAAAAGTCACAAGTTGGATGCTCGAAAACAACACCTCTCCTATTATTAACAACATTAGATTATTTATTAATGACTTTACATTCATCGTTAACATCTTTGAAGAACAAACTTAAAAACAACACCTCTACCACTATTAACGATTCTACTTCCTTTGTTAACATCTTCGAAGGAATAAATTGGCAAAGTCACAAGTTGGATGACCGAAAGCAACACCTCTGTAATACTACGAATTTTGAGACTTGAGGCTAGAGAATAAGCCTAAGATTAGTGGATTGCTAAGCCCCAGTTGAGCAAGATCCCAAATTGTGATTAAGGGTTAATGACTCTAAAAGTGAATGTCATTAGTCACTTTTGGAGAGTATGATGTGAATTGTGATTTGTATGCGTTGTGAGCAGTGCCAAAACCCTGTATTAGAGTTTTATTATGGATTAACATCTAAATTGACTTAAAATAGAGGGGAGGGTGAATTATGGAAGAAAAGGAATGATATGATGTGCTTTGGTGGTAATTCAAGACGAATTGCCATAATTAAGGGCAAAACAGTCAAGTTACCGACCAATTGATCGGTTACCGAAAAGGAAGCTCCTTGGTAACTTAAAGATTAATGGTTAGGATTGATTTGTGTAAGAGATCAAAGGGTGGAATCCCATATGGGTGTGTTTATGTGAGCTCATGATAGATGGAGCAAGTGTGTGACAAGTGGCAATTTTTGGACCCTTGGATCTTGGTCAATTATTCAAACTCTTCCCTCTCTCCTCTCTTCCTATTTAGGTCAGCCAAATGTGTAATTAGAGGCTAAAAAATGATCTCTTCTTCATCTTCATCTCTCTCTCTTCTCATACTCCATTTTCACCAAGCAAGGAAGGAAAGAGAGAGGAGAAAGCTCATGGTAATTGCTCTATGTGGTCCTCTATTGCTAAAACACCCTTCTATAATGTTGTTCATAGTGATGAGATCTTCATCTCTATGGTTTTAGATTCTTGATTGGAGGTGTTTGATAGCTTGAAGAAATTTGGAAAGAAGAGGAATCAAAGAATTGACCTTAAGAAAAGGAAGAAGTGAGTATTTGAAGCATTTTGACCTAAGTTTTGTGATCATTGGTCAAGCTTTGTGAATTTCAAATTTTGCCTTGATTTTCATGTAATTTTGGATTGTAAGAATTAGTTTGTGTATTGTGGTAAAAATGGTGCCATATTGTGTTTTGGCATCATTGGAATTGGTTTCACATAGGGAAGATATATTGAATACAGGGGAAGATTGTTTGAACACAAGGGAAGATCTTTTGTATATGGGGAAGATTGTTTGTACCCGAAGGTCCCATTTGCAATGTGAAATTGTGAACCATGTTGAGATTGCTGTAAAACATGTCAATATAATGTGAATTTGGTTGTTTTGGTGTTTCCAATGGATTCCTTGTGAAAATTTGTGTGGGAATGAAGTTTGGTATGAAATTGGGATCATTGGAAGCAAATATGTCAAAACTGGAAATGCTACCATTGAAAATTTATTATGGGCAGTCAGATTGTGTGAACGTTTTGAATGACCAAATGGTCTTTAAAAATTTTGAAACTTTCCAGTCTTGAATTTCACATCTTAAGCTTTAAAATGGACATATAATTTGTGTCATTTCATTTTGTAAACTGGGATTTATGTTTGCCCAAAGTTTGAGGTCTAAACTGGACGTAATTATGGAGTAGTGTAGATATGTGTGTAATTTTGTATTTTTATGGTGATTTCCAGTAATGATCCATATTTTTCCTATGAAGAGGACTTAAACAGATTTCATTTGGCTTTAGGATCACCTCATTTCTATTTTTTAGAATTAATTATGAATTTTTGAAGTTGCCTTGGCTGCAGCAGAAAATCTTGGCTTCAGCGCAAAAGTTTCTGTGCACGTTTTGGCTGCATCCAGAAATTCTTGGTTGCAGCCAAAAACCTTCTGTGTGCATTTTAGCTGCAGCTAGAGGGTTCTTGGCTATAGCCAACCCCCATTTTTAGTAGTTGGTGATTTTGAAAAGTGATTTCCAACCTAGTACATCCTAATCCTTTCAAGCTTTTGTTGAGCTTATTATTAGACACTTAAGGGACTCAAATGACAACCAACTTTAAGTGATATAAAAGTAAGGATTTGGATTAGAGGTTGACCCTATGTCCTTGATTTGGTTATAAGGTTGGATATTCGCTCGAATCGTGAGTAGCCGATACTGGAGCATACGTGGAAAGAACAAGGGTAGGGAACTTACCTCTCCTGCATGCTCTGATATTTGTGTTAGTGTGTTGATGCATGTTATTGCTTTGCTTGATTATGTAAAACATGTATGAATGATTTGAAGCTATGTTTCAATTTATGCTATGGCCATATGTATGTTGTTCGAAGCATTGAGCTTACAAATTTGTCATTGTGTGTGAGCATGAGTTATGCAAGCATGTCATGCATTAAACATCTATCTTGCATGCATATTGGTAATGTTTACCTACTAAGATTCTCTCGAATCTCACCCTCCCCTACCAACCATTTTAGACAGGGAAGGTAGATTGAGGATGGAGCAAGCATCCAAGGGCGAAAAGGACTCCTTCGGGTTGTAACTTTGTGATAGTTGGTTATCAATGCATATTTGGTATTAAGTATATTTGGATATATGATTGTATAGGTTGGAATGTATATTCGAGTATGTATTTGGTATGAGAATTTATGTAATCCCCTATTTGGAAAATTGTAAAGGGTGAATGTGCCTTGCAAGCTTGGATTAATGTAAGAAATCCAGGATTGTCAGAAATTTATATTGTGCACTCTGATAGTTATATGAATATGATTTATCTTTATAGAGTAGTTATATTCGATATGTGAATATGAGACAAGGTCAATTAGATTTCGAAAAGTATTTGTGAAAACCCTATCGGGAAGATGGGATCTTAAATGGGTTTTGTTTATTATTGGTCTCTATGTCACTTTAATAATGTATTTCGGATATAATTACAGAAGGGGGTTACAACCTCCCCCATTATTAACAACATTAGATTCTTTACTAATGACTCTACTTCCTTTGTTAACATCTTCGAAGGAACAAATTGGCAAAGTCACAAGTTGGATGCTAAAAAATAACACCTCTCCCAGTATTAACTACATTATACTCTTCATTAACGACTCTACTTCCTTGATTAACATCTTCGTAGGAACAAATTGGGAAAGTTCCAAGTTGGATGTCTGAAAACAACACCTCTCCAAGTATTAACAATATTAGATTCTTTATTAACAACTCTACTTTCTTTGTTAACATCTTCAAAGGAACAAATTGGAAAAGTCACAAGTTGGATGCTCGAAAACAACACCTCTCCTATTATTAACAACATAGACTCTTTATTAACGACTATACTTTCATTGTTAACATCTTTGAGGGAAAAACTTAAAAACAACACCTCTCCCATTATTATTGATTCTACTTCCTTCGTTAACATCTTCGAAGGAACAAATTGGCAAAGTCACAAGTTAGATGACCTAAAGCAACACCTCCCCCATTATTAACAACATTAGATTCTTTATTAATAACTCTACTTCCTTTGTTAACATCTTCGAAGGAACAAATTGGCAAAGTTACAAGTTGGATGCTCAAAAATAACACCTCTCCCAGTATTAACTACATTATACTCTTCATTAATGACTCCACTTCCTTGATTAACATCTTCGTAGGAACAAATTAGGAAAGTTCTAAGTTGGATGTCCGAAAACAACACCTCTCCTAGTATTAACAACATTAGATTCTTCATTAATGACTCTACTTCCTTGATTAACATCTTTATAGGAACAAATTGGGAAAATTACAAGTTGGATGTCTGAAAACAACACCTCTCACAGTATTAACAACATTAGATTGTTTATTATGATTTTACATCCTTCATTAACATCTTCGAAGGAATAAATTGGTAAAGTCACTAGTCACAGAACGCCAACCTCTCTCAATAGATTGCAGAATACAGAACCATAAAACACAGCCAACCTCCCACAATAGATTGTAGAACGTAGAACTGCGAAATGTCGCTGACCTCCTATGTTTGTCATTTCTCAGTTTATCTCCTTCCAAGAGACCACAGAATGCCACCGACCATCATCGATAGACTATCATTCCCCTTAGCAACCCGTCATCCCATAAGTTTCTCGTTTGTGAGTTGCAAATATTTCAATTTTGGCCTTCCCTCTTTTGTTTTTTTCTCTTTTGCTTGTCTCTAATGAGGGCATTTTTGTCATTTTATCAAGATATCAAAACCCAGATTCCTATAGTAGTACTGAATTGGGATATCACAATTTCACCACAACTTTTTATCCTTTTCTAATTTTAATTGTATTTTTCTAGAATTTTCCCTTTATTAAATATATGGACTAAAAATTACGATTTGGAACTATAAGAATTAAAACTAAAACTCAGTCAAATCGAAAAAATGAATAATAATATTAACCTTTATTAAAATCAATTCATCCCCTGTTTTTGTATGTTCATCTCTCTCACAAACCAACAAATATTCCACATACTATTGTATAACATCTTCACCACTTTACGGAATAACTAATAAATTCTTAAACTTTGAACTTAAAATTGAATTACTTATTATATATAATTCAAATTAATCATCAATAATTCCCTCATGCCCTAGCTCTCAAATTCATCACAAATTGAGACAGTCAGTAAAGGACTCATTTTCTTTTAGGGCATTACCAGCAGAATCCTTCAAATCTTTCATTCTCTTATGAACTCCTCTTCCTTCTTCACCTTCCATGAATCTTATTATTACCTTAGGTATCTCATCTCTCTCCACCATTCTTGATCTTTGGTTATTAGCTTTTGGCAATAAAACCACTTTTAAGCAATCTGTCAAAAAAGCAGCATTCATCCCCTGTTTAGCAAACAGAGACCAAGTATTATTGGAACCTCATGAACAATACTCTCCGTGGTTGAGTTCTTACCAGAGTGACTTAAGAACCCACCAACAGAATTGTGACTAAGCTGAAAGATAAGCTGTACTAACATCATTACATGGAGGTCTCACCACCCACAAGAATTTCTTACCATTTAGTTCTAACCAAAAGCCAGTTCATTGAGTTGATCATGAGATAATGTCCCTCCACTTCCAAATGAAACAACATATCTAGCTGGTTGATTGTTCAACAATGTTAAGCATTTCCATTTTGACCCATTTGCGTCATTATTACTCGACTGATACTGCATAATCGGTCCAACAAGAAAAACTTGAGGCTTATTCTTTCCTTTGGTTTCTTCTTGAACTTTCTAATTGTCTCTGTTTCTAACTCTATGAAGCTGTTGAATAGAATCCCATCGATTAAACTTTGCTTCTGGGCATGTTCAAAGAATTGCTTAAGAACTAGTTCATCGTAAAGTGACTCTACCATCTCTTGTCCATGAACTGGTATACAAGGTGGAAAATCTATGGATCCTAGTTATAGCTCTCTGAACTCTTCTTCATCAAGCTGATAGAGTTACAGAAGCAGAGAGGAAACCATAGCTGCAAAAGGAAGGTATATGTAAGAGAACTCTACTGCAAAATCTAGAGCTTCATTCGTGTGCAAAACAATCAGTAACCAGAGCAACTAGGGAAGATTTGGAGATTAGAGGATTCGATTCTTGACGAATATAACAAAATCAAACTGATTAAACCTTTTATTTAGTCCAAATAGTCCATTTAAGCTCAAAAGCTTTGGACAAAACTCAACCCATTTTTAAATCCTTACAATTCCCAACTTTTAACATTCTAAAACTGAAAAATCCAAAAGAGAAGAGTATAAATAAGTTAGAAATACTTACCCTAATGTTTTAAGGCTTAGAAATACTTCGCTAACTTAAAAATAGCAAAATCCTAACTGAAAAATCGACTTCCAACTCTAAAACCCTAAATTTTTTAATTTTGGCTGTGACAACAGTAGTTGCAGAGTTTGCACAAAATTGCGTGTTAGCCCTTGCCAATTCACCATTGGCTCGGTAAATGACGCTAAGAAAAAGGGATATAGTTTCAAAGATTTATAACAATTCTACGTATTTCCTAAAATTATGAATTATGAATAATGGAAAGTTTAGGATGTCTCCCATTTTCTAATGCAAAAAAATAATTCAAAAATAAGATCTTGAGTTAATATCCAAATTTGTCATGGAAGTTTTCGCAGAGAAGCAATGTTTCCCCATCAGTTTTTTCAAGTTCAATATTGTCCTGAAAGTTTCAAAACGTAGTAATGTTAGTTACCTTATACCATTAAAAAATTGACATTGATTGTTAAAAAAATTGACATTGACCGTTAATTTTATAATAGTAAATGGCAACATTGCTCCATTTTAACACTTCTGAGGCAATATTGAACCTAAAAAAATTTCATTGTAATATTGCTCCTCAACTAAAACATCCAGAGCAAATTTGCAACTTAGCCCTAAGATCATTTGACCCTAAAAAACCCTTGATTTCCAAGACTACTAAAAAAGGTTTAGAGATATGACCTCTAATCACCAGTCTTTGTATTTCTATGCCTCAATGCTCCAAATTCAATTACTTATTACCTCAATTCCCTCACTAATCAAAGATTAATTAACTCTAAACCTCAGGATTAAAATTTAGGATGTTATATAATACTACTCTATAAGGCGGGAGATAGGGCTTACTAATGTCCAAGGTAAGTACTATGTCGTGATCATTTTTCTACTTTTGTGCCGCAATTCTGAGAGTGAAGTTTGAAATTAAAGGGCATACATATGAATTAGACCCTGAAATTTCATCACATTGTTCTTGTACACATTCAAAGCTTTGAAATGACTTATAATTCATAATTTTTGGACATGTACATAAAAAAGATATGATTTTTTAAAGAAGACCCAAAATATGGAAATTATTGTGAAAATACATAGTCCATATTTGAATGATGAGAACTTTTGTAAGGTTGGATTAGAGATTAACTCGGGTCTTATTTTTCTTTTATTTAAAGCTAAAATTAGAGTTTTGAGCCACTATTTTTGGAATCGAATTGTTTGAGCGATAAAATTTTTCAAATTTATAGGAAAATTCATTTTGGTGATGCCAAAGCTTTAAGCACTACTACAGAATTGAGATATAACCACCCCCAAAGACGTCCCAAATTGAAATTTGGGTGGTTAAAAAGGGAGGCGGTGGCATTTTCATAATTATATATATGTAGGGGAACCTTTAGGCGTCCCAAATTTGAATTTGGGACGTCTAAAGTGCTTCCTGGCATGAAATATAAATTTCATAAAATTTTTTTAGCTCCTGGAGCTGGGTTTAGGCCTCCCAAATTCATTTGGGACGCCTAAAGTAGGGACTTTAGGCATCCCAAATGCCATTTGGGCGTCCCCTACCCGCATGTCAGACACTTGTCTGACATGCGTCTTCTCATCTATCACACCTCCTCTCCTCACATCCTCTCAACTTTACTCTTCTTCCTCCTCTCCCCACGCACCCACCATCGGCCCTCCTCTATTTTTTTCTTCAACTCCTCCCTCCTCCCTTGTTCAAGCTCTCTCTTCCACCGTCGGCCCTTGTTGAACTCCTCCCTCCTCCCTTCTTCTTCCTCTTTGTTTCTTTGTTTCTTCAACGCACGCAACCGACACTGCTGCAACTTCACCTCCTCCATAGTGGGTAGACTTTTGCTCTCTCTCCACCTCTGTCCTTCCATTGTTGTGCACACCACCGTGGATCTCCAATGTCTTCTCTACCTCTCCAACATACTAGCTAGTGGGCGCCCTGATTAGGTAGGTTGGTTTATTTTCTTTGTTTTTTTTGTTTATATATTGATATTAGGCTGGTTGGTTTATTATATATTGCTTATATTGAGATAGTTGATATTAGCCTGATGTGTTTGGTGTGGTTATATTGCTTAAATTGCATTTATTCGGGAATGGTTTATTTTCTTGTTTAAATATAAATTTACTTGTGTATAATAGAAATCCCTGTTGTTCAGTTTTAGGGAAATCTAGCTTTTATAAGCCAATGGAGATTTATCCATACACACGTAGTGGCACCACCCCATTTCATTAGTCTTGTTCCTGCACCATTAGTTAGTATATATAATAAAATAAAATATGATTTATTTAAATTAAAGAAATTCTTGTATTAATTCCAAACGAATTATGAAGAATAATTCAAGCCAAAACTTAAAAAGAAAACCATAACCCCAATATTCATTAAATGATTTTTATCTACATATTTTCAATAAAACAATTTTATTTTTGGAAGAACTCAACTTAAAATTGTTTTGTTAATATGAAACTCGTTTTGTTTTTAATTCTTCCAAACCTCAAAAAAATTCTTTAATTTAATCTTATTGTATTTATTTTATTATACATTAATTTTATATACATATACTTATTAAAAAAATAAGTTACATAGCACTGAAACCCTTTTGAAGAGGAGAGATGAAGCTAGGAGGGGGCAATAAAGTTATTAAGGCCATATTTTAAAATCCTAAATTGGGTTGATAACTTAATTAGGCAATCCCATCATATGTCGTTGAGAATTGTACTAAACGTGTGAATGTTATTGGTAATGCCTTAGGTGGTAACAAAATGGATCATAGTTGGATGAATGCTTTGAGAACTAGTGAAGAATATGAGAAAGGGGTGGACGAATTTATTGAATTCGCTAAAAAGAATGCTCCTGCAAGAAATGGGAAGTATTTTTGTCCTTGTGTCAATTGTTTGAATGAGAGTAGACGGGATGTTGATGTCATAAAGGATCACCTACTTTGTGATGGAATAAATCTGCGATACACAAGGTGGATATGGCATGGTGAGGAAGTAACTGATTGTCCGTCACACAAGAAGGAAGCTGTGGATGTCATAGATGAAGATAGAATGGAGAGAATGATTAACGATGTTGAGGCAGAATCCTTTGCGCAGTCGCAGGAGTATGACAGCCTGCGGAGTGATGCAGAGACACCATTGTATAGTGGTAGTAAGTACACGCAGCTGACAAGAACATTACATTTGGTTAACTTAAAGGCAACTTGTGGGTAGACCGATAGTAGTTTCACATTGCTACTTGAACTATTGTGTGATATGTTTCCGAAGGATAATGTACTTCCAAATCGTATGTATGAGGCCAAGAAAATCCTGTCTACAATGGGTATGGAGTATAAGAAGATACATGCTTGCCCTAATGACTACGTACTGTACAGAAATGAGTACGGAGGTCTTAGTGAGTGTCCTAAGTGTAAAATTGCACGATACAAAGTGAAAAAAGATGGTGGTTGTGGTGATGTGACAAGTAAAAGGCAACCTTTAAAGGTTATGTGGTATCTTCCAATAATACCACGTTTTAAACGTTTGTTTGCGAGTGCAATAAAAGCAAAGAAGTTGAGATGGCACTCTGATGAGAGAATATCTGATGGGAAATATCATCGGCACCCAGCTGACTCTCCACAATGGCAAAAAATAGATGAAATGTTCCCTCAATTTGGCAGCGAGCCGAGAAACCTACGGCTTGGGCTTTGTACAGACAGCATCAATCCATATAGAACTCTTACTAGCACACATAGTGCGTGGCCGGTTCTCCTTGTAATATACAACTTGTCTCCCTGGCTATGTATGAAACGTAAATATATTATCTATGATGATTTCTGGACCAAAACAGCCAGGGAACGATATTGATGTCTATTTGGCGCCTTTGATTGAGGACTTGAAGAAGTTGTGGGAGGAAGGCGTAGATGTGTTTGATGCTTATAAGAAGGAGTCTTTCAAGCTATGTGCAATGATTTTCACAACGATAAACGACTTCCTTGCGTACGGAAACTTGTCAGGGTACAGCGTGAAGGGTCACAAAGCATGCCCAATATGTGAAGCAGACACACACTTCCAACAACTAAAGCATGGAAGAAAAACTGTCTACCTTGGCCACAGGAGGTTTTTTCATCGGTTCCACCCGTATCGTAGGCTAAGAAAGCAGTTTAACGGCTTACCGGAGCATGGAATGGCTCCAAAGTCACTAACTGGAGAGGAAGTCTACAGTCGAGTGGAACGTATCCATGTCACTTTTGGTAAGAATCAGAGGGTTGCGGGTGAGAAGAACATATGGAAGAAGAGATCCATTTTCTTTGATCTTCCATATTGGCGTTCGCTTGACGTGAGACACAGTATTGATGTGATGCAAGTGGAGAAGAATGTTTGTGATAGCCTTATCAGTACGCTTTTGCACATACCAGGGAAGACTAAGGATGGGATTAATGCGAGATTAGACCTTGTCGATATGGGAATAAGAGAACGGTTACATCCACAACTAAGAGATGATGGTAGGACTCACTATGTTGGCTACGCAATGGCAGAAACCAAACTTCGTTGTTATCTAGCACCCATTGTCCAACGGTTCATATTTACATTTTGTCAATTTAAGAAGTTTAATAAATAATTGTCTTCTCACTCATCTAACTTCATTTTAATGCGTACATGTTGTTAAAGTTACCACTGGAGTTTGTGTGTTATATGTCCCCACCGCAACGTAGTCTATTGGTTTGATCCCTTGAGTAAAAAGCCAGACAGAGATACAAAATCCGTCTTCGACACGTAAGTTATTCTGTTTGTATTTCATTGACAACAAAAATAAATGAATGGTTCTAATTTCTGTTCATTTTGCTTTTCATGATAGTGCTTGTCAAACATATAGAATCCTAGGTGGGTCACGCGAGGGTACAGTTGTTAAAAAGCCAAAGTGGTTTTATCCCATAGTAAGTACATTCGATCCTACCTGATTGTTTCATTGACGGTCCTTTTAGACATACCTTTATTGATTTTAACAACCAATTGCATCCCTTTGATTTAAAGTGCCCTCGGCAACCTGGCAACACTGAATGCGGATATTATGTTATACTTTATATGTATAACATAACTCAAAGTGGAATTACTAGCGATTTTGAAAAGGTAATCGCTTCTTCATTGTCAAATGATAATATTTTTGGTGTTCTAATCGAAATGCTAATTAATTCATTTGCTTGAGATTCATTTCATCAAAGCTTACTTTCTAATTTTCAGATTTTTGATAATGAAGATGCCTACCTACATGAAGACCTTGATTTGATCAGAGATCTTTTGGCTGGACATCTTCTTCAACATATAGAGCAGTAAACTTTTTATTTTATATTAGTTTGTACTTGTGTGATGACAACGTTTTGACACTTTCTGGTTGTTTTTTGTTGATATATATAGTAGTAGGTTGTATGAAAGGTTATTGTATGTATATATAGTAAAGATTGTAGTGCTGGATGTCCTTACCAGTTTGTAACGGACAGTGTGGTTTATGAATCCATCTTCTATTCTGTTTCTACAGTTTGAATTCGTTGGGTAATACAGAATGTAAATTATGGTATAAAAAACATAACTTTTAGACGTCCCAAATTAAGAATTGGGAGGTCTAAAGTCCCCCAGGGTGGGACTTTAGACGTCCCAAATGACATTTGGGAGGCCTAAAGTCCCACCCTGGGGGGACTTTAGGCGTCCCAAATTACAATTTGGGACGCCTAAAGTCAAACTTTGGGCATCCCTATCATTTGGGACGTCTTTTGTTTCAACTTACTACGCCCCCAGTATATACGTCCCCCCGTTTTGGGACGTTAAAGGTGCCAAATTTGGGAGGTTAAAGCCCCTTTTTGTAGTAGTGAAGAAAAAATTTAATTATTTGGTCATTGTAAGGGTACTAATTAGATCACAATAAGTAGTTCTTAAATGACTCATCCTTCAAATAAATTAAATATTAGACTCAATATGTGTACAACATGCTAAATGACACAAAGGAAACACACTTACCAATAAATGGAAATATTTTTCCATAAGAAATAATGAGAAAAAACCAAGAGAAAAAACACAAATAAAATATGTAGTGTGAAACAATAAACACTTATTTTCCATGATGAATATCCTTGTTTTTCCATATGTTGGCCACCTGAGACAGTGCCACTGTAGAGAAACCATCTTCTTTCATTGCATTAGCTGCAGATTCTTTCAAATCCTTCATTCGTTTGAAAATATCTTTACTTTCTTCCCCCTCCATTAATTTCTTTACCGCCTCTTTAATTTCTTCACTTTCAACTATTCCCTTTCCATTGACCTTAGGCCTTATGCCACTTTCAGAGCATCATTATTTAGAATAACAGCATTCAATTTCTGCTCTGTAAAGAGTGGCTATGTTATAAGTGGCACACCATGCATAACACTCTCAGGAGTCCAGTTCCATCCACAATGACTCAAAAATCCACCAACTGAATTGTGACCAAGGATTTGAATCTGAGGTGCCCATGAAGGAACAATAAAACCTCAATCTTTTGTTCTCTCTAAGAACCCTTTTGGCAAGAACTCTTTAGGGATCTTATTTAAAGACGAAGCATTATGGTAAGAAGCATTAGCAACACTACTAGGGGCTCTCAAAACCCATAAGAACTTGTGGCCACTTAGTTCCAACCCAAGAGCCAGTTCATTGAGTTGCTCTTGAGACAGTGTCCCTCCACTTCCAAATGAAACATGCAAGACGGACCTAGTTGGCTGCTTGTCCAACCATGTCATAAATTCAGGCCGGTCTTTCTCATTCATTAAACCGGTTTGTGAGGTTATAGGTCCAACCAGGTACACCGGAGGATGATGACTTCCTTTATTATTGGCCAAGGCTTTTGTTGTTTCTTCTCCCATTTCTATGAAGCTATTAAGCATGATACCATCCAATGAAGGGAGTCGTTTGGCATGATGCACAACCATTTTGTAAGCTTCACTCGATCGATGTTGAGAAAATTCTGGAAAATCTCTTCCATGGAGTGGGACAAAGCCAGGAATCACAAAAAGTTCTGGATGGTCTCGATATTCACCAACAATAGTTTCATTAAGTCACGGTATTTGGAAGTGGAAGGAACACAAAGTAGTAGACCAAAGGGTGTAAAGAAAGGATAAGATATTGAGTTGTATGCTAAAGTGTCCGCAACCAAAGCAGCCAAAGGAGGACTAGTTTTGGAATACATCAATGAGCTTAAGACCTCACGTAGAGATGGAAGAGACTTAGTCATAGCGAGTTTGCTTTGGAATGCTGGGGATTGTTGTTGAGGCAACTCATTAATGCTTATTGGAGGGAGAAAGATAGAATGAATATTGTTGGAAGGAAGTGAATTTAGGTAATCTATTGAGGCAGTTGATGGAGAGCCAAGCGAGGGAATTATGCAAGTGACATGGAAATCTGGATGAAGATGAACAAGTCGCTTGGAGAATTCAAGAATAGGAATTAGATGGCTAAATCCAGGACTAGGAACAACAGCTATGTGAGTTATATTCTTGGTTTCCTCCATGACGATTATGGCTTTATATTGAAAATGATGGCTTTTGTGAAAAGAATTAAAAGAGAAGGAAAATTTGTTTAGAATAGAACCTGTTACCGGAAAAGGAATAGACGGAAATATGGAAGAAAGGGGAAGATAGAGAAAGAGTAGAGATGAAGGTCAGAGAGAGAAGACGAAGAGAGCAAGAGAGGCTTAAGAAAATACCAATATAATCTTTTCATTCATATTCTTCACATTCCCAAAACACTAGCTCTTTAATATTGTGAGGAGGTGATAACAAAGCTAACCAACCTGATGATACAAGGAAAAGACAAAATACCCTCACACACACATGTGGGGTTACTTTCATTCAAGAACATGCTCCTATTTATACCAGATCACAAGATTTTTTTGCCATGTGGTAAATGAAAGGTATAGTAAAATTGAAGCATTAGGTGCTTGATGGGAGATAAATGCATCCTTTGCTAAAAAGTTTAACATGGTCATGTTTTGTTTTGTGCGGGCACTAGGCATATTCGATAGGGCCCATTCGCGAGTCATAATTGCAAAATGAATCATCCAAATATAAATAGAGGCTTCTCCCCTTGCAATGCATAGGTTTTGTATTATACGATGTAAATTTTAAAATACGATCATGAACATATTTCTATTGTTTCAAAATTTGTGATTGGTTGCACTTGTAAATACTTTTTTTTTTTTTTGGTTAGTTCATTTTATTAAGTGGTGTAAGTTATCAAGCAGAGATCAAGTAGTTGTTTTTTGATTAAAGGGTTTTTTTTTGTTGTTTTTTCCGAATAATCATATAGGTGGTTGAAGTATCAGGTTTGAAGTATATAGATACCACCATTTTATTCCTAGGAAATTCCATTTCTCCCCCACCAAAAAAAATTCATTTATTGTTTGTATAAAATTTGATATCCATACTATAATATTAATAAACTTGAACTTGATTGGGCTTAATGTTAACATTGACTTTTAGCCTTCCCCAAATCTTGATATTTTGTTTCAATCCCACCTTCCTCTGCCAAAATAATTATTAAGTAATTACTATAAAAAACGGTCTTTTAGCATCGACTTTTTTAATTGCCATTAACAAGAGGTGGTGACGAGTTTGGTTTTTGGAGGAGAGATATTTGAGTTGATAACCTTTGATAGTGACATGAAGTGTGGTGGTGACATGGTACACATGCAGTAGCTAGTTGAAACTTGTCTTTGGCGATAGTTTTTTACACCACTGTTGAAAAGTGACTTATAACTAAAATTTTTAGAGACAGTTTCTACAAAAGCGACTGAAAGTCAATTTATTTGTTGTAAATATTTTCAATAACACCAAAAGAAAATAAAACAACTGCCAAAGGGAATGGTAAAATTGAACCAACTACGACATTGTCTTAGTTTTCCTATTAATTGATAATTAATTGGAAAACTATAATAATTATGTTTCAATTCACTAATCATTTAAAATAATTATGTGTGTTCTAAAAAATTAAGACTTACATTTTTTGTAACACCATAAGGAAATTGCTTTCATAATAGTATTGTAACAGTAGGCATTTCCAATCCCAAATAATTTAATATTGAGTTAAGATGCATGTAGGTCCATAAAATATTTATAAGGGCATCTAACACCTTGAAATATTTTATGGTACAATTTTACCCTAATATATTAAAAGTAGATCAATCTCTCCCCTTCCATTAACAGCCCTTTGGAAATGTTTTTTGATTTTGACAATAAAATTCTAACAATAATTTTTGGTAGAACTTTAAAACACTTGAATAAAAAGGAAGAACGCCCAACATGAATATGTAGTTAACTTGAAGAGGAAAATCAAAGGATGTAAGCACGATAATTTATTGGTAGAAATTTTTTGAGTCTCTATCAGTAACCGTTACAGATTAGATATAAGATTAGAGGGGGATTTTTTTTTGCATTATTAATTATAATCATTAATCATTAATTAATTTCCTTATTTATAAAAATCTGGTATACACATTAAAAAATATTTTTTAAACTAAATTTTAGAACGGGAAAGAATGACAATTATGTTAAGATGTAAAGATTTGCTTAGCCTGATTAATGATTTATTAGGCTTTCTAAACAAAGTTTATACTTTTAATTTGTGAGAATATTAAAATTAATTTTAGGTCACTCCCAAAATTTCCATATATCTTCACAAATAAGGCTATGTTTGAAAAAAAATTATATCTCTTATACATTTACTACTTTTAACTAATTTTGATTGCCAGTTTGTTTTGTGTAATTTGGTTAGTTGTTGCTTATAATTAAAAAGGACCGGGGGGAGTATTATATGAGTATTCCTTTAATGCATTTTTCAAAATAGCTAGAGAATCCCAATCATACCACCAAATACTTAGAATCCGTTTATAATAAACCTTGGTAATAATCAAATTATTAATTAGTACTCAAACTCACTTCTTAAGTAATTATATTCTTTCCCAACCCAAATCCACCAATGAATTTGAATTTCCATCTATAAGCTCCACAATCAAACTTTGCTTTGAAGATTTCAATCTCTCCTAATTCTTCCAAACCCTTCTAGTCTCCTTCGATTGGATCTTCGATGCCCAACACCTTTTCATCACCATCTTCACCGACACCCAACCAACACCTACTCCATCGTTCCCCATTGGCCATGGCAGCTAATATTCCTCCATCATCTCTAATTGTGTCTTAAACCCTAATTATCCCATAGTTACATGCATCCTAGGCTCTTCCTTCTTCATTGGTAGACTTGTCATCGGTTGAACTTGAAATCTCTCAAGTTGTCGAGGTATGATCGAAGGGTCAAATTGTCTTCCATATTTTCGACCACCCCAGAAAATGGGTCCCCACTAAAATAGGTGGGAACCCATTTTTCTATGTATAAAGGAAAGTAAGTTGCTGCCAGAAAATAGGCTGCCAAAAACTTTGGCAACCAATTGTGCCCATCCTGATGGAAAATGCTGATTTTCTTTTTCTATTACCTCATTTTCAATGTAGCAAATGGGCACTAATAGTTGTATAACTCAAGAGGAGGGAGAAGGGAGGTATGGGGATAGATGTTGGTGTACACTGACTACATACCATGTATTGTCTTTATAAGTAGGGAATGTAACATGACCATTGATGAGCCATGATGTTGATTAAATGTGGCTTAATGATGATTAAATATGACAATTTATGACCATTGACAACTATGGTGATTTATGGCAATTTAATGTGGTTAATGAAGAGAATAAAACCAAGTAATCAAAATGCATAAATGCTCCAATGGTTAGTTCTAAATACTTCTCTTTTCCACTCTTTTATTTTGCTATTTAAAATGTTGCCAATACAATTAAAAATTATAAGTGGTTTTTCATTTTTCAAATGATTTATAATTAACATTCAATTGACTTGGTAGCAGACATATAAAAGGTGCACAGTTGAATAGTAAATGTACTTACTTTACATTGACATTTACTATTTCAGAGATAATATTAAGGTGTTTTTTCATTTTTCAAACAACTCAACCTTAACATTCAAGTAGTTTTTTCGTCGTAGACTATCTTTCCCATAGTTTTCTAAAAAAGGTTATACTTTTAATTTTTTAGAATATTAAAACCAATTTCATGTCACTCCCAAAATTTTAATATTTTTTTCAATATTATAAAAAAAAATTATTTTCAATCCCTTGCCCCAACCATAAAAGATATCTGAAATCTTGAATAGCTCATGTCCATTTGTTTTCCAAAAAAGCTCATGTCTTTTGCATAATTTTTTAAGGGGACTTTTTCACTAACCAAGTGTAAAAAGTAAATGCAATTAGTATGCATGGTCACTACAAGCTTTTAGGTGGCTTTTCATTTTCCAACCAAATTATAATTAACATCCAAGTGGCTTGTTTTTTTTAACAAGCATATGAAAGGTGTACAGTTGAGTAGTAAATAGACTTGCTTCTTATTGACAACATTTACTATTTCATAGATAATATTCAAGTGTCTTTTCATTTTCTAAATGATTCACAATCAACATTCAAATATTTTTTTTTCTCCCAAACAATCTTTCCCATATTTTTCTAAAAAAACTTTATACTTTTAATTTTTTAGAATATTAAATTCAATTTTAGGTCACTCCCAAAATTTTGATATTTTATTTTCAATATTATCAAAAAAAAATTATTTTCAATTCCACGAATTAAAATTAAGTGGCTTTTCATTTTTTGACCGATTTGTAATTGACATTCAAGTGGATGTTTTTTGGCAGGCATATGAAAGGTGTACAGTTGAATATTAACTGTACTTGCTTTACATTGACATTTATTATTTTATAGATAATATTCAAGTGTCTTTTCGTTTTTCAAACGATTCATAATTAACATTCAAATAGGTTTTTTCTCTCAAACTATCTTTCCCATAGTTTTTTAAAAAATTTTATACTTTAAATTTGTTTGAATATTAAAACCAATTTTATGTCACTACCCAAATTTTATTGTTTTCCAATATTATCAAAAATATATTTTATTTTTAATCTCTTGGCCCAACCATCAAAATATATCTAAATACTTGAATAGCTCATGTATTTTTTTTTTCCAAAAAGGCTCATATCTTTTGCACACTTTTGTGAGGTGGCATTTTTACTAATCAAGTTTAAAAAGTAAATGCGGTTAGTATGCAAGGTCACTACAAGCTTTTAAGATCAATTTATAATTAACATTCAAGTGTCTTTTTTTGGCAATCATATGAAAGATGTACAATTGAGTAGTAAATGGACTTGCTTCACATTGACATTTACTATTTCATACATACTATCTAAGTGTGTGCCTTGTCATTTTCCAAATTCCAAATGATTCACAATTAACATTTAAGTAGCTTTTTTTCTCCCAAACAATTTTTATGATAGTTTTCTAAAAAAAACTCTATACTTTTAATTTGTTAAAATATTGAAGTTAATTTTTGGTCACTCCCAAAATGTTAATATTTTATTTTTAATATTATAAAAAAATATTGTATTTTCAATCTCTTGGCCCAACCATCAATAGATATATGAAAACTTGCATAGCATTTGGCTTCATAACTAATCAAGGTTAAAATGTTAACACCGTTGTATGCGTGATTACTACAATCTTTCTATAGATGTAATAGATATATATCATATAATAAAAAAATATGGAGCAGTTAGCGGAATAAAAAATGTGAAATGTTTCATTAATAATAATATTAATTTTCGGGCAAAAAAATAATATTAATTCCCTTATTAAGGACAAACCACACGGAGGGACCTAGTTAGCACATCTTAATCCAATATCCATGCTAAAAGACTAATATTAATCATAGAAATATATTAAAATATAAATATATATCAACAATAATACAATAAAAATATAATAATAAGAACAATTGTACTTTTCTGAAATAAAAAAAAATTATTTTTATTTTATTTTATTTTTCCATGCTTGACCAGGCAACGTCATTTGTGTAGTAGGGAGTTTTGATCAACTTTGATTTTCGGTTGCCCAACAGCAACTCTTCAATATATTTCTTGTTGGAAGTATCCTAAATCCCATTGATAACATGTGGGAGACCAAATAATTCAATTGGTGTAGTTGTTGAACCATATCACATAGTTCCATCAACAACAAAATATGTAAAAGGAAAAAAAAAACGGAAGACATCAGCCATACTATTGAAAAGGTCAGTTTTAATATTTCCCATACACAATTCTTTGTGCAAACGTTAAGGTGGACGGACACTAAGAAAAGGCTCCCTAATAAGCTCAATGGCCCTGTTGCAATATGATGATAAGCTATTCCCTCTAGAACAAAAGAATTAAAACCTTCCACACCCCATGCAGGATTTATGTATTGTACCTTTTGGTTAGTCCATAAGGATCAGACCAAGACCATACAATCACATTACATGAAATGCATCAAAACCAAAATAAGACACCCTTGAAATGAATAAATGAATTCAAAAAATTGTAGGCAAATCCAAAGAAGGTTTTCATGTACATTTATCACAACAAATTTTAGATTCTAATACACCCAATGCCAAATAGCCAACAAAAGCACAAGCCATAAAGCACAATATGTACCATGGCCACACCTTCATAACTCCAAATACACTACTACAAAAGAGGAATTTAGTGGCACCCCTCTTATGGTATTTCTTTAAAGAAGTGCCATAGATAATTTTTTTTTGGTAAAAAAAAAATATTTAGAAGCTATGGTGCTTCCTATTATAAATGGCATAACTAGTCATAGGCTTGTGTGGCACTTGCCTAAACAAGCGCTATACAATGCATTTATTTATTTATTTTAAAAAATAAAATGTCAACTATGGCGCTTATTAGCAAAGTGCCAAAACTGGCCTTATTTTTTTTAAACAAATTAAGTGCACTTGGAAGGCTCTTCTGCAAGGTGATGTATGATTGGCCTTGGAAGGCGCTGCCCAGGGAAGCGCCTTCCAAAGTGTAATATCTTACTTCTGTAATCGATCTGATGAGTTTTATGGAGTTAATTCGAACCACGAAGTGATATTCTTTTATAAATTTCTTTCAATTCTCAACTTCAAGACATGATTCGAACTTGTAGTTGAGTGGGTTTTTCAGAAAATTCCAAAACATTTTAAAAACTATCATAAAGTTGTTCGTAACTCATCGTTTCTTAATTCTATTTATTATCTTAATCAGAGTGATTCTTTGCCCATTTTTATGTGCGGAAGGTTTCTTAACTAATGGGCTTGTACCGTGTGATTACCCATTTGTAATTCAATTTCTGTGCTTAGGAAATTAAACTTGTCCATCATGCAGTGATATATAATAATTAATCACTCAACGTTTATTACACAACAGTTCAGCGTGTAAATAATTCTTCTCCTTCATAGTAACTTCTTCTCCTGGTACAGCGTCCTGCACTTCTCTTCAGTGCTCTACTGCCTATATGGTTGGTGAGGAAGAGTAAGATTTAAGAGAATCCTAGTAGCGAACAGTGCTAATAAATGCATACAAGAAATGCTTTGTGCATGACATGCTTGCTTACATAAATTCATGCCAACATAATGATATATATTCATGCTCAATGTTTAACACAGTATACTAATGGCCATAGTATAAGTAAAATAGAGCTTTACTCGTTCACATATGCTTCATAGAATTCATCAAAGCAACTAACACATCAATACACAAGCACACATATCCAGTTATGCAAGTTAGAAAAGTTCCCTACCTTTTGTCTTCAAGTTCCCTCCTTGTACATTTTCTTTTAACTATTGAAGCTTCTTAGAAAATCTTTCAATTTTTTTTCTTTCTTGACTTCTCATGACCCTAGATATATGATCATATCATTAGGGTTAATACAGAAAGTCAAAAGCAAAGTCAAATTGGTCTAACTATCCCAAGTTGGTTAACTTTGCTCTTAAAGTTTCACTTAATTACCTAGTGCCATTACGTTTTCCCATTTTTGCACTTGTACTTAAATCTGCTAGAATTTTCCTTAATATTTGAAAATTCATAACCAATTGTATAGATGTTCAATTGTGATGATTCTAAAGGCTATATGACCCCTAATCAGTTTAGTTTCAAGGAAAAAATATAGCCATTAAACTTCTGGACGCATATCAACATAGTATCTCACTTAATTGATCACTGCCCCCAGAATTCGCCAGCTTTTCAGACCAAACTTTAGAAATTCATAATTAATTCTACAAAATCCAAATGGGTTAGTTTTAGATTCTATAAAAAGTTCTTTAAGTCCTCTTTTAGTGACAAATATTAGTGCATTGATTATAGCCACACATTTTCTAGAAATTCATCAAACATAGATTGCCATAGATTTCATTCTAGAATCAAGGTCAAATTTGAAAAATCATAACTTTCAATCTACTTTTCCAAATGGCTCATATTACCCATAAAATTAAAGGCCAGGATGTTTACTTTAATCTTATAAAATTTCATAGCGTTTGGACTAAGTTTGATTTATTAAAAACATGTTACAAATTCTCTGCCCCCAGAAAATGAGTTTAGGTAAATTAAACACAAACTTCCAAAATCATCATAGATCATCATCTAACCATAAATACATGATTAGATCGTGATTCAATCTCAAAACTACCCTTTGGCTAAAATATGAACAGTACCGCACCTTTATGAAAATGCATCCAAACAACAAACCAATCGATTCAAAATGAAGCCCACGCTTACCTCTACGCGTTTCCGCAATCGATTCGGAAATATGGTAGTACATCGGCCAGAGAGACAGCACCAAACTCCTCATATTAGAATATTGAGACCATAGAAATGAAGCTCTCAATGAGTAGAAGAAGTTTGCTATAGGCTTTGTTGGCCGGAAATGGCAATTAGGGGTTAGAATTGGCTCTAGAGCTCAAGAACACAACACTATTCATCCTTTCTCTTTCCTCTACCATTTTCTCCATGTTTTCTCTATTTTCTCTAGCTCTTTAGGTGGCTGCATGAAATTTATGAAGGGATAGAGGGCTAGGATTTGATCTTGCATCTTGATTAGATTGGTCAAATTTTATGGTGTGTCACTTTTCAAGATCACTTCTTAGTGTGCCATGTGTCATTCCACTTGTCCTTTCCTTCTTCTGTCTCTCCTTAGCCGTCCTTATCTTATTCGGGAAAGGGAAGCCATATGAATTCTTCTGAAACTCGGGTAAAGTGCTCAAAAAGTTAATCGGGGGACCAATGAATTCCCCTGACTTCAGTGCCACTTGTCACTATCTTGGAATGCCATCCAAAAAGGCAAGAAGGACACTTCATGATGAAGGGACAAGTGTCACCTTCCAATTGTGCCAACCAAAAAGTGTGAATAGTATTTGTCATGATGATGTGTACTTTGATGACAAGTGTCATCTTCTTATTCATCCAACACAAAAGTTGAGCCATTATAACTTACTTTATTAAAGTTACTTTAATAAAATTACTTTATCGGTGTCTGCTCGGGTTTCACTCAGGACTTGCACAGAATTGTGTCATGCATATCGAAGCCCGCAAGATGATGCTAGGTCAGAGTATGTGTGTAGGCCTTATGTGGCGCCACCAATCGGTGACTTTCCAAAAAACACAAGGTACACCCATCTGCCCTGAAAATGCCATGTGCACACCTCCACCGACATATTTTGCTCGACCAATCAGTCTCATACCTCATGACATAGCTGGGTGGCATCTTTCTACCAATCCAATGGCACCATATATGTGTCTTGTACACCTCTCCACTAACACTTTAATCATACTGCCTACGCATATTGGGCCCTCTGCCCCATAGGGCTGGATTACCTAGTCCCTGAGAGTCTTTCCATCTCTCAACATTCTTAGGACTATTTCTAAACTGGGCTTAGTTGTCTGCCTGATATAGGCTTATCCTCAAGTTTCTAGGCCTAAAATTCGAGATATTACATAAGGCTTATCCCCAATTTTCTTTTTTGGAATTTAAGTTACATATATTGTGTGAGATTTATTAATCAACTTGATGTTTGGAGTAAATTAAATTCAATGCTTGAATTTTGGAAATATAATATTTTAAAAATGAATGAAATATAATTAAAAATTTATAGGGAAATATAATTGAAATATAATTAAAATTTTGCAGGAAAATCCTAAAACAAGATAAATTGAGCTGAATTGTATTTTTTTAAGGTATCAAATTATTTCTTATAAAGGAATAGGTACAAAATTTTAAAGCAGTAAATAATTACTAATATTGATTTGAGTTGAATGTGATTATTGGAATAAGAAGAAATTTACTCAAAAAATGACTTAATTTCAAGTAAAGATTTCCACCAACAATTAATTTCTGACTAAAATATTTTAGTTATCTATATATTTTGAAAGATATTTAAATTAGCAAGATGAAATAAAAAATTAATAAATGAAACTCCATGATTTAATTAAATAATAAAAATAGTAATTATAAAAAAAGTGAAGAGTAGTCGTTGATTGGCCTTAGCGTATGCCTGCCAAGGCCACACAACTGGTTGCCATTTTGGCAGGCATAGGGCCTTGGAAGAGCAAGCGCCTTCCAAGGCAATTCCTTAGAAGGCCTTGCCTAACAAGCGCCTTCTAAGGCATCGGTGCATTATTTTTTTGTTTTAAGTTTTTTTTTGAAAAAACATGTATTCCTTTTTTTAAATTTTTTATAGTAAAGGAAGCACCTTTCTAAGGCGTCGGTGTATTTTTTAAATTTTTTTAAAAAAACATGTATGTCTTTTCTTTAAATATTTTTTTTTATAAAAAAGCATAGGAATCAATGGTGCTTGTGAAGCATCGTGACCTTGTATGGCCCTTGCATACAAGGTACTATATGACACCTTTAGAGGGCGCCATTCTCATCTTCTCCCGTGCCCTCTAGCTCCTTATTTCCTGTCCACCATCTTGTATCCCTTCGGTCCCCACTTTATTAATCCACCACCTTTCCTTATCCATTCTCCCCACTTTATTGGTCCCCATTTCCCAGCACTTTGATAAGTAAAATATTTTCATATTTATTTTCCCTTATATGATGACTTTGTGGATGATATTTGAGTTTAATGTAAGGAATTTGGGGTATAATAAATAAATAAATAATGATTTTAAAATAATAATAATAACTATTATTGTTACTCCTATTATATAATATTTCATTTCTCTCCTTTTATTATAGTTTGGTAGCACGTCTTAGTGGAAGGAACAAATGGAGGGCAAGAAGTCAACAATTTGGATTGGTACTTGAGAAGGCAATTGTATCAAAAAAAGAAAAAAAAATAGAGAGAGTGGGAATAGACCATTTTGAGGACCCACGTGATTGAAGAAAAAAAGGAAAGTAGCAGCAATTGTTGACAAGGGAGGCATCCACTATTGTTGAATGAAGAGCTAACCACCTGCCTATAAATTGCCTTCATTGCAGGGGGAGGAGGAATAGCATCCTTCTTTGACAAAGAAGGACGAGTTAGAGTTAAGGAGAGGGTGTCTATTCTCTAATAGAGGAAAATGCTGTATTATTTCTTAGAGTTAATTTCATGCATTATATTATTTCTTGCATGCCTCCATCTTGAAAGGCTTAGGGAGACCTCCTTTATGGATAGTATAGGTTGCCACATATATGGAAAGTTTTACCTCCTACAAGGATAGCTAGATTTCTCCATTTTCATGCATTTTGTAGTTATATCTTTTATATTTTAGAATTTATTAATCAAGTTTTATGCAATATTTTTGAAATTTTCAATTTATTTTGGTTTTGTTTTTAATTTCATCATGAGCTAAAGTTTTATTCTCCTAGGGTGATGATGTAGCTTACTAATGATGGATTGAATCTTAACTTATGAAATTTAGTTTTAATTTTTCCTTCATGGTTGAGTTTTAATTATTGTTCTTAATGCTTTCAATTGATTGGCTATCTTTTGAATGATTTCAATATATATGTCGAGACCGGAAGGAGATGCATGTATGTAGATCTTATAATTAAAACCATAACTTGCATATGAAATAGGAATATATTCATATGAGTTGTGTAGTCTTAATGAGTTCCATAAATCTTAATGCATGATTAGTTGCTTGAATTCATATAGGAATATATTGGACTAGCAATTAATTATAAAATTGCTTGACCTTAGAAGAGGCTAGTAATTAAATGAGGGAAACTCGACTATCAATCATGTGGAATAAATTGGACTAGAATAGATAAGTGATTCAATCCAAAATTTGTTAAGTGAAATCTGACCCCTAAGGCTTTTTTTTCATATTTGCTTTCATATTATTTACATTCATATTTAATCATTTTCTATTTTGTACTCTCAATCACTAACTAAAAGATCGACTAAATAGAATTAAAATGACTCATTTTGGTACTTAGTGATCAATCCTTATAGGGACAATACTCTACTTACTTTTGCATTACTTGGTTATGATAGTGTACACTTGCACTTTTTAATATACCTCTAACAAGTTTTTGGCTCCGTTGCCGGGGATTGTTGTTGTTAATATCAATACCAAGGAATTTTAATATTAATTTGGTCTTCCTATTACATTTGTTTTTCTTCTTGGTGTCTTGTAATTCTTTTCAGGCTTTTGCTTAGTACATGACCAGATTGAAGGAGACTGAACTATAACCTTTTGATTCAGAGATCGAGATAACTTGTCAAAGAAATCAAAGAGCTCAAAAGCAGTCTACTTTAATCCTAAGGAATCTGATCACAAAATCAGAAGGGGGAACAATAGATACTAAAACACTCTGTGACTATTCAACACCAATAGTTATGGGGACAAATTTTGGAATCAGAAAACCACCAGTAGCAGCTAACAACTTTGAAATCAAGCTTGCAATTGTCCAGATGGTGCAAACAAATCAGTTTAGTGGTTTACCAATAGAAGATCCTAACACACTTATAGCCAACTTCCTAGAAATCTGTGATACATTCAAGCATAATGGTGTTACTGATGATGCCATTTGACTTAGACTTTTCCCTTTCTCACTCAAGGATAAGGCTAAGAGCTGGTTACACTTGCTACCAGTGGGAAGTATAACTACTTGGGATATCTTGGCACAAAAATTTTGGCAAAATACTTTCCTTCAGCAAAAACTGCTAAATTGAGGAATAAAATTGCTTCATTTACCCAGCATGAACTAGAAAGCCTCATGAAGCCTAGGAAAGATACAAAGAGTAGCTAAGTAGATGTCCTCATCATGGATTACCAGATTGGTGGCAACTGTAAAATTTCTATAATGGGATGATACTTATCTCCAGAACTCTTGTAGATTTTGTAGCTGGAGGATCTTTAATGGGAAAAGGTCTTGATGTGGTGGACCTCATGTGAGAACACAATGTCAAGAAGGACACCCATTCATGCCAAAGCAAGATCATTACATAAGAAATCAAAGAAATTACCCATTCTCAAACACTTACAATCTAGGTTGACAAAATCATCCAAACTTCAGTTAGAGGAATAATCAAAATGCATTCAAGTCGTAAGGGAACTATAAGCAACAAGCTCTTTAACAACCAAATCCATCACAACAGAAATTAAATATGGAAGATGCACTGGCTCAACTAACCATAAATACATCTCAATTCATGGCTAGGACTGACACAACACTCAAAAGCGTAAGCTTGAGGAATTTGAGACAGTTGCACTTACTAAGGAGTGCGGTGCTATTCTACAAATAAAGTTACCGCCAAAGTTGAAAGATCCAGGAAGCTTATGCATACCTTGCACCATAGGTCAATATTACTTTGAAAAAGCACTTTGTGACCTTTGAGCAAGTGTAAATCTCATGCCTCTATCTGTTTATAAGAAACTCGATCTTGGAGAGGTGAAACCAACCAAAGTTTCATTACTTTTGCTGACCGATCAATAAAACATCTGAGGCGTGTCTTAGAAGATGTTCTAGTGAAAGTGGATAAACTTATATTTTCAACTGATTTCATAATACTCAATATGGAAGAAGACCAAAACATTCTTATCCTTATTAGGAGGCCATTCCTAGCAACTGGGAAAATGTTAATACATGTGCAACAGGGAAAGTTAACCTCACGAGTTCAAGATAATCAAGTATCCTTCAATATTTTCAAGGCTTTGTCCTTTCCAGGTGAAGATGACACATGTTATATAGTATATATATTGATCAGTTGCATAAAAGACATGGTAAATGAAATCTACATAGATCAACCATTAGCAATGGGAATAGTAGATGCATCAAAATCTACTAATCCTGAAGTTTTGGAGTAGATTAGGTACCTTAAGGCTTTGTTTGGTTCAACGAAGGTTAGGTTAAGTGAGGTTTACTTAAAGTTAGGTTAGAAGAGGTTATAATATTGTTTGGTTCAATGAAGGTTACGTTAAGTGAGGTTTATTTAAGTTAAGTTAGGTTAGAGGAGGTTAAAATGCCCTTCTACATATTTTCCTTCTTCTTTTATAATGTATTTATTAATAATAATTATTTATATAAAATTATTATTTATAAAATAATTATTCGTGTAAGCATATAAATAATTATTTATAAAATTATTATTATTTGGAAAGTTCGTTGAATTATGAGGTCAAGTTTTAAAGGGGAGGGCAGTGTTGGAATTTTAAAAAATTGTCATGGGTAATTTAGTCACAATTGAAGACAAATATTCTCTCACCTAGGAAAAACCCCAATTTTGGAGGGTTCACAACCTAGGTTAGGTTACCACTAAAAAACAAAAAAACATCCAACACCTAACCTAACCTCCTTCCAACCAAACACCACTTTTTTACCCCCAACCTAACCTAACCTCCCACCAAACAAAACCAACCCCACCCCAACCTAACCTAACCTCCAACCAAACAAAGCCTAAAGAAAATTCCCCAATTTTTATTAAGAAATTATTTGAAGTTATAGGGGATAGGTCGAGAAAGCCAGTACCACTAGAATAAAAATCACTTTTTAGACCAAGTGAAAATCACATTTTAGACCGGTTTTGAAACAGGTCTAGATATAGCTGGTCTAAAAAGTCTAATAATTTTTAGACCGGTTGTACAACCGGTCTAAAAATCACTTTTTAGACAGTTCCCAAAGGTGTGGTCTAAAAAGTGACTTTTTAGACCAATATTTTTAGGAACCAGTCTAAAAAGTGTGACTTTTTGGACCTCATGTGACTTTATATCCAGTCTAGAAAGTAAACTTTTTAAACCGGTTGTAATTAGAACCAGTCTTGAAAGTGGACTTTTTAGACCGGTTGTAATTAGAACAGGTCTAAAAAGTAGCAGTTTTTTGAAACAAAAAAAATCGATCCTTTTTTTTATTGGAGATTATTTTTAAAAATGAGTTCCAATACAAAAAATTTTATGATTTTTATCATTACATAAATTCTGGATGAGCTATGAGAACCACCTTATTCCAAAAAAAACACCAATATAATGAAACAACAAAAAAAACTAGAAAGTAAGAATTTCTGTGCCTTTGTAAGGAATATACAACCATATGTACAATTGGTTTAAATTAAAGGAAGAAATGGAAAGTAGTGACACACTATATCTATTTGAAGTTATGAAAGAGTGCAGGACATTGACAAACATCTCAAATATATATCAAGTCCAGAATGGTATGATTCCAAACGTCCAGGGATGCATTTGTTTCAAATGCAGCTAGAAAAACTTGCATGATCACCAACGTAAGAGTTTTGCTTGAAGGTTTGAAAGAAAAATAATGGAATTCATAACTTAATTTTAAACCAGCAAGTTTAGTTCTTTCCTATCATTCTCACAGTAAACTTCAGAATATATCAACGATCGTTATGATAATACAGTCAGAAGTTACCATTATGCATCGTATCAAAAAGTAGGCGAAACATATGATAGTGACTGATCCGACCTGCAGCATAAATAAGCCCACCTTTTGTTAACACAACTATTATTTATACATACAATCTCTATTGCAATTTCCCTTGTTCTACAATCGGGATAGATGAAAATCAAAAAGTTCATGCAAGTCCACAGCAGCAAAATAAAGGATAGAAACTAGTTTTAAATAATACGTAAACCTGGAATTAACACACATTAGATTTTTTTTTATCCTTTAAAAGAATCTTTTCTTTACTCTAATCTTCAGGAAGAAAAAAATCATACCTGAAGGAAGTTATTTTAGCTCTTCTCAGTTCTTGTACTTTATGGTCGCTTTATCAAAACCAATAGTTGGAAATTGTTTGCCATACTCCTCAACATCATGGTGCAGTTTTGCAACCTCTGATTGGAAGTTAGAGGACTGCAAAGTGGCTACAAGGTCCTTCAACTTTGTGCCTGATTAAAAATTCAGCAGCAACCCCATTTTAGCTCTTTAAATCACCCAACATGCCTATAGCGAGAGTTTTATAGGCAAGCCAGGATAAAACAAGCTCAAACTCATGAAGCATATATGACATATATATACCTTTGGTTTCTGCCTTAATCTTCACAGCCAAATTTACTGCTGCATCAAAATACTCAGCTACCTTAACAAAGTCCTCCTCAAGTAATCCCTTAGAAGTAAGAGTAGGGATTCCTGATATCTACAACAGCTATCTATGAGTAATTGACTAAAGAAAATGAAAGCAATAAATAAGCAATGATGACCTTGTACCCATCCTGATGCCACCAGGAACCATAGCAGACATATCTCCAGGAACGGTGTTTTTATTAGCTGCAATATGAACTGACTCCAACACCTTCTCGACCCTAGAGCCATCAACACCATGCACAAATAATTAACAAAAGACAATGATCTTTTAATAAAACTATCTTTCAGAATGACAAACTATAGCTTACTCTTATAGATCTTACATACTCAATGTTTTTTCAAGAGACACTAGTACAAAAACTGTCATTTAGACCGGTTACAGAGGGATAAGGTCTAAAATATATGACCGTTGGCATTTTTGTAATTATAGATAACTTTGGAGACTGGTTCCAAGGATATCAAGTCTTAAAGATATTATTTAGACCTTATTTATGTTTAACTGATCTTAAAAGGATAAAATAATAAAAACTAAATACACTTTTTAGACCAATTATTTATATAACCGTCTAAATAAGCAACCCATAATTAATTTTTTTAAACTTTTAAGACCGGTTTTATATTATAACCAATCTAAAAGTTGAAACTTTTTAGACTGGTAATTTTAAAAACTAGTCTAAAAAGCACTTTTAAGACCTGTTATGCTTAATAACTGGTCTTAAAAGTACATGCCCTAATTAAAATTTCGCTCTTCTCTTTCTCCCGTCAAATCTTAGCTTGCTCTCTGAGCTCATTTTTCCCTGAAATTTTTTCAACGGTGTTCTTATTCACAACTCCTTCATCCACTTCCTCTCTAAATCTAGACCTTTATTTCGCCGTCAATCGATAACATTCCAACTCCGACTCCTTCTCCCTTAAATAGCCACTCCTTCTTCTTCCAAACGGGAGCACAAAGAGTGACTACTCGTGAAACAACTTTTTAAGTTTGTTTTGATTGTTGTTAATAATTTGAACTTGACCCTTGTGATATTATTTTGGGTGGGTTTAACCATGTTTGGCATCAGATTTTGATATGCTTGAAGTAGGAAATAGAGGTGTTCTGTTTTATGATTATGGCTTGGTTTGAATATACCCAATGTTGCTCTCTATCTTACTCTCTCCCTTAAACTCAATGATAACTTTAGATATTAGCTTAATGATCACATTATGATATTTTATTTATACTTATCTTGGATTGCCATTAATGATCACATTATGATATTTTCTATGTGGGTTTGAATTAAATATAAAGTTATGAACAAGAGTTTGATAATGTATAGGATGCTACAAGTTATTTATACTTTCTTATCTTATTTTTTTGCCTATCATTTTGCTATTGGATAGGGTGCTACTAGGTGTTGAAATATATGGATCGTAGTTGGATAAAAGCTAAAAGGACAAATGTTGAATATGATGTTGGGGTGAGGGGTTTTATTGTACTTTGCTAGAAGAAATGACAATGATGACAGTGGGATGCTTTATTACCCTTATGTAGTATGTTTGAATGAGAAGCAACTAACTATTGTAAATATCTATACACATTTAATTTGTGAAGGATTTTGTTAGAGTTATATAGTATGGGTATGGCATGGTGAAGAATTAGAAATGCCAAGTACATCTCAACGAGGGAGTGGCCTTTGATGATAATGAAATAGATATGGATGATTAGATAAAGGATATTATTCGTGATGTAGGAGAAGAGGTTTTGAGCAATCACATGTATATGGTAATATATGCAGTGTGCTGAGAAGCCGTTGTAACCGGGGTGTAAAAATACCAATTGTTGAGAGCAGTATTAAAATTGGTAAACTTGAAAGCACGGCATGGATGGAGCGACAAAAGCTTTTTAGAAACGCTTGTGGCTTTTAAGGACATGCTTTCAGATGATAATGTGTTATCTTATCAATACTATGATGCTAAGAAAATACTATGTGCACTAGGGACGAAGTATAAAAAGATCCATACATGCCCTAATGATTGCATAATGTTTAAAAAAGAGCATAAAGAGAAGGAACAATGTCTGATATGTGAAACTTTGAGGTATAAATCAAATAAGGCCCCCTGCAAAAGTGTTGTGGTATCTTCCAATCATACCAAAGTTCAAGCGCTTGTTTGCTAATGAAATTCATGCCAAAAATTTGAGATGGCATGTGGATGAAAGGATTTCTGATGGAAAGCTTCGATATCCAGCTGATTCTTCTCAATGGAAGAAAATCAATTAATTATTTCCTAGCTTCAGTAAAGAACCTAGAAATCTTAGGTTTGGGCTTAGCACAGATGGCATGAACCTTATGGTAGCCTAAGCAGTATACATAGTTCATGGCATGTTCTGTTGGTAATTTACAACTTATCTCCTTTGTTATACATGAAACGAAAGAATATTATGTTGTCTATGTTGATTTCAGGACCAAAGCAACCCAAAAATGACATAGATGTTGACCTAAAACCCTTGATCGAAGACTTGAAAGAGTTGTGGGATGAAGGTGTTGATGTTTTTTATGCGAACAAGAAGGAGTTTTTAAAATACAAGCCATAATCTTTTATACTATAAATGACTTCCTTACATATGAAAACTTGTTTGGATATAGTGTTAAAGGGCATAAATCATGTCCAATTTGTGAAGAAAGAACATGCTTCCATCAACTTCAATATGGAAGAAAGACGGTTTATCTTAGCCATAGGAGATTTCTTAGACAGGGCCACCCATATTGTAGATTAAAGAAAGCTTTTTTTGGTAAACAAAAGTTTAAAGATGCTCCGAAGGCATTGACTAAATATATGAAGTATTGTAGGTTGTTGTGATGAGATAAATTTATTCAGAAGTAACTCATTTTTTTTTCAATTGCTCTATTTTTTTAAATTTAGCCATTCATATCACGTTTTACATTGCTCTATTACAACCCTTAATAACTCCTTTTGATTTGAATTATGTATATGAATTGGGTAGTGGAGATTGAGATTTTTAGCAAGCCTATGGTAGTGCAATTTTTCCGGTTGAATTTGAGCAAAACACTTACCTTTAAACACTTGAGAGATTGAGAGAATGAGTTACAACTACGAACTCGGTTCATTCATTTTCAAATAAAGTTACCAGTTTATATTTTTGTTGATTCATGAATACTATGACCTCTTTATTTTTCAATTGTGTTCTTGCTTATGACTTAACACTTCTAATTCTGTTGGAAGCACTTATTAGTCATTCCTTGTTCGAGGATGTCCAAGAGCCAAGTGTGGGGGAATTTGATAAGTAAAATATTTTCATATTTATTTTCCCTTATATGATGATTTTGTAGACGATATTTGAGCTTAAGTAGGGAATTTGGGGTGTAATTGATAAATAAATCATGATTTTAGAATTATTATTATTATTACTCCTATTATATAATATTTCATTTATCTCCTTTTATTATAGTTTGGTAGCACGTCTGGGTGGAAGGAACAAATGGAGGGTAAGAAGTAAACAATTTGAATTGGTGCTTGAGAAGGCAATTGGACCAAAAAGAGAAAAAAATATAGAGTGGGAATAGACCATTTTGAGGACCCATGTGATTGAAGAAAAAAAGGATAGTAGAAGCAATTGTTAACAAGGGAGGCAACCACTATTGTTAAATGAAGAGCTAATCGCCTGCCTATAAATTGCCTTCATCGCAGGGGGAGGAGGGACAGCATCCTTCTCTGACAAAAGAAGGATGATTTAGAGTTAAGGAGAGGGCATCTTTTATCTGACAAACGAAAACATTATACTCCCTCCAGTCCTATTTATAAGCAACTTTCTCTCTCATGGGGTTGGTCCTTTTTATAAGCAACTTTCGTTTTTTGTCTGAAAATGTAAACTTCTTTTTCCTACTTTACCCTTATTAAATACTCATTCTTTCTTATATCTTATACTCATTATCTCTTATATTTTTTATTTATTCTCTCTCCTATATGGAAAAAACATTACATTTTTAACACACTTATTGCTATTAACTACCAGTTCATTTTACGCAATCAATGGGAAAGTTGCTTACAAATAGGACCGGAGGGAGTATTAATTTTTATAGTTAATTTAATGCATTGTATTATTTCTTGCATGTCTCCATCTTGGAAGGCTTAGGGAGACCTCTTTTACAGATGGTATAGGTTGCCACTTATATGGAAGATTTTACCTCTTACAAAGACAGCTAGATTTCTCCATTTTCGTGCATTTTGTAGTTATATCTTTATATTTTAAAATTTATTAATCAAGTTTTATCCAATATTTATGAAAATTTCAATTTATTTTTGTTTTATTTTTAATTTCATCATGAGCTAAATTTTTATTCTCATTGGGTGATGATGTAGCTTACTAATGACAGATTGAATCTTAACTTATCAAATTTAGTTTTAATTTTTCCTTCATGATTAAGTTTTAATTATTGTTCTTAATGCTTTCAATTGATTGACCATCTTTTGAATGATTTCAATATATATGCTGAGACCATAAGGCGATGCATGTGTCTAGATCCTATAATTAAAACCATAACTTGCATATGAAATAGGAATATATTCATATAAGTTGTGTAGTCTTAATGAGTTTCTTAAATCTTAATGCATGATTAATTGCTTGAATTTATATAGGAATATATTGGATTAGCAATTAATTATAAAATTGCTTGACCTTGGAAGAGGCAAAAAAATTAAATGAGGGAAACTCTGATATCAATAATTAAATGTAGGAAACTCTGCTATCAATCATATGGAATAAATTTGACCAGAATAAATAAGTAATTCAATCCGAAATTTGTTAAGTGAAAACTGACCCTTAGGGCTTTTTCTCATATTTTCTTTTATATTATTTGCATTCATATTTAATTATTTTAAATTTTGCACTCTCAATCACCAACTAATCAATAGACTAAATAGAATTAAAATTACCCAATTGGGTACTTAGTGATTAATCCTTGTTGGAACAATACTCTACTTACGTCTATATTACTCGGTTATGACAGTGTACGCTTGCGCTTTTTAATATGCCCAACCATAACTAGGTAATGTGCCCCCAGTAACATGTCCATATCACAAACTATAGCAGCATATGACATATCAATATTCACATAGTGTATGAGAGATAAAGTTACTATCTTAAACCCTTTTCAACTCTTAAAACCGTTCCTCAAACTTTATGTCATAGCTCAGGCTACCAATCGGATTCTAACATTCTAAATGTACAAAAATTAGGTTAAAACCCATTCATGTACCACTCTAGACACTTCCAAACTGAAAAAATTACCAAAATGCCCCAGGGGACTTGGTCTTGGCCCTACCATACCCGTCCTACTGTATTTTTTCTGAAATTTTGACTTGGGCTATACTAACATATTTTCGCCCAAGAAATCCATTTCCGACCTCTGAATTATCAATTTCACTACAAAAAGACAATAAATGCCCTAGGCAGCCCCTAATTTAGGGTTGTAGGGGTGTTTTGGTCATTTCTCTTTCTAAGGCTTTTCTGGAAAAGTTATCAACAGTAACCCTACCTAAATTTCCCTCCTGATCACAATAGAATTATCAGACTATAAAAAATCCAACTATAAACCCTCCATCTAGCTCTGGCCAAAACTTAGAAAACTCCAAGACAAATTAGGTTTTTGAATTCTGACTTCACAGACTTGCTCCTTTCTACTCCTAATCACTTGATTAACTATTTAATTACATTCCCAACAAGATTTAGACAAAATTTGGTCAGCATATTAGTTAGGGTTCATCATTTCCCAAATTTAAAATCCACAGCAAATTAACCATAAAATCGCTGATTAAACTAGCAACAACATCTATAGCAAGCAAAGATTGTAGTTTTTGGAGTAATCTTTAGCTTATCTTGCTTTATCTCACTCGACTAAAATTTAAGCCTCCACAAACCCTAGTATTTTGGTTCAAAAACACCTTGATTCATATGGAAAGGAAGCTTAGAGGAAGGTTTAGACAAATTAGAAACCAAAGAACAAGATTAGCAAGCCTACCTTGGCAATTTCCTCCACCTTCTCTCTAAAATCACCAAAGCTCACTCTCTCTCTTGTTTGAGCAAAGGCTGACGATTTTTAAAGGGAAGAGATTATAGGAAATGCTTTTGTAAAATATCTCATTGGTCTCTTAATTATTTAATTACCAAGTTTAAAAAATGTCAACTTTTGTGTCATGAATTATCTCTATGTAATTGTTGTCATAAGCCCAATTGTAATTCAACTACTTCCTCTTCTCTCTTGGTTACATAAATATATGCCTAGGCCCTCTTTCAATCCCTAAATATCTCCTCCATTTATCCCATAAATTTTAACATTTTCATCACATTCTTCCTTCATTTTCGAATCCATTGGAAATTCTGGTAGATGTTTTGCCCAAACTTTGAAACATCATAACTAAATTTGTAGACATTGTATTGTAGTGATTCTAAAGGCTATAGAACACTTATTGAGTCTAATTGTAGGAAAAAAATATAGCCTCTATCCAAGTGGAAGCACATAATTCCTAGAATTTAAGTTTTTGGACGCTATTCCAGAAAATAAATAATTTTCCTGAGCTAACTTCAAAAATTCATAACTTTTTGCATACAACTCCATAAATTACCCATTACCGATCAAATTAAAACTTAGGATGTCTACTTTCTTCCTATAAAATTTCGTAATTGTTTGTCATCATTTGATCATCCAAAACATATAACAATGTTGCTGCCTCACAAAACATTTTCACTGGCAGTAAATCCTCATTCCTGGGACTCTTACTAAACTGGGCCATAATAGTCCACTTGATTCATGCTTATTCTCAAGCCTCTAATCCTAAAATTTAGGATATTACATTTCTCCCCCCATTCAATAAATTTCATTATCAAAATTTAAACATCTATAACTTAGGGATCACTTCTTATCGAGGATCACTTCTTATCACTCAATCCATTCCCTTTTCATGTTCAGGCTCACAAGCTGTGCCATATAATAATCATATTCAATCTATCTCTTTTGTACGCAAGCTCATCAAGCATGCAACACAATCATCACATTCTTATTAAAGATCTCAGATAGTATTCAGCATTCATCATTCATTATGTACACAGTATATAGTGTGCAGTCAAACACAGGACCCATTGGTCCATTCCCACAGTGATTAGTTCCTTAAACCTCACAGCCTCTTTGGGACTCTGCTTGTATTACACAATCACCTTATGTAATGATCTTCACTGTGCCTTCTCTAAGGTCTTTTGGATCGGCCTAGCCTCACATCGCCTTCTTCGAGGTCGTTTGGCATAGGCAGAAGTTGTCCCCTCCTTTACACTAGGGCCTATACCACATAGGTGCTTAGGGATTTAATAGGTAAAAATCATAACAAGCACTAGACCTCACTCGCCCAAACAACTCTAAAGCGCTTGGTCATACTGGTGTACTGCCTCAACTACAACCTGTTAAAGTTTGAATGTTCTATCAGCCTCAAGACATACCTTGGACATACTAGTCAAATGTTATCATGCTAGGCATCAACCACAGTACTAAACACATAAGTCTTATAGCCCAAGGACACCACCTTATGCAAACTTGCACATCGGGTCTTACCGCCTCGAGCCTTCACACGGTACAATTCTTAAACATATTACATTCTGCCAGCCTAAGGACTTACTAGCCCATCAGGTCTTATGGCCTAAGCGCATACCATTTATTATCTTTGCTGAATACATATCGAGTTTAACCACCTAGAACCAATCATTAGTGCCTATATAAATTTACCATGCTTACACTACCCACTCTGAGGTCTATCTTCTCATATGAGCTTTAATAATGTTAGGATGATTTAACAAGAGTTCTATAGGAACCTCCTAGAATACCTAACTGCACCCAAAATCTGTGTTTCTTGTGCCAGATTTTAACCCATTTCAACTTAAATCATTCTGGGCCATATAAACTCTTATCTCAAAGAAACCCATTCGATGTGGGATTCACTATAATGTACCATCATTGAAAGTCAACGTTCCCGTAGCTCTACTTTATGATTCATCATCATGACGGCTGCACTCTAGGGTTCATCGTCACGGTGGCTCCACGCTACGGTTATGTACTCGGTGCTTCACACAGTCACTTGACTGGTCAGCCCCTTTGGTCAAAACTCTTCATAGGTAGTCCTCTCTGATCAAATGTCTCCGTAGGTAGCCCTCTCCAATCAGAATCCTCCGTAGGTAGCCCTCTCCAATTAGAATCCTCCATAGGTAGCTCTTTCCGGTTAGTTGTTTCTATATAGAAGTACCATTATAATGGGAACCCAGATCTTATAAAGTCTCTCTTCTCTAGTAGTTCTACAACTTGCTTTCTTTAATTCAGCCATCCCATCTAAGGTCATTTTATATTCTTACGGAATCAAAATGTAACAATTGATTCCTGGGTTACGGTTTACTTGGTAACCCTTCACACATTATTTGCCATCTATCAATTGACTTCTAATATAGCCTCAAGTTAGTGGATTAGCAGGCAGGTCAATTCTATCTCACATTTCATCAGAGAGCTTTACCTCAATCAATCCTTTAAGGGAATATTTTATGATCATATTATTTCCCTATGCTAGACTTAAAAGCTAGCAAATTTTCAACATCCCTTTTGACAAGGATTCATGTCTATAAGAATCTTGTTCCTCAATTCTACAGATCATCCCTAGCCTAACATAATTTTGAATAAATTCTCCAGCCTAAGGATACACCAGTCTACTAGGTCTTAGGGCCTCTGGACACACAGTTCCACTACCACACATGTAGGATTTATAACGTAGGTTCTCTAACCTAATTGTTAGGTTCATCATGAAATCTAAAACCTTAACATCACAAAGATTGGAAAGCATTTTCTTCAATTATACCTAATAGGTTCACTAAGAATCAAGATCAGTAGCGTCTATTTTAACCTTCATAATATTTAGGTAATATTCTCAAAAAATTACTGAAGGTTCAACACTATCCTCAAGGTTCACAAGGTTTAAACTTCCATAATGGAACAATACCATAGTCCAACCAATTCACATTTCGACCTAAGCACTATTTCAGCTTAGATCGAATTCAGGCCTATCATTAACCTTCAGTATCATTAGATTTGATCCTCTAGTATCAATATACGATATGATCACCCCTTATCTTATAGCACCGTATATCATATCTATATCCTGTTAGATCTCATGTTTCGATGATAACAAAAGTATGGTTAATAAACAAGCTTGAACTAAGTAATGACAGGAATAAGCTTTACTTGAAGTTAGCATGGAAGGATTGAAGATTAGCCAAGAGAAAATGCTGAAGAACTTGATCAGAAGTACAGTTTCTAAGGCATTACTCGAGGCGCTACTCGAGTAATGAGACAAAACTTGAGGTAACCAAGGAAAACTTCCAGTAACCTGCCACCATTACTCGAGGAGGTACTCGAGTAACTAGGTAAAAACTTGGAGTTGCTCTCGGCCTGCTAATGTTACTCGAGGAGGTACTCGAGTAACCAAATGAAAACTTCAAGTTGCTTTCAAGTTTTCCCAATGATACTCGAGGAGCTACTCGAGTACCTATGTTTCCTAAAATATGGACCTCTCGGCATTTTGTACCACTGCTAATGTTACTCGAGGAGCTACTCGAGTAACCCTGTGAAAACTTCCAGTTGCCTTCAAGTTTTCCCCATGATACTCGAGGAGCTACTCGAGTAACCGTGTTTCTGAAATGTGAAGGTCTCGGCACTTAGTACTACTGCTAATATTACTCGAGGAGTTACTCGAGTAACGCACTGAGGTAAGTGAAATACTTGAAGTTGCTACCCGATTAACGTGATATGATCTTATCTTATTTTCCTCGAGTTCTTACTCTAGTATCCAAGTATCTAATGTTGTATTTTAAGTGGATTCCTCGAGTAAGTACCCGAGTATGCAGAAATATTTTCAAGGTAAACCTCAAGTCATTACCAGAGTAAATCAGGCACATGAAGTACATTACTCGAGGTGGTACCCGAGTAACCTATGCAAAAGTAAGTGCATTACTCGAGTATATACCCGAGTAATAAGGTATGTGCTCTCGGCATTGAAATCCTGCCAACATTACTGGAGTAAAGCATCGAGTAACCAAAAGTTTATTTGAAGGTTTACTCGAGTTGGTACCCGAGTAACTCATAAAGTTATGAGTGCATTACTCGAGTTGGTACCCGAGTAAACATACATTTCCAAAGGTTTGAAAACTGGTTATCCCATGCACTACCCGAGTAATCTTGTATTTATCCATTGACTTGCAGTTGATCAAAGATTTCACGATGATACTCGAGTAAGTACTCGAGTAAACTTCAAGAGATACTCGAGTAGCTACTCGAGTAAGCAAACCCAGAAATCCACAAATCATTCAAACGTTCATTGTTTTGTTTCCTATATGATGAATCTTTCATTGTATTAGTATTCTTAGCTTATGTACAGATAAACAATGTAGAGATCTTACCAAATAAGGAAAGTCAAATGTAACGTTCAAATGACACCCACCGCCACTTACCGCAAACGGATATTTTTCAAATAATGGAAAAGTCAACAGTGGCTGCGCACTCTCCAACGGACGAGAAGAAAATGTTCCAACGGTCTTCACCAACATACCTATATATATGGGAACGTTCAAACAGAGAAAAACAACAACCAAGCACACATACGAACGTATCATTAAGTTCATTGCTCTGTTTTCACGTTGAAATTGTATTCCCATGCTTCAGTGATTATCATTTACTCTGTAAGAGAGATATTTCATTCAAACTCAATATTTGTTATTGAGATAACTTAAGGTTGTGGAACCTTGTGTTGGGATTGGATTACAACCTGTAAGGGGGAGCGAGTGTCCAGGTGAAAGGAACTTGCTTGTACTGAGGTGCCAAGAACCCACTGAATCTTGGAAGCTATAGTGAAACTCTCAGAGAAGCTCTGAGGACTGGACGTAGGTCAAAGTGATTGTGACCGAACCAGTATAACTCTCGGTGTACACTTCCGTGATATTTCTCCTTACTTATTACTGTTCTAATTCTTTTATCAAAGTTTTATATTTCCGAAAGAAATTTCAGTATCACCCAATTCACCCCCCCTCTTGGGTGAAACGCTTGATCTAACATATCCCATTTGTAAAGCCCCAATTTGGGATTAAGGGCTAATAACTTCAAAAGTGGATGTAATTATTATTAATAAATCCTTTTGAAAAATAGGGTGCGAATTTTGATCCGAATGTGTTCTGAACAGTGCCTTAACCCCTGTATTTAAGCTTAAATATGTGGCAAAGCTTAAAATGAATCCTAATGGTAGGGGAGGGTGCATGAATGGTGATATGAATGTCATAGATGTGCTTGGTGGTGATTCGGTAAGAATTGCCATAATTAGAGGCAAAATAGAAAACTGGTCGACTAATTAGTCAGCTTCTGAAGAAGGGGTTGATGTACCCATGTCGTGTGAGTTCACAAAATAAAACTAGGTTTGAAAATGTAGCGTAGTAGCTCAACCTAGGTCGTTCTTGTGAGGAGATTAATTTCCAAGTTCCTAAGTAGTAAAGTGATAAAAAACCTTAAAGTTGTGAGAAATCATTTGGAGAAATTGCATTTTTAAACTAATGAAGTAATCTAAGCTAAAGCAATATTTTTGTATTTTTCATTTTTTAAAACAAAGTAGCAAAAGGAATTGAAATTAACACTAATGACAAGATAAATTCAATTAACTAATGTAATGATGGAATGTGATTCCCTTGAGTTGAGGTTTTAGTCTTCCTTGCTTGCTAATAATATGAATTCTATAATGAGTCAAGAGGATGGAACTAAGATACCACTAGCTCCATACTTGCAATAATCATTTAATTCATTCTACCGAAGCAATTAAATGAATACCACCAAATAATAGTGACTCAAGGAGATGAATAATCAACTTCCAATTCTAAATTGTAATTACCATTACAAAAGTTTAAAGCATTCAGTTTAATCATTTAAATCAACTTAACCAAGTTGGAATAAACAATTCAACCTACTCCTAATATGAATCATACAAAGCTTAATTAATCAACTCCTAGCTCAACCACCAAGTTTATTCACTTGGCATAGAACAATCTAGATCACAATTACATACTTAACCAAGCTACATAATTATGAACTAAAAAGAGAGGTTAAAGGAATTTCATTGAAGTTTAGAAGCTCAAACCATTACCCAACTCAAGGAAATCACCAAAGCTTAGCTACTCATGGAAGAGGAGGAAGAAAATGAAGCTTGAAGAAAGATTGAGTAATCAGCCATTTGATAAATTAAAGTGCACCTAATGGCTCCCTCTTCAATTAATGGCTCTCTTCTGCTTTTAATTCCTGCACAGCTGCCATCCCTCTCTATTCATTCATTCGGTGCCTTTCTTCTATGCATAGCCATCATCCCTCTCTATTCTTTTCAAATCTGCACTTGTTTTGTTGGTCAAAAGTTTCAGCTGTTCATCCTTTTCCTTGCACAGCCTCCTCCTCCTCTCATTCGGTCTTCACCCCTTGTTTCTTCACAACCGCCAACACTGACTTTTCTCCCCTCCTCATCCGATGCCTCACGCCCTTTATTAATTCATTCCCCCTCTTTATTTCCGATGCTTCCTTTTTTCTATTCGATGCTCTCTCCTTTATTTTATTAGGTGTTACTTCTTTTCTTCAATTTGCTGCTGCCCTTTTCCCATTGCAATTCAGTCCACCTATTCCCTTCATTAACTCAGCCCATCATCCTCTTCTCTTTAATTGGTCCAGCCCTTCACTTTTAATCCATTTCGGTCATGCCTACTTTCTCGTGGTCCCCTCCTTTCCTTTAATTCCATTTCTTCTATTCCCTCTAGCCTTGCTTTCAATAATTGGTCCATCAACTCTTTCATGTTTTAATTGGGTCAGCTCCTCCTTTCCCTCTTGCTATTTGGTCCACTCCCTCCAATTAATTCTGGTTCAGCTCCTTTTCTTTAATCATTTCAGCTGCTCCCTTTTATCTCCTCAAGTTGGTCCAGCCTTTTCATTGGTCCTTTATCTTCAATTTGGTCAACAATTTCAACTAGTTTTCTTTTCCATTCCCATATCAATTTTGGTTCAGTAATATCCCTGATTCATTCTTCAATTCTCCATTCACTCCTTTCTCTAATTCAGCCGCCACCTCATACTTTTCTTTGGTCCCCACTTGCCTTCTCATTTCTTCAATTGTCTTTAGGTTAAAATGAGTTGTGCCTTGTCATTACCTATAAAATTATATTCACAAAGGTAATATCTTTTGTTCACAATTAAAGAATAATGGGAATAACAAATATTAATTAAAAATATAACAATTTAACTACTATAATTCCCAAATTATCCTTTCATTAAAATCTCACTTTAACACTTGATTATGCCCAAAATATTCAATTAAGTGCCACAAAAGCCTAAGATTAATTAATAAAAATATATAAATATTAAGCTCTATTAGGGGTTTACTAATTTGGTTGAAGCTATGGTAAATGTGTAGTTGCTTAAGAAATTATGATAGAGTTATTCCATATGTGCATGTGCAAATAACAAGTTGGGAGAAAAAGATTTTGACAAGTGTCCAATTGTGAACTATAGATTAAGTCAACATTTCAAACTCATTTTCTCTTCCTTCTCCCTTGTAAAGTTGGCTAGGAGCATGGGGAAAAGGGAAAAATTGATCATCTTCATTATCTTCTCATCTTCTCTCTCTACTCTCCATTTTCAGCCAAGGAAAAAGGAAAGAGAAAGTGAAAGTAATGTTTTGACTCTGTGCTTGATCTCAAATGCTCTAAACCTCTTCATTAATATTAATCATGGTGATGAGAGCTTCATTGCTATGGTTGTAGATTTTTGAAAAGTGGTGTTTAAGTGCTTAAAGAAATTTGAAAGTTGAAAAATCAAGAAACCAACCTTAAGAAAAGGAAGAGGTAAGAAAGAGCTCTCTTTTGACATATTCATTGTGAGAATTGATTAAGTTTCGTAAATTTATGATTTTGCCTTGGTTTGGTGTCATTTGGAAATGTACAATTTGGATAGTGTATTGGGTTGGATTTAGTGTCTTATTATGTCTTTGTGTTATTGAAGTTAGTTTGGAATTTTGGAAGAAAAAGTGTTGTCATTAGTTAATGTATAGGAATGTGTTAAACAAATCCAAAAACTTGTGGTTAGAATGAGAATTTGGTTGTTTTAAGGTCTCTAATGGGTTTCTTATGAAAAAGTGTATGGGGAACGATAGTTTGTGGATTGTGGGAGCCATTGGACACTTTGGTATAAAGTTTGAAAAATTTTGTCAGTTGCTGCGTTTTGGCTTTTGATGAGCCTCACTCAAGTGCATAGGGGTGTCACTCGAGTACAGCATCCTGTCCTCTCTTTTTCCTTCAGTGTTTGGTTACACTTCTATGCCAAAATGCAAGAGTGCATGTTTTCACTTGCGAGTGATATGAGTCATCACTCCAGTGAACCTTGTCTCACTCGAGTGAAAGAGCATTTCGTATTATGAGGAAGTATCTCGGGTTGTCACTCGCAGGCCATTTTTCAAGAGTGTGTGCTAGCACCCACAAGTGCTGAGTTATCACTCGAGTACTAGAGATAGTGCTCAAGTGTACTTCTCATTCTAGGGTTTCGGTTCCTCTCAGGTAGTCACTTCCTGTGCCTCACTTGATTGGACTTGGGTGAGCATGAGGGCATCACTCGAGTGTCGAGGTCAGAACTTAAGTGTTGTGATCATTTTCTGTCTCAGTAGTTGCTCTCGACCAAGCACTCATACGAGTGAGCCAACCTCACTCGAGTGCAAACCATCTCATCACCAGAATGCATCATCTATCACTCGAGTGCAAGAGCTGAAAATCAATCTTTTCTCTTCTGAAAAAGGGATCTTTGGGGTGGTGTTCTGAACCCTTTAGGCATATGTCTAGGATTCTAATAGCCACTTAAAGAGTTCAGATCGTAACCAACCTTAAGTGTTATGAAGATAAGAATTTGGAATAGAGAATAACTTATCATCTTTGATTTGGTTTATAGGCTTTGATATTTGCCCTGCTTGAGAACAGACTGTGCCGGAGCATATCAAGGAAGAGCAAGGTAGTGACTTTTTCTCTTATACTATTGGTTTGTGATGATTTTGACTGTTGTAAAGCCTACAAATATGTGAAAGTTGAAAGCCTATATGTGAAAGCTGAAAGGCTATTTGTGGGCCAAAAGGCTATTTGTGAAAGCTGAAAGGCAATTTCTAAAGTTGAAAGGCTATGAGTCGTAAGGCTATGTGTATGCACCGCCACACCAATAGTCTCTGAGTCGCTAACAATGATTCGGGTAAGGACTGTGTGCCTTCCTGGTGGTGAAAGGGGATGAGGGTGGGGTTTGATGTGTATTGCTGCTGCTGCTTAGTGATTTACTTGCATGCTGTGTGATCATGTGTGGTATGAATGATTTGTTACTACTAGGATTCTCTTGAATCTTATTCTTTCCTTTGACTAATCTTCAGATAGGGAAAGTGGCTCTAAGGGGAAGGAGGCGACCAAGGGCGGATAGGGCTCCTTAGGGAGATTTTTGTTTAAGTTGTTGGTTATCTATTTTGGATCGGGGATCACTGTACATTCTGTGTATATTATTTTGGATACGGTTGTGTAATCCCCTAAATGGGAAATTGTAAACCCTTAGTATATATATATATAAACCTAGGGGTTGCTAGGATTTTTGTTGCACACTTGATAGGTAAGAATGCGATTTAACTGCACAGGGTAATTATATTCGAGACTTGAATCTAAGACTAGGATAAGGGAAAATGTTGAAAGAATTTGTGAAAATCCTACCGTAAGGAAAGGGATTGGAAATGAATTTTAATTATCCTTGGTCTCTAATCTATTTTAATTACGCCTCTTGGAATCATAATTACGGGGTGTTACACCTTTGACACCACGGTGTTACTAAAGATCATCACTTAGTATAGAGAAACCTTAAAACATTTACTATGCCTCCAATTCCCATAACCCCATCAAATAGACCTTTCTGGGCAGTATTCATCACGACAGAAATGTCCTGATTTAAAATCAATACTTACATCATCATTATCTCCATGTGTCTAAGAACTCTTTAAATCATCTAACTCAAATGATTATTAGCCATGGAGAAACCTTAAGACAATTAATATTCCTCAAATCTCCATGACCTTGCCAACATAACTTCCCATGGGGTCACCAATCCTACGATTTTCTGGGTTGAGCAAACTTAACTTTTATGTGCCTGTGCCAAAACACAGATACCAGCTCTATCTGCTCCTGACCATCGGTACCCTGAGACCACTCTTGTCTCAAACATCATGCCAGCTGCCTTTGGCTGACTAAATATTGTGTATGATTTGCACACTGGCTTGGCCGTACCTGCTTCCTCAGGTTCCACAATTTCCTTAGACCATCCTCAGTTCAGTATTGCACCACTAACTGCCCTTTGGATATTCGTTGATCTCTCGGGGGCTAGTTCACAAACCAAGGTGTTTCACTCCTTTAGTACCCCTATTCGTGCATATTTCCTATCACTGTATAATTAGTAACATATCTGTATACTATCTTGTTTCCAGAATCATTTGGGCTCTGATACCAAAATTTAAGACCCTGCCTTAGATACCACTTACCATTGATATTAATCAGAGTACTGGAGTGCAGTTCGATGAGTAACAGAGGAATAGCGTAATTATACTGATATATAGTGCATGATTACATTACCAGAATTCCCCATAAGGGGCTTGCAAATAATATTTACAGACCTTAAAATAACATAAAGCCTGCAGATAACCAACTTTAACACTTGAAATAGACCAAACTTTCTTTTTGCTAGTATTCACATCTTTGCCTTTCAAACCACTACCTTCTACTGAAATATTTTAATTTTGAAAAAGGGTGAGATTCAAATGAATCTCAACAGTAACATATAATCAATCATATAAAATGAGGAAATTCAATATGCAATGTACCATATAATGTAAAGTGAAAATTCATACTACAACGTGTGTGTCCCTATCACAAAAGCAATAGCATACAACATATCACATAGTATATGAAAGATAAAGTTAATGCCTTAAACCCTTTTCGACTCATGAAACCTTTCCTCGAACTTTATGTCACAGCTCGAGCTACCAATCGGCTTTTAACCTTCCAAATGTACAAAAATTAGGTTAAAACTCATTCATGTACCACTTTACACACTTCCAAAGTGTTTTTATTGGTTATATTAGTCTAAAATGAAAAATTACCAAAACTCCCTTAGGGGCCCAGTCCTGGCCCACCGTACCGGTCCGACTATACTTTTTCCAAAATTTTGACCTGAGCTATACTGACATATTTTTTACCAAAGAATCTATTTCCAACCTCTGAATTCTCAATTTCACTACCAAAAGACAAGAATGCCCTTGGTAGCCCCTAATTTAGGGTTTCAAGAGCGTTTTGGTAATTTCACTTTCTAAGGCTTTTCTGGAAAAGTAACCACAGTAACCCTACCTAATTTTCCCTCTTGATCATAATGAAATCATCAGAATATAAAAAATTTAACTCTAACCCCTCCATCTAGCTCTGGCTGAAACTTAGAAAACTCCGGGACAAATCAAGGTTTTTGAATTCTAACTCTACAGACTTGCTCCTTTCTACTCCTAATCACTTGATTAACTATTTAATAACATTTCCAACATGATTTAGACCAAATTTGTGCAGCATAATGGTTAGGGTTCATCATTTCCCAAATTTAAAATCTACAGTGAATCAACCATAAAATCACTTATTAAACTAGCAATAACATCCAGAGCAACTAAAGATTGAAGTTTATGGAGTTACCTTTGGCTTCTCTTGCTTTATCTCACTTAGTTGAAATTTAAGCCTCGACAAATACTAGCATTTGCTTCAAAAACACCTTGATTCATGTAGAAAGGAAGCTTAGAGGAAGGTTTAGACAACTTAGAACCCAAAGACCAAGATTAGTATGACTACCTTGGCAATTTCCTCCACCTTCTCTCTAAAATCACCAAAGCTCACTCTCTCTCTTGTTTGAGCAAGGGCTGATGGTTTTTAAAGGGAACAGATAATGGGAAATGCTTTTTTAAAATATCCCATTTATCTCTTAATTATTTAATTACCAATTTTTAAAAATGTTGACTTTTGTGTCATGAATTATCTCTATGTAATTGTTGTCATAAGCCCACTTGTAATTCAACTACTTCCTCTTCTCTCTTGGTTACATAAATATACACCTAGGTCCTCTTTCAATTAGCCCAATTATCTCTTCTTCATTTATCCCATGAATTTCAGACTTTTCATCACATTTTCCTTCATTTTCGGATTAATTGAAAATTCTGGCAGATTTTCTGACCAAACATTGAAAAATGATAACTAAATTTGTAGATATCATATTGCAGTGATTCTGAAGGCTATAGAACCCTTATAGAGTCTAAGTGCAAGAAAAAATCTAGCCTTTATCCAAATAGAAGCACAAAAGTCTCAAAATTTATGTTTTTGGATGATGGTCCAGAAAATAAACAGTTTTTCCTGGGCTAACTTCAAAAATTTATAGCTTTTACTTATAACTCCAAAAGTTACCCATTACCTATCAATTGAAGTTTAGGATGTCTACTTTCTACCTATAAAATTTCATCCAAAACCATATAACAATATTGCTGCCACACAGAAAATTTTCACTGGCAACAATCCTCATTCCTGGGATTCTTTCTAAACTGGGGCTTAACGGTCCACTTAATTCATCTTTATTCTCAAGCCTCTAATCCCAAAATTCAGAATATTACAGAAAACTTCCATAAAAACTTCTCTCTCTATTCCTCTTCTCTTCTAATTCTATTGTATGAATGTAATCGGAGTCCATATCGGTGCTCCGATCTCTTGTGGGTACTCAGTGAGTCAACGGATTCTAGGTATGCCTGAAATCCTTTAATGGTATCATAGCACATCTATCTTAAGGCTATATATTTTTCTACTTTGTTTTCATATATTGTCCTGCTTGGATATAATTAGTATAAAATAGGATATTTATCTCGAATAATATATGTTGCTGTGTTTTTTCTTTTGTTCTTCTGTGTTCCTTATCATGTAAATGTATGGATTGTGAACGGAAATGTTAAATCCAAAATCGAAGAGGAAACTATGAAGAACATTCCCCTTGAGAATTGTACGCGACGATTATAATTTATTACAAGTGGGTTATGAAAAAAACCCACTTTTAGGCGAAAAAATTATCATTAACTTGTATAGGATGTGAAAACAAAGAAAACAAGCCCAAAATGACATAGCAATACTGCTAAAAACTTCATGTTTACTAGAAAATTTGTCGTTCCAAATTTGCTATGAAAACCTGAGTTTTATGCTTCGAAAATATTCCCATTGTATAGAGCATCAAAACATGAAGAAAACGACACCAAGAATGCTCAAAATTAACATCAGATGGTGATGTTATGGAGGATAGAAGGTGTTAGGTTTCACGAACCCAACCCACACTGTAATCGGGTCGGGCGTGACCCTGCTAGAGGTTGAAGACAACCTCCAGCCCTAAAATGACATCATTTTGACACTTTGCAAAAAAAACGAGAGGTGGATCTGGACTGGGTGTGTCAAGCATAATGGTTTGACCTGATCTACAAACAACCTAAAAACTTAAAAAGAACTTATAATAGTTTAACCCGATTTATAAACAACATAAAATAAAACTAAACAGCGGCACATGGCACATGTAAGTTGGTGAGAGATCCCATAGCCATGTGGTAGACTTTATATGAAAGCTTCTGGTGCATGTACATTGTATTCCCCACCCGTGTGACGTTTTGAGAGCTCCGCAGTAGTGGGTGTAGTGATGAGAGTGGCTTTCGTCTGGATTTTTCAATTTTTCCAGAATGTTTCATCCCTCTTTATTCTACAAGTGTGTGAAGTTTCATTTTAGCTCTAATTGAGACGTTGTTTGTTTCTAAAAATCCCTAAATTCAAGATCTTTATTTTGGTATGTATTTGAAATTTTTTTTTGTGTATTTGGATATGTTTTAGAAGCATTTAGTTCTATTTTTAATGATTTTTTATGAATTTGAAAATCCTAAAATATTTTCAATAAGTCATATTAATTTTATTTGAGATAAATATGAACTTGGAGAGTTCTAAAAGCACTGAACCAAAAGATTTTATTATTTTTTGGATGATGATTATATTGAAAAACACTTTCCTGAATATAAACCACTTTGTAGTAGGTTATAAAAGGAGAAAATCATTTGTTACCGCCTCTAAACAATGATCCAAGCCTAAATTACTTAGAGAGTAATATGAGTGTCTGAGTGATAGATAAAAGAGGGATTTGCTCATTTAAATTTTAGCCCTGAAACATAGCCTAGAAGGAGAAGATCGTAAAGAGGGTCGACAGGAAAATGATTCAAATGAAGGTTTATAAGAACCTGAAATTTAATAAAAGGTGTAACTGGGAAGAAATTTGGAAGATAAACTAAAAACCTGAATCTCTTAAATCTTAAGAAGTAAAAGTCTAGATTCAAATCCGAAGAACCTCATAGAGGTAAAAGTGAGGGATTAGATACTAAAGAGACAGTATCAAATCAAAGTGTAAAGAAAACTCAAACGGAGAAATTTCAACATACAAACTCCGGATCATAGTGAGATTCAGGAAAGTGATGCACCTCAGAAGAAAGAGACCACTTTATGAGTGAAAAAGAGCCTTAAACCCAATCCAACCACTAACATTAGAAACCATAAAAGACTTAAGAGTAAATATATAATGTTTATGAGATGAAACAAATACTAATTGCATAAGACATTTGAAATATCTCTTCAAGAACATAGAGAAACTCTTAAAATGATTAAAACAATGTGGGACATAAAATTCTTCTAGCCTTAGAAAACAATGGTTATTATCAACCTTATCAAATTGGGTTTAAGAAATAAATAAAATTCTCCCCTTAAAGATTTGTTTGGCTGAAGATTAAGATTGAAGAAATGAGATTAATATGAAACTAAAGAAAACTATTGAATTGTCCCAAATTCTCTAATAATAAGACATTATGAACATGATAATGCTCCAAGAAACATGAATAAGTAAATGTCAGACACTCTTCAAGAGAATCATATGTTCCATCTAAGTGGGAGCTAATTTCATATACTTTATCTAAGTGGGAGCTAGCAATCTACTCTATCTAAGCGGGAGTTTTTAGAAATTGAGCATTCTGATTATCATAATTGAGCATATTATGTGAAATACTTGTATGAAATTCTTGATAGATAATAGTGGCATTGTTGGAATCTATGCAATGGGAGGTACAAACATATTCTCTTGATCATAGACCCAATGGTGTTGTTACCTTTCTAGTCAAAAATAATACTAGTACATGATATTGTATGCTTCAATGTGCTATAAAAGGAAATTCTTGGTTCAAATCAATTGTGAATAACCCTATGATTAGATGATTTAAGTGAAAAAACCAATAAAGGCTACCAAGAACAAAAATGTTAATTAATAATCTAAATGGGGACAATTGTGATATCTGGTATTGAAAAGTCTCATATAAATAAAACATGTTGTAAAGCTATTGACTTGGTTCATAATGGCATTAAAGCTGAGAATTTGCTTGGCAAATAAGAGGTTATGAGACCAACATAGCCATGAATAAGGAAACTTCATAACATTAATAGCCTCGCGTATGCTATACTTGATAAATGTATATGCAAATATGAAAGAAATCCAATACCAAGGCCATGTGAATTACATTAAAACATAATCTTTTGAGATACTTCAATCACCTCTTAAGAGATAATATCTACATAGATAACTAACATGACAAGGAAACTAAAAGAAGTTGAACACATGTCTGGCAAACAATAAGTGCAGATTGTTCATCAAGATGCTTCCTTCCAGGTGGGAGCTCATGAAAGTAAGCATGACCCATGGTAAAAACATTATTACTCTTAATGATATATTGAAGTACTTGGGGCTTGAAAATGAATGTCTAGAGGTTTACAAGTCCTTTGGATAAGCTTACCCTATAGGGAGGCCAAGTCTTCCACACTTTAAACCCAACATTAGGGAAAGGTAAGAGATTCAGAAAAGAGATCAAAGGACGATCCTAAGTTCAAAGAACGGTAATAAATTCTCCCAACAGAAGGCTAACCTAAGTAAGGTTAAATACTTTTCCTACTAAAGAAACATCATTTTGTGAAAAACTGTTCCAAAAAACCAAGGGAACATAAAAGGATATAAACTCCATAAATCATGATAATAGGGATTGAAATTCTTTATAGAATGTTCTCTATTGTCAAATCGAAGCAAGAAGCTTAGCATTGGTGGCGACATGAGGATTAAGGTGAAAGGCATAAGTGCCTACAAGTCTACTTTATGTAGTGGAATGACCTTAATTCTCTGTGATGTGTTTCATGCATTGGTTCAAATAAGATTAAGTTGTTATCTCATGCCGACTAGATTATGGGTTCAACTGATTTAAACTTTCATGTTTTTGTGACACCTATATAGTTCTGATTCAGTTTTTCTTTCATGAGATTTCTTTAAGTTGGGCATTGTTGGTGACTCTCTTTATAATTAAGTATTGACTTGATTACATGTCATGCTAGATAAGGACATAGAATTTGCTACCAAAATTAGAATAATGAGGATTGCTAAATTTAGTTTCCAATATGGAGATGTCTTTGTGATAGTCTAGCAAGTAAAGCAAAAAGAAAAGATTTATAGTAATGGGAAAATGACCATATTTCCATTGCAATGATTCCACTATAATAAATTTGGTATAGTGTATGAGGGCAAGGTGCAGAGCTTAACATTTTTATAACTCTTGTTAATGATTATTAATGATATGATCATACTTGTTTGATTTTGTATAAGTCTGAAGTTTAAGAATTTTGGACTATGAATGGATAAGTTGCAAGATCAATTGAATCAATTAAACAGGAGCTTTGAAATCATATGTATGAACTAATCAAGGTTGTGAATGATCAAATGAGCTCTATGATAGAAGAAAGACAGTTAGATAGTTAACTATTCGATACACTCCACCACCATATAGAGTTATTGAAAGGTGTAATGAATCATTATGAGACATAGTTATATAGGTGATGGTTCAAGCTAACCCATCAAATATGAGTAGAAGAGTATTGAGGTCTACTTTTGGTGGATTAGTACACATATTTGTTTTCATCAAGTTTCGAGGTCTACTTTTGGTAGATTAGTACATATATTTGTTTTTATCAAGTATGTGTGGTATTGAACTTAACCATATGCCCTTTAAAGTGGTCACTTCTACACTCTATAAAATATGATCAAAGTACGAATTGGATTTTACATTCCACAGACCATAAGAGTGCCAACCATAAGGGTCAATTGCATATTCCCATTGTGATTGTAAGTGGGAGCTCATTAGAGTGGCATCTTCACTTTTTATTGTGTATTTCCTATTGTGATTGTATGTGGGAACTCATCAAAGTGACGTCTTCACTTTCTATTGCATATTCCCATTGTGATTGTAAGTGAGAGCTCATTAGAGTAACGTCTTCATTTTTCATAAGTGAAAAGATAGAATTATGACTTAAAAAATTAAAAGGTACCATATTTATTATGTATCAATTTCCAAACAAGGGAGAAACTGATGACTATGTGTCTCTTTATAAGATACATAGGCAAGGCAATACAGAACCATTTAGTGATTCTTAATCGTCCTTGTAAGTGGGAGCTTAAAAAGGTCAATAAAGAGGCCTAAACAAGAGAAGTAGGAAGCTCCAATAAAAAGGAGTAATTGAGAAAGGAGTTCATTGCTGCTCTAGAAGATAGAGTCATGTTCTATCCAAAATTCCTGCTAAGGCAAAATAGAAGTAAGTAATGGAAGTGATGACTCATTAAGAAAGAATCATGTTTGAGAATTAGTTGATCTAATCCAAGATAAGAGGCTATTTGGAACCAGTTAACTTTGAAGACTAGAGAGTAAGAGTGCATAAATCAATTAGCAAATACAAGACTCATTTGATTACAATACGGGTAAGTATAACAGGATGGCTCTCATCTTACCTGGTTGTTTATTTTAATCAGACTTATTCTGGCAACATTTAACTATTTAAATTTAGATACACATCAAGAGCATGTAAAACCTACACCTTTAAGTGGTGATATGGATGACAAAATCTATTTGTAATGATAATTATATTTCACTAGAAGTGGTGTTTGAGGTTTCATAAAGAGATAACCTCCTATGTTTTTTGTAGAAATCCTTTTATGGATTGAAGCAATCATCCAAATAGTGATGCATAATGTTTCGTAAGAGAGATAACCTAATGTAGTTTTCAAATGGTCGAAGAGAATCATTGTCAAGTAATTTTTGATATTATCCTTTTAAATGGATGATATACTATTGGCCAAAAATAATTTGGATCTAATAGTGCATGTTAAAGAATGGTACTCATAAATTTTGAAAAGAAACACATAAGTGAAGCAATACATATTCTTGGACTTGAGATCCAATAAGATAGTTTAAGGAGAATCCTCTCTGTAACAAGATAACAATATTAGGAGATCCTTGAGCAATTTCTATATAAGTGAACGTAAACCCATGGTTACCCCAGTGGCTTCAGTAATTATTTTTTAGTCTTGATTTTGTCCCTGAACTAAATCAACATGTAAAATGGAAAAAGGTTTACATGTAAACGTTGTTGGTAGTCTAATGTACGTAGTGATGTGTACAATATTTGATATTTGTTTTGTGGTAGGACATGTATATTGGTACTAGTCTAAACATTGTGAAAGACATGGAATGTCTCCACAAAAGGTCTTGAGATATTTTTAGGGCCCATAATAATTAATGCGCATTTTAATGTACTATGGAAGCACATGTAGCTATATGTTTGATGATGTTTTGAAAAACATCTATGATTTGAAAGTGAGAATTCAAATCTAGTGTTAATGTATTGTGAAAACACTATAGTCATTACTTGAGTAAATGACCCTAAGTATCATATCAAGACTAAACACAAGATGTGATTCATGTCAGAAATACTATAGCACATAAAGTTGTTATTGAAAAACACATTCCTATGCAGAGTCCCCTAAATAAGCATATGGCCAGGGAAATACAAGAAGAGTATGATGAGTCCTTTAGCATGCATAGGACGTGAAGTGTAGATACTTCATTATGATTTTATATGTGTATGCAAAAGTATATAATGTCTAATATGTCATACAGGTTGATGAGGTCGGCTTTCTCACATGAGCAACCACCTTTAACACTCAGGAGAAGTATGTATAGATGAGACATATATGTTCACTATTAAAGTAACGAGAGAAATGATATGGTACAGAAGAAACACAAACTAAATGTCACCTTGACTTAGTGGTATAGTCATTCGGGATGAGATCCATTATCATAAATATGAATCAAATCATGTAAACCCATGTCTATGATACATGTCGCCATACAAAAAATTCTTCAAATTGACATCATGTAAGATGAAGAATTTTGGTCTAAATACTATGTGTATCTAAACTTAAGTCTATGTGGTGTTAATAGTAAGATCAAAACGACATATACTCTTAAAGTATAAGAGTAACACCATATCGTATGTGCAGAAGAACCACAAATGAGAAGCAATTAAATAAATCCCTACTTCATTATTGTGTGAGTCTCAGTAAAGTTAATCCTTTTAAGATGTCCTCTGACTTTGACAATATCATGGAGATATGTTTCATTGTCTGCTACTTTAATATTTTTCATATAATCATGATCGATATGATCTAATGGCATTATGGTAGAAAAGTGGTTGATTCATATTGAAATGATATATAGGCAAAATGAAGATTACCTAGAATATACACATTTATACTTGTGCCTAAGCCCAGCCCTTTATGATGTTACTTAGGTAATTTCATAAGTGTAGACACTATGCATATGAAAAAGGAAATTTGAGTTTTATTTTGACTCAAAAGAGATTAGATTGGCCATGAAGAAAGTATATATAGGTTAAAATCTAGGACATCAGAGGCATTATATTAATATGATCAAACTACACTATAGGGTTGTTTTGTGCTGGTCTCTGTGAAAGGCATTCCTAGTACAAGATACCCAAACGGAGACATCATGCCCACACTGTTACGGTAGAGCACCTAGTGTAATACCCTAAATTTTGAGATTTGAGGCTAGAGAATAAGCCTGAAATAAGTAAACTGCTAAGCCCCGATTTAGCAGGAGGCCAAATTTATTCCCTAATGATTCTTCTATCTTTGGGGTATTAAAGAAAGTAAAATGGTAAATTTTGGAGAATACGATATACATTGTGATTTGAATATGTTGTAGCTAGTGCCCAAGCCCTGTATTTAAGCTTAATTGTTTGACAAAGCTTAAAATGCATCATAAGGAAAGGGTAGGGCGCTTGGCATGAGGAAATTCGATATAAAATGTGTTTGGTGGTGATTCAAGAGGAATTGTCATAATCAAGGGAAAAATGGTAACGTTACTGACCAATTGGTCTGTTACCGAAGAGGAAACTCATTGGTAACTTCAAGATCAATGGTTAGGATTGATTTGTGCAAGAGATCAAGAGGTGGAATCTCATGTGTGTGGGCTTATGTGAGCTCATGAGAGATGTGATAAGATTGTGACAAGTGTCACCACATGAGCCCTTGGATTGGGTCAAAGATTCCAACACTCATTCATCTCTCCTCTCTTTGTGAATTGGCCAAGAGCCATTTGGGAGCCCAAAAATCTGCTTCTTCATCATCTTTCTCTCTCTTCTTGCCTCCATAGATGTTGAGCCCAACGGAGGAAAGAGAAATGAAAAGGTGAGTTTTTGGTTGGTTTAAGGTTCTCTTGTGCTCAAATCATCTTCTTTAATGTTGTTTATAGTGAAGAGAGCTTCTTCTCTATGGTTTTAGATTTGTGAAAGAAGGTGTTTGAGAGCTTGAAGGAAATTGGAAAGATGAAGAATTAAGGAGCAAGTTTAGGAAAGAGGAAAAGGTGAGTATTTGATGCCTTTTGATCTAAATTTTGTAACTTTTAGTTGAGTTTTGCGAATTATGGAATTTGCCCTGATTTGGTATAATTGTGGAATGATAGTGTATTGTAATAAAAATGGTGTCATATTGTGTTTTGATGCCATTGGGATTGATTTAGAACATTGGAATAAAAAATAGTGTAATTAGGTAATGTGTGTAATAAGTGTGACCAATATGGAAAATGTCATTGTGATGTGAGCTTGAGTGGTCCTATGGGTTCCTTGTGTAAAATTGTATGGGAATACTCTTGGATTAAAGTTTAGGACTATTGGAAACATTTGTTGGAAGTTAGGGAAAATTTTGTTATCTGCTGTGTTTTGGCTTCTGATAGAGCCTCACTCGAGTGAACAGGGGTGTTACTTGAGCGTGGCATCATATTCTTTCTTTTCCCTTTATTTTTTGGTTGCTTTTCCGTGCCAAAAAGCAAGAGTATAAGTCCTCACCTACAAGTGAAGTAGGTTATCACTCGAGTGTGAGGTGTCTCATTAGAGTGCATAGGTATTTTGCATTAAGGCCGCTTCTCGGATTAGCACTCAGTCCTTTTTTCAAGAGTGTATGTTGGCACTCGCAAGTTTTGTGTTGTCACTCGAGTGCCAGAGCTAGTGCTCGAGTGCACTTCTGACTCTAGGTTTTCTATGCTCTGGGGTGAACACTTCTTGTGCCTCACTTCTTAGGACTCGAGTAAGTGTGGGGCTATCACTCGAGTATTGATCTTGATGCTCAAGTACAGTGATCATTTTCTATCTTTGGCTGTGCTTTTGATTAAGCAATCACATGAGTGAGCTTTCATGCCCGAGTGCAAGTTATCTCATTACTTGAGTGCTGCAGCGAAAAATGGGATTTTGAGGTTTCAAAAGATGGTCTTTGGCCAAGTTTCTACCAACCCTTTAGGCATGTGTTTAGGCTTTGAGTAGCCACCTAAAGGTTCTGAATGATAATCAACTCTTTGGAAGTTGAAAGATTTGGAATAGAGAATAATCCTAGAATAACCCTATGTCCTTGCTTTGGTTATAGGGTTTGATGTTGCTCTGATCGTGCATGGTCGATGCTGGAGCTCAGGTGGAAAGAACAAGGGTAGGAACCTTACCTCTCCTATATGTATTTGATATTTGTGTTGAGGTGTTGATGCATGTTATTGCGCTGCATGATTATGTGTAATATATGTGAATGTTTAAAGCTATGTTTCTGTTTATGCTATGGCCATAAGTATGTTGTTTAAAACATTGAGCTTGCAAATATGTCATTGTGTGAGCATGAGTTATGTAATGCAAGCATGTCATGCATTATACATTTATCATACATGCATATTGGTATTGTTTTCCTATTGAGATTCTCTTGAATCTCACACTCCCCTACCAACATTTTAGACAAGGTAGGTGGATTGAGAATGGAGCAAGCAATCAAGGGCGGTGAGGACTTCCTCAGGTTGTAATTTTGGTAGTTAGTTAAGGTTGGGATAACTGTATATGTTTAGATATTTGGATGTGTGTATTTGTATGAGTATTTGGATTTGTATTTCGGAAGGATATTGATTAATTCCCATATGAGAACTGTATATGGGCGAATGTGCCTTATATATACCCTTTAGTTAATGATTGAAACCCGGGGTTTCTAGGAATCATATTGTGAACTCTGAAATTTATATAAATGTGATTTATCTTCGTGAAGTAATTTTATTCGAAATGTGAATGTGAAACCAGGCGTATTAGATTTCAAAAGCTATTTGTGAAAACCCTATCGTAAAGATGGGATATTAAATGAGTTTTGTTTATCCAACGGTCTCTAATCCATTTTAATCATATATTTTGGATATAATTACGGAGGGGGTTACACCTAGTATGACAGAAGGATGGAAGAGAAAGAGATATGACCTATAACACCTAATCCACCAAGTATAAGTGGGAGATGTTGGAATATGCCCAATCCACCCTTGGTGGATTAAGGCCCAAGCCCAATACAAATGAGGGCTATTATGTAAATATCAAGAAATATGGGTCCAAATATGAAGTTTAATCTTTATGGTTCAAATTTCAAATAAAAGTAATTACCCATACATGTTATAAGGAATAATATGGGTTTGTGGGTATAAGTTGGAGCACATAGAAAACTTCCACAAAAACTTCTCTCTCTATTCTTCTTCCCTTCCAATGGTGAATCTGCTGTATGCATGTGATCGGAGTCTATATTGGTGATCCAATCTCGTGTGGGTACTCAGCGAGTCAACAGATTCTAGGTATGCCCGAAATCCTTCAAGTCATTAACCCTAAATCATTATATTTAAAAAGATACTTACCTGGATGGGGTCTTTGGATACATTCAAGACTCAAATTAATATTCAAGTGTGCGTGTTTAAAAAGAATAAATCAAATATATAGTCATCACAGATTTCTTATTATCTACGAACACAAAAGGTGTAGAAATTCTAAGGCACAACATGAGGCTGTGTTATTGATAAAACTGTGTAGAATTACTCATAAATGAAAAGCCACACACATCGATATATATAAATATCTATATATATATATAATAAAAAGAGACATTTAGTGCCATGGAGAGTTGTAGATAGGAGTGACACCAAACAAAATGTATAATATATCATTACATTTAAAAAGATAAATAAAAACAATACTTTTCCCCCACCAAACAAAATTACATACATCATACATTATTACAACAAGATGTTGCTTTATTAGAAATTAATGCATGATAGTTTCAAATATATATGTATATTATTATATCCTAAAGTTGTTGAATATTATATTCATGTTATAGCATAGGTTTTGTTGTCCTATAGGAAAACGAATTGAAAGGCATGGGAAGAACTTAGAGTGTTCAACAACCTAACCGAAGTCATAACCCTCAACCAGCAACTGAAGCAACAGACAAATGGGCCCATATTGCCAACAATTGGCATCAATGACACTAGATTTGATCCGTTAAGGAGGTCAAACAATACATTTTGATATTGACATCTATAATATAGATATAACTAATCATGTCGATGGTAGTATGTTGAACGAAGTGCTTAGTCGTGGATGGCTTAGAGCAACGGCCATCAACTTATGGATTAATACTTTATCATCATTGTCTATCACTGTTATTATTATTATTCATCATTCAATTTTTTGGTTTTAAGGACGTTGTTTGTTTTCAATAAAGGCACTTGTATCACAATCTGTTACTAGGCATAAATAGGGTGCATAGATTAATATTTGTCAGCCCATACCTCTTTGGCCAGCATAGGGGGAGATTGGATTTGGAAATATAATCTAATGATCTTAAAGACTACTTCATGCATAAGGCAACCCCTAATAAGCTCTTTATTGTGCCATACAATCCAAGGTAAGTTATATGCGATAGTATTTTAATGTATGTTTTTTTATTCTTTTACTTTTACCATAACATGATTATTGAAGTAAAAATTTCAAAATATTTTGGGGCACATTGGATATTAATTGTTATCCATCCAATGGCAACTGAATTCCGCCAAGTTTTCTATTTGGATCCTATAGCCGCTGGTTATCCAGAGAATCATCCTGAGATGATGATTATGATCAATAAGTGTATGGGTGTATGTGTAAATATCTACATATATGATTATTGAATAACCAAAATTAATCAGCCACTACTTGTTTCGTTAGTGCATTAACCGCCTATAGAAGCCAGGTTAGATTAAACTATGTTAGAATCGGCTGACACCCAAGAGGGGGTGAATTGGGTGTAAGATAAAAACTTAAAAACTTTGAAAATCTTTCCGCATCTTAGTAAAATCAATAAGTATGAAAGTAATGAATCATAAATCAACAATTAGATTAAATAATATATGTTGGAAATATAAGAGCTTAGGGAAGAGAATATACAAACTATGATTTATCCTGGTTCGGTCCAATCTGTATGGCCTAAGTCCAGTCCCCAGGCTCCTCCTGAGATTTTCAAATCCACTAACTTCTTGTTTAATTTGGGCACAAGAAAAGCCTTTACAATCCCACAAGTTTAGGCGAGTACTTGTGAAACCTTTTACAAATCTCTCACTAAAATACTTCCCCTTACGGCAAGTCTTACAAGCAGAGCAATCCCGAAGATCTTCCTCTCCTGCTTACTCGTGCAAGTCTTACGAGCAGCAACGTTCTCTCCTGCTTACACCCCTGTAAGTCTTATGAGCAGCAACGTTCTCTACTGCTTGCACCTTGCAAGTCTTACGAGCAGAATGTCTTACTGGCAATTCTCTCTACAGCTTCCCCCGTAAGGAAATCAATCCTCTCAAGGTCCCTCTACCTTGAGATCAATTCAGAAATATAGTTGAAAGTGCTTACAAACTCTCTCACAGAGTGGATATAATGCTCACTGAAGTATAATACAAATAATCACTCTCTCAATGATAAGTAATATAGAAACTGAAAATAGAGAGTGTTTGGGTAGAAGCAGATGATTCAAGTTTCCATCATTTTTCTCGTAGTTGCTCGATGTCTCTGTTACACATCGACGTTGAATGCTCTCTCATTTATAGTTGATGAAGATGATGACCGTTGTGAGCATTCATCCGTTGGAGTCATTTTGACCGTTGAGCATATTTGAAAAACGAGCTACCATGAGATTTCTGTTGCAAAGCAGAGCGTCACATTGAGGAGCGGTATGTCTCATTATGATCTGTACATCATGTTGTGGAGCTAGATGAATACGTTTGAGTTTCCAGACAATCTCTCATAGTGGGTCAATCTTTTGTCGTGGTAGGTAGCCGATACTCGGTATGTAATGATGTCGCCCGCCACAATTGACTCTTTCATTTGAATTTGCAAGCTTACCGTTAAATTTCTTTTTTGACACTGTAAAATGCTTAATCACTAATATGATGATGAGCAAGTCATGGGTATGTTGGATCATTGGTCAAAAGATGAATTTCTGGCTTCTGTGACTCATCACGTTGAGTGAAGATATTTCCCATACGTGACCTCCGTTCTTGAAGATGCAATCCAAATATTTAATCTCCTGTTTTACACTTGAAATATATGTTAGTTAATGTTTAGGAACAATAACAAGTGAAAACATAATGACTGTATAACATTTAACCATGTTTGAGGTTATTGCTGTGAGGCTCTGTTTCATTTCTGGATTCTACCAAGTTCTCACTCGAGTGCAGTATGGCTCACTCGAGTGCATTTTGATATTTTCATGTTCTAGCTTCCTCACGGGCAAACACTTGCTGCTCTTCACTTGCTAGTGCTCGAGTGCAATTCTGGACATCACTCGGGCGCAACACGTCCTGCTCGAGTGCGCCTCTTGTTTTCATGTACATGCTTCTTCTCAGGTTAACACTTTCATGTCAACACTTACATGTGCTTGAGTGTAAAATAGTCTAATGCTCGAGTGTGGATCCTAATGCTCGAGTATTGTAAATTTCTTCACGATTCAGCTGCTTCTGGACATCACTCGCACGACATTTTTCAAGAGTGCGTTTTTGCACTTGTGAGTGATATGGGGCCACATTAGAAAAAATTTATTTATTTGATTCTAATGATGTATCATAAGAAAGCTCTTGCCATATGCATTTCAATGCAAAAAGAATCAGCTCCAAACTCCTTGTATTCTGCAAGTTATGATCGAAAGAATGTCTATCGCACTAGACTGCACATGCGTCAACTTCCAGAAGGCATAGCTCCTAGAATATAAGTTCCAATTAGTAAAATTACATATCCATGGAAATCTCTTTGAGTCTAGTTTCATTTGGCACTGGTCTCGTCTAAATCCAATGTGTCATTTTTGAGTTATGCTCAAAATACCGAACCTATGTTGAAAAGTGACGGTGATTTCACTGTCAACTTCCACGGATCATATCTCCTTCATCTGAGTTTCTTTCAATATGATCTTGGTGTACATTTTACGTGTTGTGAGTCTTCTTTTATATGCCACCAGTTTCGGGTCAATCTGACTTGTGGTTTAAGAGATATGGCCAAAATACCGGACCTCTATCAGGCTGAACGTAAAACAGAGTAGAACAGAGTGTTTATCCCGTGCTTTCCCGTGCTCGAGTGTGTGTTCATCTCGTGCTTGAGTGTGACACCTCTGGCACTCGAGTGTTGAGCTCACACTCGAGTAAAACTCCTCTAGAAGTGCCATAACTCACATATAAGTCATCTTAGCTTCGTATTAACCTATTCCAACCATCATTTGATCATAAAAGCCTCCGGTATCATCATAGAAACCTCCAGTATCACTTCTAACAACTTTAACCTTGATATTCTCACTAGATCTTATAATTTCTTCTTTCCTTCCATATCTTTCTTCTTGATTTTCCTCTTGATAATAATTCTCCATAACCCAAGTAAGCATCTCCTTGACTATCTTCAATTTCTTTCTTCTTCTTCCTCTTGTTCATTTTCATTAATTCAATCTTCTTCATTCTTTGCTTGACTAATCTACAAAATATGTAACATTAAATATAGTAGTTAGTCAAAGAAATACATTATATAAACTTTTTGCTCTTATCATTTCATATCTATATTTGACATCATCAAAACTAATCATATCTAACAAGCTATACTAGAAGCAATGACCCAGTCAATAGCTATGCCTGGAGGAAGATTATGGTACTAGAAAAAATGGTTTTAACGTCCCTTTTTTGGCCTTTTAACATTTGAAAATAGAGAGACGTCTATCTGAGGGTCGTGGAAAAAAATGTCAATAACGTCCGTAAAATAGGGGACATAAAAAAGGCGGACTTTATATGTCCCCAGTGTGGAATGGGGATGTCTAATGTCTGAGATGCACTTTAGACGTCCCCAGTCCACACTGGGAACGTCTAAGGTCACTTTAGACGTCGCCAATCCATACTAGGGACGTCTAAAGGCATAACTTTAAATGTCCCCAATACAAACTGGGGACGTCTTGAGTATTGCCCCCACCTCTACCACGTCCCTTTTTATTTTTAAGGACGTTAAAAGTTTTTTTTAAATGGCATTTTTATATATATTTACTGTCTGGAAAATGTAAACTGCAAAAATAGGATGGAAACAACAGAATGAAATAACAGTAGTTCAGCAGAATGGAAACAACAACTTGAAACACAGTGATCAACCCAAGGCTCTACTACACATGCAATAACTTTAAGAAGTAGCAAACTAATTAACTAACAAACCACACAAACTACACCACAATCTATATCCAAGTCTGTTATTGCACTAAAAAGACTATATCCAAGTCCCCAGTTTGTACAATAACCAAGACTAAATCCAATCTATATCCAACAACAACAATGCTAATTATATGTACAATATATAGAACTACCACAAAAGTATGTCTTACACAAACTACTAAAGACTTGACTCTGGTATACATTGAAGAAGATGTCTAGCCAAAAAGTCTCTGATCATATTTATGTCTTCATATGAGTAGGCATCTTCATTGTCAAAAATCTGTAAATTAGAAAATAACCTTATATGAAATAATGAATCAAGTAAATGAATTGCCATTGAATTACAACACCAAGAATATTATCTTCTGAGAATGAAGAAGCGATTACTTGTTCAAAATCTATCGTAATTCCACTCTTAATGATGTTAAACATATAAAGTAAGACATAGTATCCACATTCCCAGCCACCAGGTTGTTGAGGGCACTATAAATCAAAAGCAAATGGTTAAAATCAATAAAGGCATATCTAAAACGACTGTCAATCTAAAAAACTTGATTTCAAACTACATACCTTTGGAAACAACCATCTCGGGTTTTTGCCACCTTTACGATCGCGTGGCTTGCCAAGTGCTTGATACGTCATGCATGCCCTATCATTAAAATGAAAATCAACAGAAATTAGAATAATTCATTTAAGTCAATAATCAAGAAGCATTGAAATACAAAAAAATAACTTATGAGTTGAAGACGCTTATAGTTTCTTTGTCTGGTCTTTTACTCAAGGAATCAAACCAGTAAACTCATGGGACTGAAGGCAGAGAATACACAAACTCCAGTGGTAACTATAACAACATATACAAATTAGAAAGAAGTTAGATGGCAAGGGAATTATTTATTAAAAATCTCAAATACACAAAATTAAAATGCATACCCTTGAACAATCGGTGCTAGATAACAATGATAGTCGTTCTCTCCCACTGTGAAGCCTACATAGTGTATCCTTTTTTTCAATGTATTCCTACTCCTTGTCGTATGTGCAAGAGACAAGAATCCATATAAATCAACTCTTTGCAAGTCAATGCATATATGACGGAAGGAGCTATAATAGAATTAAAATGATAAATGTATTAGCTAGTTAAAATTAACTTAACTAAATGAAGGAAAAAAATGGGAAATAAAAATTTTCAGGATTGCAAATTTTCCCCATCCAATATCTAGCTCCTCCAACTTAATGAACTGTTCAAGATCTTCTTTATTAATTGTGAAGGGATACTCTAATTCGTTGCCCACAATCACTGTAGGCATATGCAAATCAATCTGGCGAATGCCTTTATAGATCTGCTGCAGTCGTACTAAGAAGGGCCATTTTCCTGCTTCTTGCTTGTTCTTTTAGAACATAAAAAAACATATTGTTAGTAGGATGTCAACATATCTCAAGTAAAAGTGAGGTAGTTCCATACTATTCGAGGTGTTGCTGCTAAGCCAATAAGATGTACAGGCCAAAGGATGAAAGATCCTCTCGCCTGAGCTATTATGGCAACCTCATCATCAGGAATAGGGATGCATGTACCTTCTTCCCCCTCTCGAACACACGTCATAGTCACCCTACGTAAATGCTGTGGAATTTGCTGATGATGGTGGGTGGTAGCTTCTGTGTGAACGAGAGCATCTATAACTACACGCAGCACTGGGGCATCCAAAGAGAGGACAACAGGTTTTCCCGGCGCTAGAGTGGGAGAAGGTCGCCAAGTGGTTCCTCCATCGGATTGTATCTTCCTTTGGTACTGTGGAAGGCCGGGGATCAATGGGTTCTACGTTCAGTAGTTGCCATCTATGATTCAAACATCTTCATCATTTTAGCTTGTATCTCAGGTATCAGCTCAAGACGTAGCTCTAGCAACAGCTCTTGTCGAAGATTGTCGCAAAGGTTGGCCTCGAGCTCTTGTGAGACTTCCTAGCGAATCTTGGCCACAAACTCCGTATTGGGTTCAGCTTGTGACGAATAAGGATGTGAGGCTCGGCCAAAATACTTCACAACACGAACTCCCCCTACCTCCCCTTGAACATGACCGGGGTGATCTGCCTTCCTAATCGTCATTGACAAGATGTCCATCCGTCCACTTGGAGTAAACGAACCTTGGCTACTATGATCTTCCAGTTCATCCTGCATCATAAAAGTTATCGTAAATGATAATTAAGCACTCCCAATATGAAAAAAATTTGTACTTATGCTCTAACTACTTACAATTCTTTCGGAAACCTCAACAACAGTCGGATTTACGTACTTCCCACCCTTAATCCTCCTTGCTTTCCATTTTCTGTGACGTGGAGGAGGTGGCGGGGCCTGGAGCACAATGGTAGGATCTGATGTGGCTGCTTCCTTCAATTCCTCCAACTCTTCTGCCATCATCTTTCGCTCAAGCTTCCGATAACCACCACGAGACATGCAATGTTGATACTTATTAGCTACTTGCTTCTCTGCATTTGTTGCACTTAATGCCTGTGAAAGGAAAACAACGAACACCAAATCAATAATGTCAACTATATTCAAATGAAACAATATGATGACATAAATCTTACCAAAAAGTTTGGATCTTCTCGTGATGCCATAAACAACCTCCAGTTCTCTGGAGACAAATACGTATACTCCTGACATGGATCCGTACCCTCAATTCCCCTTGAATGTAATCTCGTGTAAGCCTATTCTTGAAATCTTTCCATTGTAGACGAACCTCCGTCATCCACTCCTTGTACATCTCCACAGTGTCAGGGACATCATAGGTTTGGTGCAAGGTAAAAACATAAGTTAATTATATTTGAAGCAATAGGAATAAAGATATATATGTAGATTTATCGAAACTTATATACCAAAAGTTGTTGCCAAATCAAGTTTTTCATTTTTGGTGGAACCAACTTCCAATTATCATAGGTAATGCGAACTTTGCTTTGAGCCAAAAAACCTAAGTAGCTAATGAAATGGTCTTCCTCCGGACCAATTGGTTTCATATTTTCATCAAATTCAATATGCAACCTCTCCTGTTGATGGTGATGACGTGTTACCAATACAGGCATTTTTGTACTGCCTCTAACCCTTCTTCCCACAGTAGATTCAGGTCTTGAAGCAGGCTCGGGCCTATTCATTTCATTGTCCCTATCACTTTGTGAGTCACTAGAATTGTCCATATTCCTGTAAGCACAAAAATCATTATCAGATAGGTGAATAAATTGTAAGTAAATGAATAAATTAACTAGTTATAAAACAAACAGCACACATTACTATTTTCTAAGTTAAGCTCTTAGTCTAGATTGTTTCCCATATTCCTTCACCATGATGATTTCTTACAACATATTCTTCATCATCTACCAAATCTACTTCACTTGTTGTAGGTGGATTAATTGTGAAAGGTGGTGTGTCGTCAAGGTTGAAGGTTGGATCACCATGCTTCTGTTTTTTACTTTGAAGTACAATGGAAATTTTTGTATTTGCAGGATCTATAACATAAAACACTTGTTTCGTCTGGCTTGCTAAAATGAAGGGCTTATCCCTATAACCTACTCTTTCAAGATCAATTGAGACAAATCCAAATTGTTGATCTATTACCACAGTATTATTGCTAACCCACTTACATTTGAATAAAGCAACTTTGAACTTGTTGTAAGTGATTTCCCATATTTCTTCATCACTCCATAATAGGCCATGGATGCTAATATGGGGTTTTTGTCTTTCGAACTGGAAAAGTGTATGGCTTCAGCTTCTACCATCACCCCACTATTTTGCATAGTACTTCTGTCATCTTGGCCTTTTGTGTAAAAAGAATACCCATTTATATCATAACCGCTCCAAATAATAATTTGAAATTAAGGCCCCCAGGCTAGCCACTCTATTGTCTCAGACACACCGGTCTCATGCAAAACCTTTTCCTAAAACCACTGAATGAATGTCTTGTTTTGCTCAATAGTAATCTGCATGTCATTCTCCCTCGGATTCATGTTCTTCAATCTCTTTCTGTGTTCATCTATGTACGATTGAACTTTTACCATGTTATTCAGGATATAAAGGTATGCTTACAACTCCTCTTCACGAGGCATAGTCTTCACTTTCAGTCCTCGTGTTCCCTTGCTCCTCCCCTCTTCATGCCAAGATTGTCCTTCTTCCCTGATTGATAATCGCTGCAGAAGTTCATAGCCTCTTCAACAACATACCTTTCAACTATTGAGGCTTCTGGTCGATAGGGACTTTTAGAATACCCTTTTAAGATCTTCATGTATCGCTCGAAAGGGTACATCTACCTCAGGTAAACTAGATTGCAGAGCCTTACCTCCCTTACTAAATGAACTATCAAATGCACCATTATATCAAAAAATGAAGGAGGAAAGTGCATCTCTAATTGGGACAATATAATATAACCATAAGCTTCCAGTTCATCTAGCTTTTTAGTGTCAATGACTTTGTTACAAATAGCATTAAAGAAAACACACAATCTTGTCACAGTGCTTCGAACTTCATCTTTCATAATACCACTAATAGCTACTGGTAACAGTTGTTGCATCAACACATGATAATCATAGGACTTCATTCCCATTAACTTCAAATCGTCCATTGACACACACCTTCTCACATTCGAAGAATATCCTTGTGGTACCTTAATTTTATGCAAACACCTACACAAACTTCTTTTCTCCACTTTTGATAGTGTATGCGTTGCTGGCTCCATGTATGCCCTCGTACCATCATCTCTTAGCTGTGGATATAACCGTTCTCTTATTCCCATATCAACAAGGTCTAGTCTCACACTAATATCATCCTTGGTCTTCCCTGGAATGTGCAAAAGCGTACTGACAAGACTATCACAAACGTTTTTCTCCACGTGCATTACATCAATACTATGTCTCATGTCAAGACTATGCCAATATGGAAGATCAAAGAAAATTGATCTATTCTTCCATATGTTCTTCTTACCCGTAGTCTTCTGATTCTTACCGAGTAAGACATTGATACATTCAACCCGACTATAAACTTCCTCTCCGATTAATGCCTTTGGAGCTATTCCATGCTCTAGTAAGCTGTTAAAATGCTTTCTTAATCTACGATACGGGTAGAACTTAGGAAGGAACCTCCTGTGACCAAGGTAGACCATTTATCTTCCATGTTTAAGTTGGTGGAAGTGAGTGTCTACTTCACAGATCGGACATGCTTTATGCCCCTTCACACTATACCTTGAGAGGTTTCCGTACGCAGGAAAGTCATTTATCGTGGTGAAAATCATTGCACATAACTTGAAGGACTCATTCTTATATGCATCAAACACATCTACGCCTTCCTCCCACAACTTCTTTAAGTCCTCAATCAAAGGTGCAAGGTAGACATCGATATCGTTTCCTGGCTGTTTTGGTCCAGAAATCATCAAAGAAAGCATCACATACTTGTGTTTCATATAAAGCCAGGGAGGCAAGTTGTATGTTACAAGGAGTACCGGCCACGCACTGTGTGTGCTATTAAGAGTTCCATATGGATTGATGCCATATGTACAAAGCCCAAGCTGAAGGTTTCTCAGCTCGCTGCCAAATTCAGGGAACATTTCATCTATTTTCTTCTACTGTGGAGAGTCAGCAGGGTATCGAAGATATTTTCCATAAGATATTATATCGTCCGAATGCCATCTCAACTTCTTTGCTTTTTTTGTAGTGCCAAATAAACGCTTAAAGAGCGGTATTATTGGAAGATACCACAAAAATTTTACAGGTTGCCTTTTAGTTGTCCCATCGCCACAACCACCATCTTTCTTTACTTTGTATCGTGTAGTTTGACACTTAGGGCACTCACTCAGACCTTCATACTCCTTTCTGTACAGTACGCAGTCATTAGGGCAAGCGTGTATCTTTTTATACTCCATACCCATTGTAGATAGGATTTTCTTGGCCTCATACATACAATTTGGAAGTACATTATCGTCTAGAAACATATCACACAACAGTTCAAGCAGCATTATGAAACTATTATCGGTCCACCCACAAGTTGCTTTTAAGTTAACCAAATGTAATGTTCCTGTCAGCCATGTGTATTTACTCCCTGGGTACAAAGGTGTCTCTACAACACTCTGCAGGCTGTCATATTCATGGACTGCGCAAAGGATTCTACCTCAACACCGTGAATCATTCTCTCCATTCTATCTTCATCTATGACATCCACAGCTTCCTTCTTATGCGACGGACAATCAGTTACTTACTCACCATGCCATATCCACCTTGTCTATCGAAGATTTATTCCATCACAAAGTAGGCGATCCCTTATAACATGAACATCCCGTCTTCTCTCATTTAAACAATTGACACAAAGACAAAAATACATCCCATTTCTGGCTGTAGCGTTCCTTCTAGCATATTCAATAAACTCTTCAACCCCATTCTCATATTCTTCACTTGTTCTAAAAGCATTCATACAACTATGATCCATTTTATTACCACCTACCTCATTCCCATTTACACTCAAGTTAAAAATAATTGTCAACACTAGGATTGCCATTTACTATTTTGCTTTTCAAAATTTTAGCAGCATTTACCCTTAAAAGTGAGACATCCCAAAATCAAAGAACAAACATCTCAGCTTAATTTAAATGAAACAAAAAACTTTACCTTCTAGCACCAAGCACAAATAGAATACACTTATATTTTAACAACCAAATTAAATAAGATATGTACCATGAGTGAGATATGTGACATTGAAAAATTCTTCCCAAGTTCAATTAGCGAATGGCAAATGTCAACAACAATATTATATTTTTCTTCCACACAACAATTTTTGATTCAGAAGTGTTCCAAGATTGATCACAGCAATGAAGTTCCAAAAATCCAAAATTACAATGGAATAGGTTTATGACAACAAAGTGGAACTCAAACAATTAATTCACACTCCAGGAGTCAATGATAGAAGCAAATTCTAGCACTAAGTTACAACAAGCAATGTTTAGCTCCAAATACCATCAATAGCACATTGTAAATTCTTTAGCCATTCTACACCTTGCAAGCCATTTATAGTCATACTTTAATTTATTCTTTTAATCACCAATTAAAATCAATATTTTGCAATTGAGGACAATAAAGTTAGCATGAATATGTCTGCTCGAATAACTAAATTTCAAAAATTTCCACTCCAATCCACAGCCACAAATTTAGGGGTGTTGGAACAGACATATATGAATGATTGAACAAAACTTGAAAGCAAATTGTGACAACTTCCAATGAAAGATTCCACTTCTAACAATGAAGAAGTTTAGAATATCAAACGGTTTTGCAAGAGAGGAAAAACTTGAACTCAACCAAATCAAAAGGGAAATACATTCATTAGTCCAAAATAGTAGAACAGAATCCATAATAACTAGATAACTCCCATCAATTATAGATGTTTCAAGTAACATTATTAAGAAAGAAAACCCAAAACAATAACTGGGCAACCCCATCATGTTATGGATGCAGAAGATAGGTAAACCAAAAAAAATTACAAACAGAGAGGGAGAAAAACCAAACGCATTTTGCTAAGCATTAACAAGTTCAGTGGGTAAATGCTAACCTATAGCTGAAACCTTAAAGGGAGATAAACCACAGTGGTAAGAGGGAGGCCGACAGTGGAGAAAATGGGTGAAAATGCTGCAAACCCAAAGCACATACGGTGGTAACATGGGGATGGAAGTGAAGTATAGCTTTGGAGAAAGAAGAAAAACAAGAAGAGGAGAGGAGAGCATGAAGATGGGGACGAAAGTGCTTTGGTGAAAGAAGAAAACAAAGAAGGGGAGAGGAGACTGAAATAGGGACGGAGTGAAGTTAGGAGGAGTGATATGATGAGCAGGGGAGGAGCTACCTTTTCTGACATGATTAGATCAAGCGTAGACGTCCCCAACACAGTTGGGGACGTCTAAACTTACTTTAGACGTCCCAAGAACAGCTGGGGACGTCTAAATCCTACCTTTAGACGTCCCCACCTGTGCTGGGGACGTCTAAAGCTTCCATTAGACGTCCCCAAAACATCTAGGGATGTCTAAAGTCAGATCTTTAGGCGTCCCCAACTGTTCTGGGGACGTCTAAAGGTTTTCTTTTTATTTCTTTATTTATTTTTGCTTGCCACATCGACTAGTAAATGAAGTACTCTCCCTCTCTAACCACATCAAGCAAAGGAAACTCTAGCTTCCTTAAACATTCACTGAAAGGCACACGAGTCATAGTATTTTACCTGTTAAAAGAGCCTTATATATATATCTCTCTCTCACACCTACCTACTTACTGGAAAGTTCCCTAGCTATTTTAATTCTTTGCCTTTGCGCAAGTTGTTCTGACAGAAGTCACATGCACTGGTCATGTCAACCAAAGCATGTGAACGTTTAGGCATCCTCAACCAAGTTGGGGACGCCTAAACCAACTTTTTTTAAATAATACTAATAATTTTACACGTCCCCACTGATATTGGGGACGTCTTATGTAGGTTTAGGCGTCCCCAGTTTGACTTGGGACGCCTAAATGTGGCTTTAGGTGTACCCAGTAAAATTGGGGATGCCTAAAGCTTCCCTCTGGCGCGAAAATCAAATGTTTTAGAGCAAAATTTAAAGTCTTAGTGTTTTTGGCGTCCCTTTTTAAAAAAGGGACGTCCTTTAGGGTAGTAATATGTATATTCTATAATAGTGAATTATATGAATTTATTATTCAAATTTGGTTATTCAAAAATTTTTCTTTAAAAATTGACTTAACTATTTCGTTGTATTGTTACAGTGCCTATTCCAACCAAACAATAATTATAGCAATTATTACATTATGAAATTCTTGAAGGATGTAGTTACTCATCATCAAAATTTTATTCCTGTGAAAGTAAGTTCTTTTACTTGCAATTCATATTTTATTTTAAATTTAATTGACAAGTGTTGAAGCTAATTGATTTTAATTCGTTGTGTGTATGATTATTTATGTAGTATTATGAAGAAAAACATTTTGCCCAATTGACTGACCAACAAGTGGATGAAATCATTAAGGAATGGTGTAAATATATGATTAGGAAATTAGCTAATATTTAGGTATATACGTAGATGTTTTCTTTCCTATTCTTGTATTGTTTATTCAACTAAAAATAGTTGTACATTACAATTGTTACGTTGTAACTAAATACATTTAATACTGATTTTATGAATTAATTATTTATTTCGAGTTATTTCATTATGGTTTGGTTTGATTCTGCTTTGGTTTTTTTGCTGTCGATTTGTATTGTATATTATCGTGGATTTGGATTGTAAAAATTACGCAAAATTATATTAAAAAAAACAAAGACTTCTTATGGTGCTTTGTAAAGAAATGCCATAGGAAGTGCCCTGACTTCCTATGGTGCTTCCAAGGGAAGTGCCATAGGAAGTCAAGCATTTCTTATATCATTTCCAGGTGAAGCGCCATAGGAAGTCCCCAACTTCCTATGGCACTTTCCCATGGAAGCAGCAAGCTATTTAAAAAAAATAAATACACAAGCTATGGCACTTCCATAGATTCAAAAAGTGTCATAGCTTCCTTTTATGGCGTTAGAAACTATGGTGCTTATAAAAATAAGTGTTATTTACTATGTCTTTTGTAGTAGTGATACATGGATTTGTCATAATCCCTCTTGTGATACTCCTACTACCCCATGAATCACGAATGGTATAACAAACATTCCTTTTTTCCACATTGGGTTAATCATAGAGTTACAGAGATAAAAAATGGCTAATTCATATGAAGACTTTGAATTGGCCCAACCAGCAACTAGATATGTATACATCATTATGGATAGAAAGTAAACGGACTGGATTATGCAAACTCATCCTCTTAAAAATCTAAAACAATAGGGAAATGTGCTTTTGGTGATCGAAAAGACTAGGGAACGCTTTCTCTCTCTAAAAATACAATACTTTTTCATGAATGGCTTCTTAAGCTTCTCTCTTTTCCCTTCCTTTTGTGGATGCATGAAATTGATCCAAAGTGGATGGAAATTAGCGTTTATTATTTAGTCTCCTCCTAATACTATTTCAAAGAGACAACTAGTTAATTTACTTTCTTTGGATGACCATGATAGAAAAAATGAATTTTCATACACATGTATGCTATCATGGTTATAAAAAAGGGCTTATGTTGCTTACCATAACCTTGATAGAAAGAATTGAACTACCTACTATAAGGGCATGCTATCAATGTTATAAAGGACTCACGTGTTCTATTTTTGTTTACAAATTAACACATATCTTATAGTCTAAACGAACAACTCATCGGTGAATATAACCATGTTAGATAGGAATGCTATCACTAAGTGGTTATAAAAGGATGACCTTACTTACATATAACCATTTTAGTTAGGAATATTCCTCTCTAACATGGTTATAAAAGAAATAAACTACATGCAAGTATAACTATCATGTATTGAAATCAACTTTATTGAAGCAGCTAGTACATGGCAAGAGGAAGGAGTGGGATTTTGGTAATTTTGATACTTCCAATTTATTCAAAATGAAAATAATTGTGCATAGTACAAGAGAGAAACCAAGTTGAAAGCATTAAAAAGCAAAATGAAAATTTTATGCAACAAGGCCCTAAGTCTCAGTTTTGATATAGATGTATGGTAAGAAGATTTCTTTCAACCTATTAGAGATTGAAAATGGAATCTAAATGCAAAGAACAAGCTCGTTAGACTAATTTTTAAAGCATATGGTGTCAAAAGTACAAAGTTGAGGCTTAAGTGGCAAGTAAGAGGATGTTTAATTTCCCAATGTCATAATGCATGTATTATGGTTGGTTCTTGATGTGCATTGTGTTATCACTACTACGAAAGAGAGATTTAACGGTGCTCCCTTTTTCTATGCTTCTTTGAAGAAGCGCCGTAAATGATATCTTTTTTTAAAAAAAAGAAGTTTAGAAGCTAAAGCACTTCTTAATATAAGCGCCAAAGCTTAATATTAAGCTTGTGCGGTACTTTCTTAAACAAGTGCCACACAAAACATTTATTTTAAAAAAAATGAAAGTCCAAGCTATGGCACTTTTTTAAAAAGCGTTGTAGCTGGAATAATTTTTTAGCATTTTTTTTATTTGAAAAAACCCTTATCCAACACTTAAAAATAAAGTGTCGGATAAGGGTGGGAGTAAGTCAAACAAATTAAATAAAGTTGACATTTATTATAATAATGCATTATTATTCAGAATCTTGTGTTGTAATAAGTCAAAAATATCTTAGTAGAATCGAGAAAATAAGCTTTCAATTAACATTTAAATAGAGAATACTCTTTCTTAGCAATTCCTTTATTATTAAGCATTAATTATCCTCTATATTTTTCTTATTTTTAAAAAAACGTGGTATCTTAAAACAATGTTTTGGAGGTCTTTGTCTTTTTTTAAAAAAAAATTATCAAAAAACAAAATAATAACAGCCTTAACCGGCGCTTGCATGAGAAGAGCTGGCAAAGGCTGCACCCCTTGGCCAGCACTTTCTAAGGAAGCACCGGCCAAGGCCTAAGGGCCTTAATCGGTGCTTTCATGAGAAGTGCCGGCTAAAACGGCCTTAGCTGCCTAAGGCTAGTCTCTACTACTTTGTTATTTTTCTTCAATCTCATTTTTCTTCTTCTACTTTCTTACAATTACAAGTGTTCATCTTCTAATTTTTTCTTTACCCGTCAATTTCTCTGTTTGATTTTATCCTTCTATCTTCTCTTATGGGCTTCTTTTCTCATTTCCATACACAAGCAAAAATGGCATCGTTCGGTGCTTCTTGAAGCATTAAAAGATAACTTGGGCAAGTTGCCCAAGCCACCCAAGTTGCATTATTTTTTGAGTCTTTATGGCATGCAGGCTAGATCAACCAAGTGGTTAGTTGGCTGGTGTCCGAGTCCTACCGAACGGTCTAGTCTAATTTTTAATAATATGTTGAAAAGACTTAGCCCTATTTAATGGGTGGGAACCAATTTTGTGGGGAATAAATTTGGAAATATAATTGGAAAATATTAAAAAGGAAGTTTTGTATATATTGAAAAATTTTAATAAAATATTGAGATAATTTTTGTTTGGTAAGCTAGAAAAATTTAAGGGGAAAAGGTAAAAAAATACCATTTGAACTTCAAAATCTAAAATCAATCTAATAGCCGACAACTACAAAAGTATAGGTATTAACTGCAAGAGTATAGAGGTTGACAAATTGTTATAGTATAAAATTATTTATTTGATATTTTAAAGTTCAATTGATATTTTCTTTTTCTTTTTTTAGGATCAAATAATCAAAATGTCCTAAAAAACTATTAAAGAAAATGAAACAAAAAGGAATGAAAGAAAAATATCATTTGAATTATAAAATCTTCCAAATGTATACTAAATTAGTAAAATGATAAATAAGTAATTTAGTAATAATTTAAAATTTTAAAGTTTATGTGTTGATAACTTAAGTATAAACATTTTAAGGTATTTATAATTCCAACGGTGTTTTTCTATATTTTCCTAAGAAACAATTGATTGGTGACGTAGTTAAATAATGGTAAATCCAAGGCGTCTTAAGTATGGACTGGAATTACAATAATAGCCTTATAAATGCAGGAGAGGCCATTTCACAACTACTGCTTTATAAAAATCAATTCATCCTCTGTTTTCCTCTGTTCATCTCTCTCACAACCAATAAATATTACACATATAGTATTATATAACATCTTCACCACCTACGAAATAACTAATAAAACTTTAAAATATCATCTGAATATTGAAATCACATATTATATATAATTGAAACATCAATAATTCCATCATGCCCTAGCTCTCAAATTCGTCACAAACTGAGACACAGTCTGTGTAGAGGACCCATGTTCTTTTAGTGCATTAGCAGCGGAATCCTTCAACTCTTCCATTCTCTTACGAACTTGTCTTCCTTCTTCATCTTCCATGAATCTTACTATGACCTTAGCTATCTCATCTCTCTCCACCATCCCTGATCTCTGGTTATTAGCTTCTGGCCATAAAGCCACTTTCAAGCAATCTGTTAAAAAAGCAGCATTCATCCTCTGTTCGGCAAACAGAGGCCAAGCTATTATTGGAACCCCATGAACAATACTCTCCATCGTCGAGTTCCAACCACAGTGACTCAAGAATCCACCAACAGAATTGTGATTAAGTATCAGAATCTGAGGCGCCCATAAAGGAACAACGAGACCTCGATCTTTAGTTCTTTCTAAGAACCCATTTGGTAAGAAATCTAAAGGGTTTTTCTGATCACCTGAAGCTGAAAGATAAGCCGCACTAGGATCATCACTCGGAGGCCTCACTACCCACAAGAATTTCTGACCACTTTGTTCTAAACCAAAAGCTAGTTCATTGAGATGATCTTGAGATGATGTCCCTCCACTCCCAAATGAAATATAAACAACAGATTTAGGTGGTTGATTATCCAACCACGTCAAGCAGTTCGAGCCCGACCCGTTTGTCTCATTATTGGACCGGCCTTGTATGATCGGTCCAACCGGATAAATCTGAGCCCTTTTTTCTTTGGTTTCTTCTTGCAAGCTTCTAATTGTCTCTGTTTCTAACTCTAAGAAACTGTTGAATAAAACCCCATCAATTAAACTTAGCCTCTTGGCACGTTCAAAGAATTGTTTACGAACTAGTTCATCATAAAGTGATTCTGTAATCTCTCGGCCACGATCTGGAACACAAGGTGGGATATCTATGGATTCCGGTGATAGGTCTCTGAACTCTGCGTCATCAAGCTTCATGGAGTTACAGAAGTAGAGAGAGAAAATCATAGCAGCATAAGGAAGGTACATGAACGACAACAAGTTGAACTCAGCAGCAAAATCCAGAGCTTCGTGTGCGAAACAATCAGTAACCAAAGCAACAAGGGAAGATCTGGAGATCAGAGACTCCAATTCTTGGCGAATATATGGTAGAGAGAGAGTGACTGTGAGCTGAACTTGAGCTCCACGATGAACATTTTCAGGCATGTCATGTTTGTGAACAGGAGGGAGAAAGATCGAGTGGATATTTGGAGGGAGAGATTGAAGGTAAGATTGAGACGAAGAAGGAAGAGATTCGAGGATTGGGATGATGCAAGTTATTTGAAGATCTGGGTGAAAATGAAGGAGACGCTTTGAGAATTCGATTACTGGGAAAAGATGGGTGAATCCAGCACTGGAAATGAAGGCTATGTGAGGTGGATTCGCCATGGAAACTTCAATCAGTATAAGCTGGAACTTGGATTTTTTTTTTTAATAATTTGGTAAGTATAAGGGATAAGGTTGTTTTTTGGCCAAAAAAAAGGGATAAGGTTGTTTTTGTTTTATTTTGATTTTTGCGTGGATTAATTTATAGGGTATAGTTTTTCTCAGATATGTGAAGCTTTTTTTTTTTTTTTTGGCCCGAATTCAGATACGTACGTGAAGCTAAAAGTGGATTTCGCTGCTACTTCATCCAAATAGTCTACCATCAGTTCCTTTGACCCGCAACACATAAGATTTGAGACGTAAATTGAAAAGTAAGACGAAGATTATGAGCTTGGTTCATCTCATCGTATATATCTTTTCAACACCCACCGTTCTTGAATCTTAATTATCAACTTACTGAAAATCATCGGTTATTAAATGGGTTGAGGGAACATATGGATCACAAGGGCAATGATGAGCACCATGACACTACTACAAAAAGGGGCTTTAACCTCTCAAATTTGGCACTTTTAACGTCCCAAAACGGAGGGACGTATATGCTGGGGGCGTAGTAAGTTGAAACAATAGACGTCCCAAATGATAGGGACGCCTAAAGTCTGACTTTAGGCGTCCCAAATTAAGAATTGGGAGGCCTAAAGTCCCCACAGGGTGGGACTTTAGGCCTCCCAAATTACAATTTGGGACGCCTAAAGTCCCTCAGGGTTGGACTTTAGGCGTCCCAAATTCAAATTTGGGAGGCCTAAAGCCCCCCAGGGTGGGACTTTAGGCGTCCCAAATTGTAATTTGGGACGCCTAAAGTCCCACCCTTGGGGGTTTTAGGCCTCCCAAATTTAATTTGGGACGCCTAAAGTCCCACGCTGGGGGACTTTAGGCTTCCCAAATCTTAATTTGGGACGTCTAAAAGTTTGGTTTTTTTTTATACCATAATTTACATTCTGTATTACCCAACGAATTGAAACTGCAGAAACAGAATAAAAGATGGATTCATAAACCACACTGTCCGTTACAAACTGGTAAGGACATCCAGCACTACAATCTTTATTATATATACATACAATAACCTTTCATGCAACCTACTACTATATATATCAACAAAAAACAACCAGAAAGTGTCAAAACGCTGTCATCACACAAGTACAAACTGATATAAAATAACAAGTTTACTGCTCTATATGTTGAAGAAGATGTCCAGCCAAAAGATCTCTGATCAAATCAAGGTCTTCACGTAGGTAGGCATCTTGATTATCAAAAATCTGAAAATTAGAAAGTAATAAGCTTTGATGAAATGAATCTCAAGCAAATGAATTAATTAGCATTTCGATTAGAACACCAAAAATATTATATATCATTTGAGAATGAAGAAGCGATTACCTTTTCAAAATCGCTAGTAATTCCACTTTGAGTTATGTTATACATATAAAGTATAACATAATATCCGCATTCAGTGTTGCCAGGTTGCCGAGGGCACTTTTAATCAAAGGGATGCAATTGGTTGTTAAAATCAATAAAGGTATGTCTAAAAGGACCGTCAATGAAACAATTATGTAGGATCGAATGTACTTACTATGGGATAAAACCACTTTGGCTTTTTAACAACTGCACCCTCGCGTGACCCACCTAGGATTCTATATGTTTGACAAGCACTATCATGAAAAGCAAAATGAACAGAAATTAGAACCATTCATTTATTTTTGTTGTCGATGAAATACAAACAGGATAACTTACGTGTCGAAGACGGATTTTGTATCTCTGTCTGGCTTGTTACTCAAGGGATCAAACCAATAGACTAAGTTGCGGCGGGGACATATAACACACAAAGTCCAGTGGTTTCTTTAACAACATGTACACATTAAAATGAAGTTAGATGAGTGAGAAGACAATTATTTAGTAAACTTTTGAAATTGACAAAATGTAAATACGAACCGTTGGACAATGGGTGCTAGATAACAACGAAGTTTGTTTTGTGCCATTTGGTAGCCGACATAGTGAGTCCTATGCGCCACAGTACAAGTATCCCCTGTCGTATTCGCAGGACATAAGAATCCATACCAATTACTTCTTTCCATGTTTGTGCAGAGATCGTGGAAGGTGCTATAATAGAATTAAAATAAGGAATCAATTCTTGAATGTATGAAAACAAAAAACCACTAAATGAATTCTATGGGAAAATTGAAAAAAAAACTTACCGGACTGCAAATTTGACCCAGCCTGCATCTATCTCCTCCAACCTGATAAACTGCTTGAGATCTTTATTGTCAATCGTGTAGGGATACTCCACTTGGCCCACAATCCCTGGAGGCATCTTCAAGTCAATCTTCTTATACTCCATACCCATTGTAGACAGGATTTTCTTGGCCTCATACATACGATTTGGAAGTACATTATCGTCCGGAAACATATCACACAATAGTTCAAGCAGCAATGTGAAACTACTATCGGTCCACCCACAAGTTGCCTTTAAGTTAATCAAATGTAATGTTCCTGTCAGCCGCGTGTACTTACTACCACTGTACAATGGTGTCTCTGAATCACTCCGCAGGCTATCATACTCCTGCGATTGCGCAAAGGATTCTGCCTCAACATCGTTAATCATTCTCTCCATTCTATCTTCATCTATGACATCCACAGCTCCCTTCTTGTGTGACGGACAATCAGTTACTTCCTCACCATGCCATATCCACCTTGTGTATCGCAAATTTATTCCATCACAAAGTAGGTGATCCTTTATGACATCAACATCCCGTCTACTCTCATTCAAACAATTGACACAAGGACAAAAATACTTCCCATTTCTTGCAGGAGCATTCTTTTTAGCGAATTCAATAAATTCGTCCACCCCTTTCTCATATTCTTCACTAGTTCTCAAAGCATTCATCCAACTATGATTCATTTTGTTACCACCTAAGGCATTACCAATAACATTCACACGTTTAGTACAATTCTCAACGACATATGATGGGATTGCCTAATTAAGTTATCAACCCAATTTAGGATTTTAAAATATGAGCTTAATAACTTTATTGCCCCCTCCTAGCCTCATCTCTCCTCTTAAAAATGTTTCAGTGCTATGTAACTTATTTTTTTAATAAGTATATATATATAAAATTAATGTATAATAAAATAAATACAATAAGATTAAATTAAAGAATTTTTTTGACGTTTGGAAGAATTAAAAACAAAACGAGTTCAATATTAACAAAAAAATTTTAAGTTGAGTTCTTCCAAAAATAAAATTGTTTTATTGAAAATATTTAGATAAAAATCATTTAATGAATATTGGGGTTATGGTTTTCTTTTTAAGTTTTGGATTGAATTATTCTTCATAATTCGTTTGGAATTAATACAAGAATTTCTTTAATTTTAAATAAATCATATTTTATTTTATTATATATACTAATTAATGGTGCAGGAACAAGACTAATGAAATGGGGTGGTACCACTATATGTGTGTATGGATAAATCTCCATTAGAGATTTCCCTAAAACTGAACAACAGGGATTTCTATTATACACAAGTAAATTTATATTTAAACAACAAAATAAACCATTCCCGAATAAATGCAATTTAAGCAATATAACCACACCAAACAACTATCTCAATATAAGCAATATATAATAAACCAACCAGCCTAATATCAATATATAAACAAAAAAAAATGAAGAAAATAAACCAACCTTACCTGATCAGGGAGGGCGCCCACTAGCTAGTAGAGAAGACGTTGGAGATCCACAGTAAAGAAGACGTTGGAGAGAGCCACACTTGGAGAAGAAGTGCTTCAACAAGGGAGGAGGGAGGAGTTGAAGAAAGCAGTGGAGGAGACGGTGGTGGTGATGAACTGAAACGCGTCAGAGGTGAATCTGAAGATAGTGGTGGTTAGTAGAGGGGAAGTGATATGCAGGTGGTCAGTAAATGGTGAAGTGAAAGCTGGTGGGAGGAAGTGTAGCTCCGGTGGTAATCGTTTCCCTCTCTGTTCTGATCCAGTACTTCTCCTCTAGTTCTCTAAATTACTTGACTCTCCTCTTCTCCTTCATGACAGACCTCTCTGGTGTTGAAACAAAGAGGAAGAAGAAGGGAGGAGATGGTGGAGGAGACGGTGGGTGTGTGGGGAGAAGAAGTGCTTCAACAAGGGAGGAGGGAGGAGTTGAAGAAAAAATTGGAGAAGGGCTGACGGTGGGTGCGTGGGGAGGAGAGGAGGAAGAAAAGAGTAAAGTTGAAGAAGAAAATAGAGGTGTGATAGAGAAGAACACGCATGTCAGACACTTGTCTGACATGCGCAGGGGACGCCTTTAGGCGTCCCAAATGCCATTTGGGACGCCTAAACCCAAATCCTGGCGCTAAAAAAAATTTATGAAATTTATATTTCGCGCCAGGAAGCACTTTAGATGTCCCAAATTCAAATTTGGGACGCCTAAAGGTTCACCTACATATATATAATTACGAAAATGCCACCGCCTCCCTTTTTAACCACCCAATTTTTAATTTGGGACGTCTTTGAGGGTGGTTATATCTCAATTCTGTAGTAGTGTGATACTCATTGCTAAGTTGATATTCGCATTATCAAAATAATGGTTCAAGTAAAAAAAATTTTTTTTTATTTATTCAGTACGCATTAAGGTAAGTATTTTTAGAAAAAATGAAAGCAAAAACAATTGATATGTACCATCCATATTAGATTGGACTCTATATAGTGGAAATGAGCTCTTGGCGCTCATCACTTTTCCTAGCAATAAAACTCATTCCAGTTCAAGTGTTTGTTGTCTTCTAATTGTGTGACTGAATCGAGATTAACCTCAGCGTAATTAAAATCTACAAAAATATTTATATGTAACCCTAAATAGAGTAATATTAAAAAAAAAGCATTAATTCACAAATAAATGAAATGTTTATATAAAATCATATATAATCTAATAAAAAAATTATTAAAATACAAATTTCACTTAACATTATTTTTTAACTTGAAATGTCATTTTAGTCATAGCAAATGGTATAACAAAATATAAAATCTACCTTATCAATCTATTCAAAACTCATAATTGAGACTAGTAAAAGATTTATTCATTAGCTTACTGGTCCGATCGGCTCACCCTAGTTAGGGATTTAGTTTCCCTGCTCATCCCAAGGATGAGCAGGGAAATCTGGACCGTCCAAATTTCCCTGGATGGTCCAGATTTAATTTTTTTTGTTTTTTAATTTTTTTTTAAAAAATTAGTTTAATGGATACAGAATCTAAAATAAAGATAATATCTTAACTAACAATTTCCCAAAAAATGATTATTTTATTCCACAATCACCCATTTAAAAAAATCAAATCTGGACGGTCCAGATCCAGATCTGGACGGTCCAAATCTGGATGAGCGGGGGGAGCTCATCCTTGGGATGAGCTTCGAAACCGGTCCCCCTAGTTAGAGTTTACTATCATAATGTTTATAATCTTATAATTACTATTTAATTTAAAGCCAATAAAAAGCGCTCAAGCCACATTATACACGGATCACCAACATTAACCATAGTAAATTTATTAATTACCCTAATAAATAAATTAATTTAATTACTTGATATCACATAGGTGTATGAAAATGAAATCGCGAGGGCACACATATGTCATATCTTGTTATATGTGCACAATTTAATTTAGAATTCTAGTTCAAGTTTCTGCCACCGATTCAAAAATGCGGAGCTTGACATGTGATCTGTACGATGCCTTTTCCAAGGGGGAAAAACAAAGAGAAGATGCTTTTCCCTTTGATGCGAGATGCATACATGTCCCTCTTGACGAGTTGGAGTCTTCGCTTCTCCAGATACTTCATCACGTGTGACTCGATTACTACTCTCTAAGAAAAAAAAAGAGGGCACGTTGTACACTTTCGTTGCATATCTCCCTCCGATTTTTACTATAAGATTTAATTAGAAAGTTGATATTGATTTTAAATATACATCTTATTTAATATATTTATCAATGTTTTACAAAACTAACCTATAAGAGAGAGAAAGTAAAGGAATTAAGGAAAATGATTTTGGTGTTTTAAAAAAACATATTATATTAGATAATTTAACTATAATTTTTTTAAATTAACCAAATTAGTTAATTAAGTCTTATGTTAAGAATTATAGTGTAATAAACAAGCATTTTTTTTTCTTAATATGTTGGCCAAAACAAAAAGATACCTTTATTCTCAAAATCTTAAAATGACACATTAACTTCAAACATCTTTGGAGGACTTGCAACAATTACAATTACTTCAAGTTTGGCTATTAAAACATAGCAAACTTTCATCAAAATAATCCGTACATACCCTGTAAGCCGATAAACATAAATAAATGTTATAAAACCATGCCAACGAAGATTTATTTTTAGCTAGTCATTAACTTCAGCTAAATTTAAAGAACAAATTTATATATGTTGTAATTTTAAGAACAAATAATTATAGTACACGTACCTAAAATTTTAAACTCATAGAATATACACCATACACATATTTTGTATTAGATGATTTTAAAAGGGGAAAATTGCTGAAAATCCTCTATTAGATAATATATTGTCTAAATATATGCTACTACAGATTCACTCATATACAATACTTAATAAATAATTATTATACAGAATAGACGTCATATATGTTGAGGTGGAGGTCGAGTAAGAATATATAACGTTAAAAATTGATGTTAATTATAAATCTCCCTTCTTGTTAACTGATTTACTATTTTTAGTCAATCTACCTCCTTGTGAATGAATACATCCCTTAACACAACTCAACCCAAGCCGATTGATTGCTGGGATGCAGCTCATTCTGGCTTCACAGTCATTTCACTGCTCGCAACAATAATTCGGCTTGGTGTTAAAAAAATTTCCTCCGTTTTCGTTGCAAGCTACCAGCTTCTGAAAATTCGCACAGGACTCTGAAAATTTGTATTTCAGGTTTGGCAAGTACCCGCCTTTTTCAAACGTGTATTTTGCTACTACTTCATCTAAATAGTCTTCCAAAATTTCTTTTGGCTCGCAACATAAATAAGATTGGAGACATAGATTGGAAAGTAAGATGAAGATGAGCTTGGTTCATGTCATCTTATAAATATCTTCTACATCCACCTTTCTTGAATCTTAATTATCAACTTGCTGAAAATCATATCGGTTGTTAAATCAGTTTAATTTAATTAGTGGTTCAAATGTTAATGGGATTAACCTAATAATCATTAAAATACACAAATATGTGTCTATACACACACACACATATAGCCTAAAATGAATAATATTTAAATAAAAAACATTACTTCACAAATAAATTAAATGAAACATATATTCATATATAAATCATACATGATTTAATAATTATATTATTAAAACACAATATTGATGAAGCGTTTAACTTAAATAACGTCATTTCAGAATCAGCAAATGGTGAGAAAATTATACAATTTTACTTAATCCATCGGTCCAAAATTCTTGACCAGATTAGTCCAAAACTCTTGACCAGGTCAAGTATGAGATTGATTCACTAGTTCACTGATTTGATCAATTGACCCTAGTTGGGCTTTAATATTATATATGCTTATAATCTTATTATTTCTGTGTGCTTTAAAGCCAATAAAAAGTGCTCAAATCACAGTAAATTTATTAATTTTCCTAATAAATTAATTTGTTAATTAGAGAGAAATAAAAAAGGAATCCTATGTATTATTGATTATAGAAGAATAAGAATACTCATAAAACAATATAACCCACTTGGGTTTACACTAATCATGCATCCCTCATTTGAAGGTGATGAACCAATAACCCTAAACTCTTAGTGCCTGTTTGGTTTACAGAATCAGAAGTAATGTAATGGAATGTAATGCAATATAATGAAAAGACATGTAACGATAATTATATAAATTTGTTTGGTTCGTCATTAAGGAAAGCTAATACATGCACATAAAAATGTTGGGTTGTATTACATTGTATATAAGAATATATGAGAATAATATAGTTAGAGACAAAATTACCCCTGACTACATATGTACATATTGGGTTTATGGTAATTTTTTCAATGTGTGTAGTGTAAATGTTGGATTCATAGTAATTTTTTAATATTTAATGGTAGAAATATTATGCAGTGTACAAGTTTGGTTTATAGCAATTTTTTAATATTTAGTGGTTGGAATATAATTTGATGAGATATTTTAATATTTTTAATATTTTTAATTTTTTAATGGGGAATATTTTTTGAATTTTTATATTATTAATTAATTTTTTACTATTTAATGGTGATACTTATTTAATATTTAATAGCGTTTATGGGTGGACAATTTAGAAAATTTAAAAATTATAATAGCAATAATATCTTGTTCACTTGATTACAACATGTCTACATCTCCATTCATCAATCTTAGCAATATAATCTGATGTAATCAGGATTGCAAAATGTAATTTTTTTTGCATTACATAAACCCAACAAAATATTGTAATCGGTCTATTGCATCAATATTATATGTAATTCTCTCTTATGAAATCAAACCACAAGGGCTATTAGAATTTATGAGCGAGATTCAAATTACCTCCCTTCAGAAAGAGACTTCTCTTTCTTTACTTGATGTGGACCAATATCGCTCCACATTTTGCTTCATACAATTAACATTTTATAATGATTAACTATCTAATTAAAATCTTGACAAACAATAATAATAAGGATCTCAAAAAACTAATGATTTATATCTCCAACATAATTAATTGGATTACTTAATATCATATGGGTATGAGAAATAGCGAGCACGCCCATATGTAAATCATATCTTTTTTTTTTTTTATGTGGTCAACATATGTAAATCATATCTTGTTACATGTAAACGATATATTTTTGAATTCTTGTTCGACTTTCTGTCACCGATTCGAATATTCGGAGCTTGTCATGCGATGTCTAGATGCTTTTTTCCAAGCAAAAAAACAAAGAGACTGGGCTTTGCCTTTGATGTGAGTTGCATAATGTCCATCTTGACAAGCTGGAGTTTTCACTTTTCCAGATACTTCGTCATTACGGACGACTCGCTTACTGCCAAAGAATTGGGACGTGATGCCCACTTTGGTCCCACATAATAAAAAGCCATTTTCCCCCTTATTCTTTTGGCCAGAACAAAATGACACTTTTGCCTCTCTAAATCTTAAAATGACACTTTACTCCAAAGATCTTTGGATATAAAATAATTACAGTTACTTCAGCGTAGGAAGATGGCTCAAGAAAGTTGTTCTATCAAATATTTAAAAGGGAAAACTTGGAAAAGGTCCCTCGTTGAAATCTTTATTATTGGTGAGATGCACCTGACTCATATTACCGGTATTGCGTGTGTACAAAATTTATAAAGTATAAAAGGTGCAAATTTACCAATAACATTTTTTGTTATGAGCAACTATCACAATTATGTTTTGTTGGGTGTAAAAGTAGACATAATCATCTTAAGAGGTGCAAAAGTAGACATAATCATTTTAAGCGGTAGCAAATTTAGCACTCCCATTAATTAGAGCTAACATCCGTCCCTCTCTTATGTTATGGGTCCCATGGATCTTCCAACTGATATGTAATATGTAGTTGCATTTATTTTGTTCTAGAGATTCACGCTCACCCTTTTCTCTTGTTCCATAATCTCCGATCTGTTTCTCTTCAAACTCTACCTTCTCATTTACTTTTTTCTAGATGAATCCAGCAAGGAGTCGTACAAGAGATCCAGAAGATGGCATAGAAGCAGGGCTAACAGGTGAAATGTAATATCCCGATCTGTGATTAGGGCTAATGACTCTGATAATTATTGTAATTATCTTGATTAAACACTTTTGGAATTAATGTAATATGAATTTTGGAATAAATACATGTGGTAATTAAGATCAAGGGTTGTGATTCCTTGACCGTGGGTCGGAATCCTACGCTTTATGTCTTTGTGAGCTCCTTGAAGGGGGTGAGTGGATGATGACATGTGGCATTGTGTGAGCCATTGGATATGGCACTAAGAGACAAAATACCACTTTTTCCTCTCTCTTCTCTCTCATTTTCGGTTGTGTGTGTGACTAGAGGAGGAAGTGGGTACACTATCATCATCCTACCATATCTCATCTTCTCTCTCTTTCTCCTCCATTTCCGATGACATTGAGGCAAGAAGAGGAAGAAGAAAAGCTTGAATCTTGGTAAGTTATGCTCCTCCTTTGCTCAAAACCTCTTCTCTAACATTGTTCATCTCAATGAGAGCTATATTGTGATGATTGTAGAGCCTTGAATGGTGTTGATTGGGATTTTGGCCGAAATTGAAAGTTGAGGAATCAAGCTTCTGAATTGGGCAAAGAGAAGAGGTAGGCATTTAGAGCATTTTGGTATATTGTTTGTGATGTTTGATAAAGTTGAGTAAAATCTGGAATTTTGCCCTAAATACGCTTATTTTTGGAAATATGAAGTCCATTGTGATAGATGATTGGAAATGATTTAGTTTGAAGATATATGATCATTTGATGTAATTTGGAATGTTAAAAATATGTTAAGGGAAATTGGATGTTGTGTATCATAGAGAGACCTTAGTGAATGATTGTGGTCAAAGTGGCTTTTGAGTGTTTTTGGAAGTGGCCATTGTGTTTCGTAGTTAGTGCTAGAGGGAATGAGCATTGGGAGGAATTTAGGAACCATTTGGGAGTGAAATTGACCATCTGGTGTTTCTGGTTTTTGGCTGCGTTTTGGGTCTCTGATACACATCACTCGAGCAGAGGAAGAACGTGCTCTAGTGATGGGAGAGTTTTTCCCTTTGTGCTTCGAGTTCACCTGGGAATTATGAGCAATGCTCGAGCACATCACTTTGTGCTCGAGTGAGCGAAGAACATGCTCGAGTGAGCATGGTCTACTCGAGTGATAGTGGGAGTCCTGAGTGAGGGGTTGCTTTCTGGTCTTCACTCGCGGGCTAATTGCCAAGAGTGTGCTCTGACACTCGCGGGCATAACCGTCTCACTCGAGCACTGGGGGTCATGCTCGAGTGAGATTGTGCTTCAGGTGGGAGTTGTGCTTTCAGGTTCTCACTCGCGAGTAAGGTGCTCAAGTGTGCCTTCTCACTCGTGGGTGTGGGGTGTGTGCTCGAGTACAAATGGCTGTGCTCAAGTGATCCAGTTCTGGGAGAGCGTTGTGTGCTCTCGGGTCCTCACTTCCTGAACTTCTCTCGCGGGTGCTCGAGTGAGGCATTTGGCCTTGTGCTCGAGTGAGGTTCAGCGTGCTCGAGTGAGCCAGTTCCTGAAAGTTTCTTTGTGCTCTCGGGTGCTCACTCGCAGTCTCACTTTCTCTGGTGCTCGAGTGATGTCCGTACTTGTGCTCGAGTGAGAGCATTTGTGCTCGAGTGAGATGACCAAAAATGAGTGTTGTGCCTTCGAAAAAGGGGTCTTTTGGGTAGTGTCTTCCAACCCTTTAGGCATATGTTTAGGCCTCTAATAGTCACCTAAAGAGTCCTAAATGATAACCAACTTAGAGAATTACTGAGATATAAATATGGATAAGAGATTGATTGGTTGTCCCTAATTGATATAGGATTTGACATCTGTCGTCCTCGTGAGGCTAAGGTGCCGGAGCCAGTCAAGAAGGATACAGGTAGTGACTCTCTCTTTATACCTTGTGTGATACATTATATGTATATTATGTCATTGTTTGAAATGGAATTCGTATGCTGCAAGTGTTGTGAAAACTGTGGAAGCATCGCTATACCAATAGTCCCTGAGTCGCTAATAACGGTTCGGGTGAAGGTCGTATGCCTTCCCGGCGGTAAAAGGGGATGAGGTTAGGGTGTGATATGTGTATATGTGGGCCGGAAGGCTAATTGTGAGCCGAAAGGCTATTTGTGAAGGCTGACGGGCCATTTGTGAAAGCCGAAAGGCTATATTTGAGCCGTGTGGCTATTTGTATGCACTGCCACGCCAATAGTCCCTGAGTCGCTAACAACGGTTCGGGTGAAGGTCGTATGCCTTCCCAGCGGTAAAAGGGGATGAGGGTGGAGTGACTTGTGTTGCTGTATGAGATGAATTGTGTGCATATCCTGTGATTGCATGTGGTATGAAATTGTTGTTACTACTGGGATTCTTTAGAATCTCACCCCTTCCATATGACTAACCTTTTCAGACCGGGCGAGTGGCTCGAAAGGGAAGCGGACAACCAGGAGTAGTTAGGCTTACTCTGAGATTATAGTGGTAGTTGGTTATCTTAGTTTTGGGATTTTGGGATTGCCAAGTGTATATTTATGTAAATGAATATTTTGATTATATAATCCCCCTTTTGGGAACTTGTAAACCCAAGTTATATATGTAAGTAACCTAGGGTTTGCCGGGATTTTGGTTTCCGCACTTTGATATTTATTATGTACTCTGATTTCTCAACTAATTATATCCGCCTGTGAATGAGAGACCAGGAATAACTATGTTTTGAAACTGATTTTGAAATACCCCATCTCTTGGATGTGGGATTATAAATTGTTATTTCATCTTATTGGTATCTATTTCACTTAAATTTCGTAATCCGGATGTAATTACGGTGAGGGGGTTACATAAAACACCCTTAGGACCCAAGGGAAAGCGCTGGTGGGGAACTATTAACAAGATAAATCTTGTCTTTAAATTGTATAAATATGGGATTCGTCTCTGAACTCTTCTTACAAGACTTTAATTGTCTCAGTTTCTAATTCTACTAAACTATTAACAAGAACTCCATTAGTATGGTTGATTCTTTTGCAATGTTCAAGAAATTGCTTGTAAACAAAGCCGCTTCTATCTCTAAAAGAATATGGGATATCTCTTCCTCATATTGCCACACAACCTAGAATCTTTATCAGATCTTGTAAGTCTTTGAACTCTGAATATAATGTCTTATCAAGCTTTGGTAAATACAAGAAAAGAGAGAAGGCCATGGCAGAAATGGGGCAATATACATAAGATAATATAGTGAGTTTTGGAGCAATATCTAATGCTTCCATTGCAAAAATATCAACAACCAAACCTGTAAGGCCATTATTTCTTGAACTCAAGGATTCCAGAAGGAAATCAGAGAAAATTGATGGTAGGAAAATTAGGATACCTAATGTGTATCCTTTCTTTATCTTATATATATGAAAGAATACAATCTTAGCCAAACACATACATATATAGCACAACTATAAGATATATATTTTACTTACCCAAAAAACACATGCTTTTCAAAAAGGAAAGTAAAAAATAATTATAGTGGAATGTCTGTAAATCTATGCATTAGTTATAGCATATTGGGTGTCCGTTTTACATAAACGGGCACCAAAAGTCAACTTTTGGCATCCTTTTAAAATGGGGGAAGCCAAAACCTGGGCTTTTGTCATACATTAATAGATGGGGATGCCAAAAGTTGGCTTTTGATGTCCCTTTCATTAAAAGGGATGTAGAAAGGAGCACAAAAAATAAATTAATATACTTGAGCCAATAGGCTCCACCACTTCCTATCCTGCCTAATCTAATTTGGCTTTATCAATCCGCACCCAAGCCCTATCACCTTACAGATCCAAGCCTTATGTTTCACTCCAACACACACATATACAGAGCTACTCAGAGAGAGAGAGAGAGAGAGACCAATGTGGAGTGGAAATGGAGGGGAAGGAGTAGGACGTGTCGTTGGGATCCAACAAGTGTATAGAGAGGCAACCCATCGGGATAGTGGCTCATAGTTACGATAAAGGCAAGGACTATCAGGAGCCACCGCCGGCACTACTATTTGAGACATCTAAACTCACACCATAGTCCTTCTATAGAGCTAAGATAGCCAAGTCTGTGGCTACTTTTTTTTCCTTTATATCACCGCCTTGATGGTCATGGGGGTGAGCAACTCTAAGTCTAAGAGCACAACCATCAATATTCAAGGCATTGGATGGGCCTTCAGTAGTATGATCTTCGCCCTCATTTACTACACCACCAACATCACAGGTTACCATCTGATCTATTTGAGTTACTATACTCGATGACTAATTTTTACTTGCTCCCTTTTATATATGGAAGCTATCATTGACGAGAGTAGTATTATACATGGTGATACAGTGTTTAGGTGCTATATGTGGTGCGGGCATAGTGAAGGGTTTTGAGGGCAGTGCCAGATACATCATGAATAGGGGAGGTGCTAATGCTGTGAACTTTGGCTACACTAAAAGGGCAACGTATGGCGTCTATTTTTGCAAAAGGGATTATGTAATTTGCCTACTTATGGCGTGCCTTTTAACGAACGTTGTTCCCAGACTTTACTTCGTCGCTCACATAGGCATCTCCCTTAAAGGTGTAACATCCTGGATTTTAATTAAGGGATAAGAACTTCAAATGATGTAATTAATGTTAATTAAGCATATTTGAAGTATATGTTGTTTGTATGATATAAAGAGCATTAGTGATGATTTAATGAGTATTGTACTAATCAGGGGTAAAACGGTAAATTTACCAACCGTCTGGTTAGCTACGGATGATAAAACCTCTTAGTAATCAAGATCAATGGTTGAGATTGAAAGATCAAGGGGTGGGATCAAGTGTGAATGGATTTACATGAAATCATGTTAGGAAGAAAGAGATGGTGACAAGTGGCCAAATGAGAGCCATTGGATGAGTCAACAATTTCAAACTCTTTCTCTCTCTCCCTCTTAGTCGGTGTTGCATGGGAAGAAGGGAAGGATGATCATCACTTTCACCAAACCATTTTCTCTCTCCATTTCCTCCATTTTCGTTGAAGCAAGCAAGAAAGAGAAAGAAAGGGCTTGAATTCTAGGTGAGCAAATGATCTTATATGCTTAGTTACCCTTCATTAATGTTGATCAAGAGGTCAAGAGCATTATTTCTATGATTTCAGAATTTCCATTGGTGGTGTTTGATTGTTGGATGAATATGAAAGTTGGTGGAATCAAGGTGTTGATTTCAGCAAGTTGAAGAGGTAGGTTTGTAATGCATTTTGGTATATATGTCAAGATGTTTGTTTAACCAATGAGAATTCTGGAAATTAGACCTAATTATGATGTTAAGTGAAGGGTAGACTTTGATGAGAGTGTCACTGTTCATTTGGTCAGTTTTGACATTTGGGAGTGATTAGAAATTGGTTGGAAGTTGAATAAGGGAATTTGTTAGAATGGGTTTTTGAGTGGTTTGAGGAATTAGAGAGGGAATGTGTTGAGTAGGTTGAATTTGGGTTATTGTTGGTTGCCAATGGATTCTATGTGTTGAAATAAGTGAAAATGAGCTCTAACACAAGTTTTAGAACCATTGGAGTTCAATTGGTGAATTCTGGTAAATCAACTCAGTTGCTGTGTTTTGGGTATCTGGTGTCATTTCTCGAGTGAGAGTGTAGGTTGGTCGCGGGAGTTGCTCTCGGGCAAGCACTTCCTGTCTCACTCGCATGTGTGCTCGAGTGAGAGCGAGGGTTGTGCTCGAGCACGGTCTTCTGTGCTCGAGTGAGAGGGCCAAAAATCAGAGTTTAGCTTTCCAAAGAGGGATCTTTGGGGATAGTTATTCCAACCCTTTAGGCATATGTTTAGGTATATAATGGCCATCTAAAGAGACCAAATAATAACCAACATAACGTATTATAGAATTAAGAACTTGGAAAAGAGATTGACCTATTGTCCCTAATTTGATTATAGGATTTGACATCTGCCGTCCTCGGGAGCCCACTGAGCCAGTTAACTTCAGGAAAGAGCGAGGTAGTGACTTTTCTTTCGTACCATTTATGATGCATTGTATGTGTGTATGATCATTGATTTGTGATAGTTCGTTTGTTGCGACTTATGTGGATATGTGTTAGCACCGTCAGTCCAATAGTCCCTGAGTAGCTAACAACGGTTCGGGTTAGGACGGTGTGCCTTCCCGGCGGAGAAAGGGGATGAGGATGAGGTGTGATTATGTGACATGAGGCCGATAGGCTGATTGTGAGGCCGACGGGCCATTTGTGAAAGCCGGTTAGCTGTATGAGCTATAAGGCTATATGTATGCACGGCCACGCCAATAGTCCCTGAGTAGCTAACAACGGTTCGGGTTAGGGCAGTGTGCCTTCCCGGCGGAGAAAGGGGATGAGGGTGGAGTGTGATATGCCCGCCAATAGTCCCTGAGTAGCTAACAACGGTTCGGGTTAGGGTAGTGTGCCTTCCCGGCGGAGAAAGGGGATGAGGGTGGTGTTTGATATTGGTTGCTGCTGCTGTATGATGATTTGCTTACATGCTGTGTGCTTATATGTGGTATAAATGTTTAGTTACTACTGGGATTCTTTTGAATCTCATTCTTTCCTTTGAACTAATCTTTCAGACAGGGCGAGTGGCTCCAAGGAGAAGCGTGTGACCCGGAGCGGGTAGAGTTTCGTAGGGACATTTATTTTGGAAATGTTGGTTAGACTGTTTGGATAGGGAATACTGTATATTGTTGGGTTGTAAATAGTTTAAATACTTAAACCTGTAATCCCTTTAGTAGAACTTGGAACTATATATATGTAGTTGAACCCGGGGTTTGCCAGGATTTTGTTTATACACTCTGCCATACGTAAATGTAGTTAAACTGCGCAGGTGATTATATTCGATAATCGAACTTGAGACCGAAAGAGGAATGAAGTTTTGAAAATTTCATAACGTCCCTACTATTAAAGGGAATTCTAAATGATTTTTGAACTATTCGACGGTCTCTAATCCAATTTAATTACCAAATATCGAATTATAATTACGTGATTAAAGGCAGGGTGTTACATTTTGGTATCAGAGCTGTAGTTCCTGGCAAGGGTAGAGGATTGCTAGGATAGATCCCTTAGTTGGCTTAGGGATAAAATATTGTTTGTGAATGATCGTTGTGTGTGCACATATATGTCTAAATGATTTGGATACATATAAGTTTTATGACCATATGTGCATACTATTTCTGTTGAATTAATGGGGCAAGCTATTTGTAGAATGAAGAAGACTAGAGGACGCCCCAAAATTCCGCGTGAGGACCCTGTGGTGGAGGTTGATAATGAAAATCCACCAGATGCAATGCACGAGTTAATGGGTTTAATCAAGGATCAGCGGGATATGATAACTGAGCTGAGAGAAGAGCTCAGAGCGGAGAAGGCAAAGAACAAGGAAGTTCCGGTTCAGTCTACTCCGGAAGAAACTCAAGAAGAGATTCGATATGAGGACACTGCTGAGGGGTCAGCGTGACAATCAGAGTCTATACCTCATGCTATTCCGAATCGTGAATCTCACGGGATACCGCCTAGAGAGGAAAAAGACCTGCAGTTCTGGGTCACTAGGTTCTGCAAGCATCTGCCTCCGGTGTTCAGAGGGAGGTTTGACCCTCAAGCAGCCGAAGATTGGTTGAATAGGCTGGAGAAGATATTTGAGGTGCTTTGTTGTCCAGAGGAGGTAAAGCCAAGGTTGGCGGTCTACAAGCTCGAAGGTGATGCAGATCGTTGGTGGCGGAATATCGCCCTAACACTGAAGAGCAGAAATGTGCCACTGACTTGGGAATTGTTCTTACAAGAATTCAATGAGAAGTACTTTCCGAAATCAGTTCGGCTTGAAAAGGAGACAGAATTCCTTAATATCAGGCAAGGGGACACAGAGAGCTTCGACGATTATTTGTCCCGTTTTGTTCGGTTGACTCGATACTCCTCTTATCTCCGGTACAAGGATGACGAAGAGTGGAGCTCGGATATGCTTATTCGTGGTCTGAGGCGAGAGTTGCGTAAGCGGTTGGTTACTCACCGATTCAAGAAGTTTAATAAGGTTGTGGAGCAATGTCGAATCACGGAAAACAACTTGAGAGAGGTGTACCCTAACAAAGCTACTGGCTACCGCAGTGAGCCTAGTAAGGGTAATGTTCCTCAGAAGCGTAAAGGCCAAGGATCTTCTTCGTATCGGGGCGGTGATAAGAAGCCCTATCAGCCTGGAGGTCGTGAACCACAGAGATTTGTGATCGAGTGGAAATGTCGTCGTTGCAACAAATCACATTACGACCAGAATTGTCGGGGAGAAATGATTTGTTTTAACTGCAAGCAACCAGGACATCTTTCCAAAGATTGTCAGCGACCGAAAGCCGAGCAAAGGCCAAAGACTCAGGGCCGAGTGTTTGCGATGACTCACGAAGAGGCCCGTAGATCTCCTGAGTTGATACAAGGTAAAATTTCTCTAAATGGTCATCTGTTGCAAGCATTGTTCGACTCGGGTGCCAGTCATTCCTTTATTGCGTATGATTGTGTGAAACGCCTGGGTATGCATGTGCATAAGTTACCATTCGATTTAGTAGTGTCGACTCCGATGGGTGTTAAAGCCTTAACCACAGAAGCTTACTTGAATTGTGTCGTAACTGTGGAGAGGCACCAATCTGTTGTAGACCTGATTTGTTTGCCGCTTTACCAATTGGAAGTCATTTTAGGTTTTGATTGGTTAACGGCAAATAATGTGTTGCTTGATTGTGGAAACAAGAGGATAGTATATCCTGTTTCTCAGAAGTTCGAAACTGTGAATGCCAGTATGAATTTCCTTTCTACGACTAAAGCTGAGAAATACATCGAGAAGGGTTGCCAAGGGTATATGGTGTTTTTCTTTATACAAAGGGAAACCGAAGAAACGTTGAGTAATATACCCGTGGTGAATGAATTCCCTGAGGTGTTTCCAGATGACCTTAGCGGATTGCCTCCTGAGAGGGAAGTTCAGTTTCCAATTGACATCATACCTGGAGCAGGTTCTATTTCTAAGGCCCCATATCGTATGGCCCCAAATGAGATGGTGGAACTAAAGAAACAAATAGAAGATCTGCTTGAAAAAGGGTTCATTCAACCCAGCGTGTCGCCTTGGGGAGCTCCAGTGCTGTTTGTAAAGAAGAAGGATGGAAGCCTTCGGTTGTGTATCGATTATAGGGAATTAAATAAGGTTACTATTAAGAACAAGTACCCACTTCCCCGGATCGATGACCTGCTAGATCAACTTTCTGGATCGTGTGTATTTTCAAAGATTGATCTAAGGTCAGGGTATCATCAGCTGCGAGTGAAAGCAGAAGATGTTCCGAAGACTGCTTTCAGGACCCGATATGGTCATTATGAGTTTCTGGTGATGCCATTTGGGCTAACCAATGCACCTGCGGTTTTCATGGATTACATGAACCGTATCTTTCGACAATATCTGGATCAGTTTGTTGTTGTGTTTATCGATGACATTCTGATATATTCCAAGAGTATGGAAGAGCATGAGCATCATCTGAGAGTTGTATTGAATATTTTGCTTGAGAAGCAACTATATGCCAAGTTGAGCAAGTGCGAGTTTTGGCTATCGGAAGTGAGATTCCTAGGCCACGTTATCTCGCAGGAAGGGGTCTCTGTGGATCCCAGTAAAGTGGAAGCAGTACTAGACTGGAAGAGGCCAGAATCTGTGGCAGAGATACGCAGTTTTCTGGGTCTTGCTGGATACTATCGGAGATTCATTCAGAATTTCTCCCGTATTGCGTTACCAATGACCAAGCTCACGAGAAAGGATCAGCCGTTTGTGTGGGACGAGAAATGTGAAAATTGCTTTGTGGAGCTGAAGGAGAGGTTGACGTCGGCGCTTGTGTTAATTTTACCCGATCCCCGTGTGACATATGTTGTGTACTCTGATGCCAGTGGGCAGGGATTAGGGTGTGTCCTTATGCAGCAGGGACGTGTGGTGGCCTACGCCTCTCGACAGCTCAGACCTCATGAATTGAACTATCCCACTCATGATCTGGAGCTTGCGGCCATTGTGTTTGCTTTGAAGATTTGGCGTCACTACCTGTATGGTGTGACTGTGGAATTGTACTGCGACCACAAGAGTCTCAAATATTTGTATGATAAAAAAGAATTAAAAATGAGACAACGCCATTGGATGGAGTTGCTTAAGGACTACGATCTGGAGATAAAATATCATCCGGGCAAAGCTAATGTAGTCGCTGATGCTCTAAGTCGAAAGACTGTACTCGTTGCAGCTATGATGATACGAGAGAAGAAATTGATTGAAGATTTTCGTGACCTGAATTTGACAAACCAGATTATCTGTGCCAACTACACTGTTTCCCAGGAGGAAAGTGATCTAATAGCTGAGATTGAAGAAGCTCATAGGCAAGATGACTGGATACAGCGCAATCTGACTCGGATTGAACGAGAAGAAATTCCAGGCTATGACTTATCGCCTCGTGGATTAGTTCGTTATCAGAAGAGAGTCTGTATTCCACTTAAGGCGGAGTTGAGGCAGAAGATTCTGAATGAGGCGCATAAGAGTTTGTACACTCTTCACCCTGGTATGACCAAGATGTACCGTTACCTGAAATCTTTGTACTGGTGGCCGGGTTTGAAGAGTGATGTGACTAAATATGTGGCGAGATGCCTCACTTGTCAGAAAGTGAAGATTGAGCACCGGAAACCACCTGGTTTACTCCAGAGTCCTGAGATTCCCGAATGGAAATTAGAAAGCGTAACCATGGACCTTGTGACGGGATTGCCCAAGATCAGGAATTATGATGTGATCTGGGTAGTTGTGGATCGGTTAATGAAGTCGGCGCACTTCATACCAATCAATGCTGGTTATTCTCCTGACAAACTGGCAGAGATTTATATCAGGGAGATTGTGAAACTCCATGGCACACCAAAGAATATCATTTCTGATCGAGACCCACGATTTACTTCGAGATTCTGGAAAGCGTTGCATAAGGCTTTGGGAACTCAATTGAGGTTCAGTACGGCTTATCATCCGCAAACGGATGGACAGTCAGAGAGAACAATCCAGACGCTGGAAGATATGTTACGAGCGTGTGTTCTTGACTTTAAAGGAAGTTGGGATCGTTTTCTTCCACTTGCGGAGTTTGCCTACAACAATAGCTATCATGCGAGCATTCAGATGGCTCCGTATGAAGCGTTGTTTGGAAGACGGTGTCAATCACCTTTGTGTTGGAACGAGTTGTCCGAAAGGAAGCTGTATGGACCAGATTTGGTTGATCAAACCTCAGCACAGATTCAGATTATTCGTAAGAGATTGCTTACAGCGCAGAGTCGACAGAAGAGCTATGCTGACAAGAGAAGACGGCCTCTAGAGTTTGAGGTTGGAGATCATATCTTCTTAAGAGTATCTCCTGTTACCGGTGTTGGGCGAGCGATCAAGAGAAAGAATCTAAGCCCAAGATATGTAGGTCCTTTTGAAATCCTTGAGAGGATTGGGCCTGTTGCTTATCGAGTAGCTCTACCTCCGAGTTTGAGCAGACTCCATGACGTATTCCACGTTTCTCAACTGAAGAAGTACCAACCAGATCCATCTCACATAGTTGAATATGAGGAAATTGAGCTTCAAGACAATTTTACCTATGCGGTGAAGCCAGAGCAAATCATTGATCGAGAGGAGCGACGGCTCAGGCACCGAAGCATTCCGTATGTGAAGGTGATCTGGAAGGGAATGACTCTGAGAGAAGCAACTTGGGAAGCGGAGGAAGATATGCGAAGAAGATATCCGGAGTTTATGGCTCAAGTAATGTAACAATTTCGAGGACGAAATTAAATTTTCGGGGGGAGAATTGTAACATCCTGGATTTTAATTAAGGGATAAGAACTTCAAATGATGTAATTAATGTTAATTAAGCATATTTGAAGTATATGTTGTTTGTATGATATAAAGAGCATTAGTGATGATTTAATGAGTATTGTACTAATCAGGGGTAAAACGGTAAATTTACCAACCGTCTGGTTAGCTACGGATGATAAAACCTCTTAGTAATCAAGATCAATGGTTGAGATTGAAAGATCAAGGGGTGGGATCAAGTGTGAATGGATTTACATGAAATCATGTTAGGAAGAAAGAGATGGTGACAAGTGGCCAAATGAGAGCCATTGGATGAGTCAACAATTTCAAACTCTTTCTCTCTCTCCCTCTTAGTCGGTGTTGCATGGGAAGAAGGGAAGGATGATCATCACTTTCACCAAACCATTTTCTCTCTCCATTTCCTCCATTTTCGTTGAAGCAAGCAAGAAAGAGAAAGAAAGGGCTTGAATTCTAGGTGAGCAAATGATCTTATATGCTTAGTTACCCTTCATTAATGTTGATCAAGAGGTCAAGAGCATTATTTCTATGATTTCAGAATTTCCATTGGTGGTGTTTGATTGTTGGATGAATATGAAAGTTGGTGGAATCAAGGTGTTGATTTCAGCAAGTTGAAGAGGTAGGTTTGTAATGCATTTTGGTATATATGTCAAGATGTTTGTTTAACCAATGAGAATTCTGGAAATTAGACCTAATTATGATGTTAAGTGAAGGGTAGACTTTGATGAGAGTGTCACTGTTCATTTGGTCAGTTTTGACATTTGGGAGTGATTAGAAATTGGTTGGAAGTTGAATAAGGGAATTTGTTAGAATGGGTTTTTGAGTGGTTTGAGGAATTAGAGAGGGAATGTGTTGAGTAGGTTGAATTTGGGTTATTGTTGGTTGCCAATGGATTCTATGTGTTGAAATAAGTGAAAATGAGCTCTAACACAAGTTTTAGAACCATTGGAGTTCAATTGGTGAATTCTGGTAAATCAACTCAGTTGCTGTGTTTTGGGTATCTGGTGTCATTTCTCGAGTGAGAGTGTAGGTTGGTCGCGGGAGTTGCTCTCGGGCAAGCACTTCCTGTCTCACTCGCATGTGTGCTCGAGTGAGAGCGAGGGTTGTGCTCGAGCACGGTCTTCTGTGCTCGAGTGAGAGGGCCAAAAATCAGAGTTTAGCTTTCCAAAGAGGGATCTTTGGGGATAGTTATTCCAACCCTTTAGGCATATGTTTAGGTATATAATGGCCATCTAAAGAGACCAAATAATAACCAACATAACGTATTATAGAATTAAGAACTTGGAAAAGAGATTGACCTATTGTCCCTAATTTGATTATAGGATTTGACATCTGCCGTCCTCGGGAGCCCACTGAGCCAGTTAACTTCAGGAAAGAGCGAGGTAGTGACTTTTCTTTCGTACCATTTATGATGCATTGTATGTGTGTATGATCATTGATTTGTGATAGTTCGTTTGTTGCGACTTATGTGGATATGTGTTAGCACCGTCAGTCCAATAGTCCCTGAATAGCTAACAACGGTTCGGGTTAGGACGGTGTGCCTTCCCGGCGGAGAAAGGGGATGAGGATGAGGTGTGATTATGTGACATGAGGCCGATAGGCTGATTGTGAGGCCGACGGGCCATTTGTGAAAGCCGGTTAGCTGTATGAGCTATAAGGCTATATGTATGCACGGCCACGCCAATAGTCCCTGAGTAGCTAACAACGGTTCGGGTTAGGGCAGTGTGCCTTCCCGGCGGAGAAAGGGGATGAGGGTGGAGTGTGATATGCCACGCCAATAGTCCCTGAGTAGCTAACAACGGTTCGGGTTAGGGTAGTGTGCCTTCCCGGCGGAGAAAGGGGATGAGGGTGGTGTTTGATATTGGTTGCTGCTGCTGTATGATGATTTGCTTACATGCTGTGTGCTTATATGTGGTATAAATGTTTAGTTACTACTGGGATTCTTTTGAATCTCATTCTTTCCTTTGAACTAATCTTTCAGACAGGGCGAGTGGCTCCAAGGAGAAGCGTGTGACCCGGAGCGGGTAGAGTTTCGTAGGGACATTTATTTTGGAAATGTTGGTTAGACTGTTTGGATAGGGAATACTGTATATTGTTGGGTTGTAAATAGTTTAAATACTTAAACCTGTAATCCCTTTAGTAGAACTTGGAACTATATATATGTAGTTGAACCCGGGGTTTGCCGGGATTTTGGTTATACACTCTGCCATACGTAAATGTAGTTAAACTGCGCAGGTGATTATATTCGATAACCGAACTTGAGACCGAAAGAGGAATGAAGTTTTGAAAATTCCATAACGTCCCTACTATTAAAGGGAATTCTAAATGAGTTTTGAACTATTCGACGGTCTCTAATCCAATTTAATTACCAAATATCAAATTATAATTACGTGATTAAAGGCAGGGTGTTACAAAAGGGACCTAGATGGGCCTAAAAATGGACTTTAAAAGTGCTTTTTTGTAATGTGTAGGCAGCACTATATAGTTGTATAGAGACCAATAATGAAATAACCAAAGGATAATACAATTAGATATCATGCTTTAACATTCCCCCTCCAACTAGAGGGTGTTATATACAAACCAAGTTTGTTTCTGTGATGAGTGAATTGTGATTGAGTCAAAGCATTTGTCAAGCAATCTACTACTTGACAAGGAGAAGGAATGTAATGAACAACAATGAGACCAGTAGAGATTAAATCTCAAATAAAGTACACTAGTTCAATATGTTTACTACAAGCATGCTGAACTGGATTCATGGCAAGAGCTCAAGCACTTAAATTATCACACTAGATCATTGAAGGATGCCATAGAAATATCCAAGCTCAGAAAGCTGAAAAGATAGCCATTTGATCTTGAAAGCACTATTTGCTATAGCTCTATATTCAAAGTTGGCACTAGAACGAGAGACAACTTCCTATTTTCTTGAAGCCCATGGAACAAGTTTTCCTCCAAGGTAAACACGTAGACTAGAAGTTGATTTTCTATCATCCACATTTGTATCCCAATCATTATCGATAAATGTAGTTAATTGGAGAGATATGAAAGATTTGATATGTAAACCATAGTGAAAAGTTGCTTTTAGATACCAAAGAATTCTCTTTACTCCTTGAAAGTAAGCATCAATAAGATTTGATGAGAATTGACAGAGTTTATTCACTGAGAAGGCAATGTCTAATCTTGTTGTGGTGAGATATTGAAGGGATCCTATAATTTGATGGTAAACAGATGGATCTTTCATTAGTTTCCCATCCAAAGCTAAAAATTGTCTTCCTGTCACCATTGGAGTCAGTACTGGAGCACAGTTAGCAATATTAAATTCCTCCAGATGTCTAGTGTATATTTGCCTTAGTTTCAGAAGAGATCAGTGTGAGCTATGAATATCTTGATGCCAAGAAAGAAATAGACAGGCCATAATTCTTTTAATGAAAATAGAGTTTTCAACCTTTGTGTAAAGATATTTAAAAGGACAGTATTGTTACCAATAATCAAGATGCCATCGACATAAATAAAAAAAATGAAGAGAGTGAGACGTTGATCACAAAGGAAAAAAAGGAGGCATTACTTTGAGCATTTTGAAAACCATAACATAACAACGCCTATCTTAGTCGATCAAACCAAGCATATGGTGCTTACTCCAGCCCATAAATTGCTTTAACTAACTTACACATATGATTAGGCTATTATGGATCTTGGAACCCCTCTGGTTGTCTCATATAAACACCTTCTTGTAGACAGTTGTTAAGGAAGGTGTTGTTAACATGAAGTTAACGAATCTCCCAATTAAAGGTTACGACTAGAGTGAGAATCATAAGAATAGTAGTTGACTTGATTACTGGGCTAAAGGTCTCACCATAATTGATCCCTGGAGCTTGCTGAAACCCTTAGCAACACGACGAGCTTTATGTTTGAGAATAAAGCCATCTAACTTGAATTTAGTCTTGAATACCTATCAATAATCGACTAGCTTTTAATTTCTGATATAAGGAACCAAGGACTAGGTCAAATTCTTCTAAAGCACCCAAAATTCATTTATCATAGTGCGCTTTTAGTAAGGAGAATTTAGGGCATTTGAAACTGTATGTGGTTTTAACGCTTGAGAAAGAGAAAATGAATCTTCAATTTGTAGAAGTCCAACAAAAGGATGCTTAGGCTTGGATATTCCATCTTTAGCATGTGTAGTCAATAGATGTGTATTTAATGGGCCTTGAGAATTTATGGTCTAGAAAATCTCTGTTATGTAAGGAGGACAAGGGATCTGATTCCTAGTCATGAGTATTGGGCTGACTTATTGATGGAGGCCTACTATTATAAGGTCTTGGTTTAGGAGAGAGAGGTATTGATGAGGAAACACTCAGTGGACTTGGTTTGACATTGTGATCACTATAACTATTTGTAGGTGACAGAGAATCCTCCTTTCTTGAGAGAGGCACTACTACATGAGAGGTTATTAGGAAGGGAACAATGCATTCTATTTCTAGTTGATGTAGTTCATCAATTCAAAAATCATGAGGCATAAAGAAAAAGTGATGAATCAAAAACAACATGGTGAGATTTATAAATGTATCCTAAAGCACTGAGACACTTATAACCTTTTTGTTGAGAAGAAGGTCCAAGATAGATATACTTTTAACTGTGATACTGGAATTTCTTCTTATTTTAGGGTTTCTATCATAGGTAACATGCAAAACCAAATGGTTGTAAAGTCTTATAGTCTAGATCAGTTTTAAAAAGTCAAAAAAGTAAAGTAGATCCTTTAAGAATAGGGGATGGTAATCAATTTATTAAATAAACAGCCACCTAGAAAACATTAGTCCAGTAGACAAGAGGCAAGTGAGCTTAAGGTAAAAGGGTCAGACCCCTCTCAATGATATGCACGTTTCTTCTCAACTATACTATTTTGAGATAAAGTGTAAGGACAAGTAAAACACATCTCGATTCCAGCTGCTTGTATGATAGGAATAAAAGGTTTAAATACAGTATCATTATTATATTGAATAGCCTTTATTTTGGTATTAAACTGATTTTCAACTCTTACCTCAAACAAATTGAACGCATGTATAGGTTCTCCCTTGTGTTTCAATGGATAAAACCAAGAGTATCTACTATAATCATCCAAGAAATGTATGTAATATCATGTCCATTCACAAATTGAACCAGTATAGGCCCTTAAACATCATTATGAATTAAAGATAAAGGAGATGTAGCATGAGAATTTGATTAAGGAAATGACAATAGTTTAGATTTACCATATTAACAAGCTTCACAAACCAAGTCTACACTATTATGCAATACAACATTACAATTGTTTAAAATTTTTCTTAAAAGTCTATCACTAGGATGTCCAAATTTATAGTGCCAAGTAAGAAGATCATTTCCTTTTAATGATGAAGTAGTAATCATATGGACCACTTAGAGGAAGTAAGGACTTCAAACTAACTGCAACTGAAAAGTTCCAAGCACATAGACATGTCTTGATTAATTGCAGTCAAGTTGATCCCTTCCTTCGGTAATAATTGTAAATTGATATATTGTTATTCTATATATTTCCTTACATTTCACTTACATTTAACAATTTCCTCTCATGATTAATTGCAAGGAATTTAGAGTCATGTAAAGGGTCAACTCAAGATCCATACACAAACATCCTCTGAAATTGATAAAAAGGTCCACAGAGAATTCCCAAATTTGTTTGATAGCAAATACTAAATGACTATAACCCACACTTAACAGATTTCAGAGCTCTCGCAATTAGCCCACTTAACCATGCAATAAGGCTCACAACATACATTATCAATGGTTTCAAGTTTTGCTCGGTTTCTTGAGATCAAGGGGGAAATTATAGCCCAAGTACTAGAAGCAGTTGCACATTTCCCCTTATGATTTGCTTGAGGAAGAGGTGGATATTGAGTATTTATTTGATAACTAGGACATCATATAGTTGCAATGAGCTGCATGTTCAACCACTTAGAGGATAACATGCTTCATAATAAGCCTATCCCTTTTGAGTATGTTAATGTACAAATTAACACCAACACCAACCCCAACTATCCTCTCGTTATGCCCACCAAAGACTTATATACAATGAGAGGGGCTAATGGCAGCTTCGTTGTGTGGTCTCCCGTATACTTAGAGTATGGAAGATCCCTACTCAAAAGAAGTTGGCCACTCAAAAGAAGCTACCACCAAGTCCAAGCCCCCCAATCAGTCTAAGCGCCCTAATTAGTCTAAACCCCTTACTTCCAAGACCCCCAATCAGTCCAACCCTCCCACTTCCAAGATCCCCATTCAATCTAAGAAGAGGAAGCATGCCACTACCAATGATCAATTCGAGAAGAAGTATTCCTCACAAAATAAGCCAATTTGTTAATTTGCTCGAAATTCCCTCCTGGCGTTCACTAGCAAGATCTTGGCTTCAGCTCTATTAACACATATCAAACATGAGAAAGAGGTCTTCGGCCAAGAAGACCAAGAGAATGCTGTAAGCCAAGAACTTGTTTATGAGGTGCTGAATAAAGAGATGGTAAGTACAAGCTCTTTCAGCTTCTTTATGAGATATTTCTTCAATTGTGATTGAATAGTTGGCTGCTTAGAACTTTGATTATATTTTGATATGTTGGTTTTGACATTCCAGACACTTGTACCATAATTACCTCATCCCCTATGACCTCCAGGCAAAGATCAAGTTCATTTGCCTTGACCAAATCAATAACCAAGGCGAAGCCAAATCAATAACTAAGGTGAAGGCATGAAGGAATATGCCAAGCAATGGCACACTGGGTTTCTGGGGGATGAATTCATTAGGAAAGAGCCAGACAGAAGGGACACTTGCTTATTTGCACCTTACATTCAAAGGTGGTAACATCATTAATGCTTAAATTATTTTTTATTTATATTGTACTATCATAATATTGTGATCTATTGTTATACTTAGATATCACTAGATGCTCATAATAGTAAATATAATTCACAAAAAAATTTGGTTTTATGTCTCTATGGGCAGGGATCCAGACAGGAAACCATACATGCAGGAGATATTCAACCAGTAAGTTTTCCATTCATCATCTCTTATAATTCAACTCAGCTTGCATGTTTCTATATATATATATATATATTGTATCTTCTTAGAGCAGTATACACGTACCGCAGGGAGCATGGACTTGATTGTAACAATTACAATCTCACTGACAGCCTCTTCAGATATGTCTTTTAATGGCAGCGTCCAAAGGTATATATATTATTCACCAATTACTATAATATTAAATTAAAGCACATATAAAGTTTATATATCTGACTGACAGACAAATTTTTCTTCTCATTTTTATATAGTGCCCGGAGCTACTAGACATGAGCAGTGATTGTGGGTACTGCATGATGCAGTATATGGAGAATATAATCATGCACAATTTTGAAAATATTGATACAGATAAGGTATATTATATGCTCAATTCCTTCATTTATATATACACTTGGTCACATAGTATTTTATGCCTCCTGTCTGTCTGGCTCCTTCATTTATTTCCTTTTCACATAGTATTTTATGCCTCCTGCATAATGTTTACCACTTCACAAATGGAAGAAGTGGTTGAAGAGTTAGCAGCATCTATGCAACGTCGGTTGGAGCACAAAGAATACATAGTATGCTGTAAATTTATAGATACCGATGACTTATTTAATTTGTTTCAATGTTTTGGTTTTAATAGTGTATATATGTACATGAATGACTATAAATATATTTTGATTTGTTGTATCTTTTGTATATTAATGAAAATGTAAACATATATTGTGATTCCTCCTGTAAATGTATATGTATGGGGGATCTCGAAAGCAGAACCCCCCTTTTTAAAACATGTAGCTCCTGTAAATCATGGTTCTTACTTAACAACCTATATTTATGTCAACTGTATATAATGGTTGTTAAATTAGAACCGTTATGTATTATGCAAGTATTACCATATATGATGACGGTTGTTTGTGTGTGCCTATTAATTATTACCACAAAAATGGGCATATCATGGCTTCACCAAGCCTCAATACATAATGGGTATTATATTATAACCATTATAATAGGCCCAAAATAAGTAACGGTTTGGAAATGTAATGTATCTGCGTAGAGCTTTTATAATGCCTGTATAGATGACGGTTCAGATCCGTTATATATGGAAGTTAATAACCATCATGTATTTTGATTTTTGTAGTAGTGGTGGTGAAGAGTGTGTCAAAATAGGTGTTTGAATGAATGGGGAGTGTGTTAAAGAATTAGTTGGAATGTATTGCATAAGATGTAAAAGTAGCATGTTGAATTAGGAATGAGAGAACGCAGTTTGCAATAATGAATAGGCGAAGGTGCATGAATAGTTGATAAAAGTGAATTGTGCAGAGAAATTATATTTTTGTTATGAAAATGCATAGCTATGTTGTAAATTCCCTTTTTTGAGTTGTAAATTTATACCTTGTTTCTATTTTGGTAGATGATTGAAATTTATACAATAATGATGTGCAATAATGCATGTTAGGTGGCTAGCAATTCTAGAAAACAAATATTTTTGCTTCTTCCATGTGGGATGGGAATATGTGAAGTGCTTAGAGGGGAAAACGATATATGAGGGTGTAATTGTAAGTGGAAGATTGATAACAAAAGAGGTGACATATGAAGAACTTGAAAGTTTGGTAGCAAAAGATATGTGGCTTACAATTAGTGGATTTAACATAAAGTGCACGATTAGCTTTGTTGGGAACACATTATTAGACATTGTAGAAGATGTTGGAGTTGCACAATTTATTGAGTACAACAATGTTAGTGGGCACATTTAAGTTTGTAAGAATGTGAAAGAGTTGAAACAAGAATCATATCATAGCTGGACAATGAACAAGAGTAAGTTTATGAATTGTCTTGAATGAAATTTTGCCTATAGAATAAGAATGTGTTGTTTTTTATAATTTGAGTAATTTGTTGGAACTCCTTCTTGTGTATGCAAGATAGATGATTTGGTAGGACCTACATTTGGAATGTCAATGTCTCATACTATATGGGATTTTGAGATAGACAACATAAGCACACCTTCTCCTATACAATGTGTGTCAACACCAATAGGTGTATCAAGTGGGCAAAAACATTTCGACATTGAACGGTTTGTTATGGAAAGTTTGCTAACACAAATGCCAGTTATGAATTCTTCAAAGTGGAAGGATGTGTTCAAGTCAATTGGCCAGACATTTCCTTATGCTGTGGAATTTAGAAATGCACTATAGAAATACAGCCTTGCACACAATTTTGCATGCCAGTTTGTGAAGAATGATAAGGATAAGATTATTATGAAGTGCATGGTCTATGGTTATCTATGGACAATTCCAGCATACGTCAATGATAAGAAAAATTCATTCCTAGATGTATTCATAATCAATTAAATTGAAATAACTCACCCTAAAATCTTAGAAAAGAGAAATGTAGAACAAATGAAGAAAGAAAAGAACCATATTCATAGTATTAAGTGTGATGACTAGACTTGAGCTATTTACAAGACACATGATTGTGAACAAACTTTTCTGACATAGAAGATATTTTACATGACATACAAGTGAAATGACAAGAACACTTGGCCCATGTACAACACAACAGACATTGACAAGAAGACATGTGCTATTTACAAGACGCATGAGAGCATTTCCAACACAAATAATATTATTTTTCCAACCAACAAGCGGAATGACAAGAACAATTAGGCCATTTACAACACTAGGAATTCACAAGAATTCAAGTGCTAATTTGAAAGAGACATGTATGTATTTCCAAGTCACATTCTAATTTACAAGATGAACAAGTGACATTATAAGAACACTTGTGCTATTTATAAGACAAGAGGGCTTCCACAAGAGCACATGTGCTATTTACAAGATTCGAGTATGTGCATTTATAAGACAAATATGCTAATTTACAAGACCAACAAGTGAAGCAACAATAACACTTTTTCAAATTATAAATATATAAAAAAAGAACACTTTTTCCAAAGGTCCATTAATGCAAAAGGGTATTCACACCTATGTGTATTTATAAGACAAATATACTAATTTATCAGACCAATGAGTGAAGCAACAAAAAGAACGAGAACCCATGTGCTAATTTAGAACACCAACAAGTGAAAAATTGAACCCATATATAGTGCCAATGGTAGTTAACATTCTTCCACAAGGTTATTCTTTATTGTTAAAGAATCAACATCCTGAATGAAAACAAATGAATAGAAAATCATTAAATAAGGAAAGAAAATATTCTTCTCCCCCATAAATAAATGCAACTTACATAGCTACCTTCCGTTAGCTAAAAAACAAAATGATGACTGCTCAAAAAGTGGTTGTTATGGGTTCAAGAGGCAACATAATGAAAATTTACCATCTAGGATGGCTATTGCTCAAGGGAAGATCGATTGAGAAGATAAGCATCACCTAGGCCAAGACAATGACTACCACAACCAAAAGACGGTGAGGGGATCTGAGAAAGGCGTCCATGGTGACGTAATCAACTTGGAGGAAGGAGCTAGCAAAGAGTGCCAAAGAAAGCACATAATATAAGGAGAGAATTAAGACAAATACTTCTGGCCCCCTTTTTTAAGACGCTCTTTTAAATCTCTTTCTTTCTTTCTTTGAGGAGGGTTATTTTTGTCTATTGCCTTCTTAAATTAATTCCACTTTCCCAAAGGACTACAGTGATGTTTAAGATTGTTAAGGAGCCCTTTGGGAATTATTTAGCTACAGTGGGGGCTAGATAAAAGTTTCCCTCAATTAAATTGAATAGCTAACTAAAATAAACTATAGAAATTATTTAAAGTATAAAAAAATTCAAAAAGGGAAATAAAAAATCTGTTTCTATGATTTCTTTTGCCACATCATTTTTTTCTGATTTTGAATTGACCTAAAACCAAATTTAATATTCCAATAAGAAATAATAAACTAGAATCAAATTAAAAATTACAATCAAAACATAAAATATATTATATCATTCATCCCAACCAAATCTTTCCATTTGGGTTCCACTTCACAGAGTGTTTTTGCTGAAGAACCAAATTCTCTAAGCGCAAGCATTAGCAGAAGCATATCTTAAGTCCTTCATTATTGCATGAATCTCTTTGCCTTCTTTACCTTCCATCAAACTCTTCCACTAATTTTGTAATCTCCTCCCTGTCCACTATGCCCTTTTCATTAACCTTTGGCCTTAGTACCACCTTGAGCCCATTAGTTACTAAAATAACATTTATTCTCTACTCTCCAAATAATGGAAATGCTATTAATGGCACTCCCTTTTGTACACTCTCAAGAACAGAGTTCCAACCACTATGAATCAAGAACCCACCAGTAGAACTATGGCTAAGAATTTGAATCTGAGGTGCCCATGAAGTAATAACAAAACCCTTCTATTTTGTTCTCTCCAAAAACCCTTCTGGTAAGAAATCTAATGGATTCAGATCATTTGAAATATCAAGGTAAACAGCAGTAGTAAATTTACTTAGGGCTTTTATAACCCATAAGAACTTCTACTTGTTCTAGCCCTAAAGCTAGTTCATTTAGTTGATCTTGACACACAGTCCCTCCATTCCCAAAAGAAATATATAGAACGGATCTGGGTCTTTGATTGTTCAACCATTTTAAACAATCTGATCCATTATTATTTTACTCATTACTACGTGTTGATGACCCATTTTAGTAAATCTGGGGCTTCTTCCCTTTGAACTCTTCCTGCAAGGCTTTAATTGCCTCAGTTTCCAATTTTGGGAAACTATTAACAAGAACTCCATCAGCAAGATTCATCCTTCTGCAACTCTCAAGAAATTGCGTGTAAACTATGTCACTTCGATCTTGAAGAGAGTCAATGAGATCTCTTCCTTGTATTCTCACACAACCCGGCATCTTTATGGGATCTCTTAAATCTATGAACTCCGAAGAGATTGTCTTCTCAAGCTTTGGTGCATATGTATACACGACGCCTTCTCCATTCTTACATTTGCTCATTTTGTTTCCTAAAGTTTCTCTGAGTGTTTTCTTTTAGATTGAGCATTCAGATGTCTGCAAAAGATTTTTTGTTGTAGTATTTCTCAGTATTGTACTTGAGGTACGGAGATAGAACCTATTTAATTTGTATTTGTATTTTTATTATATTTTTGCATAATAATGTGACTAAAATATTTTTTTTGGATTTTTATAGTTGATATGGCTTCAAGAGAGGATAGAGGGAAGGCGCCTGAGGTCCCAGACCAATTTTGTGGGGTGGTAGCAGCAGAGCAGGGGGCAGAGGGAGGGGCAGCGCTGAGGGAGGACGACTGCGGCATTGCAACTCATCCCCCCTGCAGGAGTTGGCCCTATCACAGGCACTACAGACGATCCCACAGGAGACGACTGCACTAGAGGTGCCTGATTTAAGGGAGGTAGATATCAGCATCGAGTACTATGAGGGGGAGGACTTCGACATCCTAATTGGGATCAGGGAGATGGAGCAATTCCTCGATGAGGAGGAGGCTTAAGAGCAGAACAACCCACGAGGGTCATCTTCATGGTTTCTGGGCTTGAGGTGCAGGTCTAAGGTAAATAAATTTTTTTATTTAATAAATTATTTATTTAAATTTGAATTACAATTTATCTAACGTGTGGTAAATTGTGTAGATGAGCAGGGGAACGTGTCGACGAGGAGGCTGGATATGGCCGGTCTGAAGAGCATGAACCGGACACTGTGAGTTATAGTGCTGTTGAATGAGGGCACGAACCAGCCCATTACAATGGGGGTCATCTATTCAACCGCTTCCTGAACGAGCTAGGCTTGAATTGGATGCGGTTTCCCTTTCACTTCATGGCGTGGAGGCATGTTCCGAAGGGGCTGAAGGACTTGGCTTGGGAGGCTGTGGTTAAGGTAATTAATAGTATTTAATTAATATTTTTTAATAGGATTTTTGTAATTATTGATATTTAAATAATTTTTTGCAGCTGTGGTTTGCCGGAAGAGGTACACCCTGATGAAGATGGCTGACGGCTGGAGGAACAGGAAGAACTGTCTCTTCCATAGCGTAGATAAGGACGGGACGATGCCTTTGGAGCAGCTGATCAAGAGGGTCCTAGACGGCGTGTCGCCAAACAACTGGGCGAGTTTCATCTAGTTCAGGAGGAGCCCTGAGTGGAAGGTAATGTATTTATTAGATTATTTATATATAATTTTTTAACTGTTAATTATTAAATTATAATTTAAATTTCATTAATTTTAATTTAAAATTATTAATTTTAAATATTTTATATTGTTTTTTTCCAAACGCTTTCTCAGAGGAATACCAGGTGCTGTGGGCAGCAGATGATCCACCATACAGCAGGATTGAAGACCTTTGCTATCACATACAGTGAGCTAGTAACATTTCATAATATCACTGAATTTTAAATGGTTATTTCATAATACAAATTGAATTTTGTAATTGTTTTAGGAGAGGAAGGCACAGCAGGAGAACTGTCAAACGGACTATGGGGAGTTGTACGGGATTACACACAGACACCGTGATGGGACTTCAACCTCTCAGCAGGCAGAGGCGGCCATTGTAAGTAATTTCATTATTATAATTTTTATAAAATCAACTTAATAATTAAAAATTCTAATAAGTAATTGTTTTATAAAATGGCAGGAGCAGATGCAGTAGTCGCAGGTTGACCTGCGAGAGACCCAAGCTGAGGAGTCACAGGGGTCAGTGAACTCGACGACTCCTTTGAAGGCGGGTCTAGGTCAGGCTGAACACCCCTAACGCGTGTGGGGGATGGAGATAGGTGCCAGACCTAGCATAGTCTATGGCAGGAGCGCCGCCTTTGAGGCTGGTAGCTCTAGAGGAGTCAACATCAGAGGGACGAGTCTGTTGAGCAACTGAGGTTAGATTTGGAGCAGACACAGGCTGCCATGGCTCAGCAGCAGCAACAGCAGATGCAGCAGTTATATCTGCAGCAGATACAGTAGATGCAGCAGCATGCTTATTTGATCTATGCTCAGCAGACGCAATAGCATGATATCACGAACAGCATGTTCGAGCGCGGATGGAGTCGACTATTCCCGGACAAGCAATATCCGCAAGTTCCACCTATCCCTCGGTTCGTCATCCAAACTACTCCTCCTCATCCTCCTCCTACTGATGATGATGGTGCGGTTAACTCCTCCCAGTAGCCCGATCCAACAACACCGAGGGAGCCCCACCTGAAGGAGCACCAGATGATCAGCCCCCAGCTACTTGTTTAGGAAATCTTTTTTTTATTTGTTGTTGAAACATTTGTAAATAAATATATATAATTTTTTATTTCAGAACTGAAATTCCTATTGCGTTTACCATAGTTATATTTATATTCGTAAACCGTGTTGTTGAATTAGTGAATTAATTACAACAATATTATTTATATATTTCTAAACCTAAAAAGTCAACTATATATATATTTGTAGCGTTCTTACAACAAAACTGCTACAAATTTACATATTTGTAGCGATTTTGTTTTATAACCGCTACAAAAATGAAAAGTTGAGTATTTATAGCGGTTATATGTATAAAACCGCTACTAATATTAAAGCAGTTGGAAATCAAATTGAAGAATTGGGTTTAAACTTGTAGCGGTTATAGATAAATAACCGCTACAAATACTCAACATTTGAATTTTGAATTTCCCGCCTTTGTGCAAATTTGTAGCGGTTAATTATGTAAAACCGCTACAAGTTTAAAACCAATTCTTCAATTTGATTTCCAACGGCAGTTACTCCCTCTGGCTATAAAGAATGCACTTCCTCCCTATGTTTCCATCGTTTTGGTGGAACTTTGTTCTTTCTTTTAGAAGTTGTGTTCTAAGGTTTTGATCATTGAGGAGCTCAATCAGCTGCAGTCTAAAATCATTCTTATGCTTTGTCATTTGGAGATGATCTTTCCTCCATCCTTTTTTACTGTGATAGTTCACCTTACAGTCTACCTCATTCATGAAACAAAGCTCACTGGACTAGTACAATATCGATGGATGTATCCGATTGAGAGGTACTCATTTTAAATATGTGCTTTATTCTCTGTATTTAATGTTTGCTAGTCTTCCTTTTTAGAATTTAGTATCAATTTTCTCTTCTTTACTTCATAGGTTCCTTGGGAAATTAAAATCTTACGTAAGGAATAAAGCGTGGCCAGAAGGTTCTATAGCTGAAGGCTATAAAGGGGATGAGGTGCTATATTTTTGTTCAAGGTACTTTGATGACCTTGAGACGGCTTTTAACCGCCCACCTCGTGTTGATGATTATTCTGAACCTGTGCCAATATCAGGAGAATTTATCTGTCTTGTTGGTAAACCAGTTAGAGGCACTGAGAACTTCAAACTAATGGCAACTGAGAAGTTGCAAGCACATAGACATGTCTTGATTAATTGCACTCAAGTTGAACCTTTCATACAGTAAGAATTGTACACTCACATGTTATTCTATGTCTTTCATAACATTTTTCACTTTCATTTCACTATCGCCTTTCTATTATTAATTACAGGGAATTCAGAAGTCATGTTAAGCGTCAACTCAAGATCCGTACACAAACATCCTCAGAAGTTGACAAAAGGGTCTAAAGAGAATTTTCGAGTTGGTTTGCTCGCAGAATACTAAATGACCACAACCCACACTCACCAAATTTCAGAGCTCTCGCAATCGGCCCTCTTGATCATGAAAAAAGGTTTATAGCATACAATGTCAATGGTTTTAAGTTTTGCACAGTTTCATGGGATCAAGGATTACAAACTCAGAATTCGGGTGTTTATGGCACATTTGGGACAAGGAGTTATGCGAGTAGCAGTGGCGCTAACTTGTAGTTCGGAGGCATCCCTTACTATGACAAGCTTCTTGATGTGGTCGAACTTAATTATCAAGGTTGTTTCACCATGACGCTGTTCAAGTGTATGTGGGCAAATACCACTACTTCTCGGGGACTGACAACTGACAACTTAGGAATCACATCAGTCAATTTCTCACGTCTGATTCATACTGGTATTTCTCAAGATGTTGAGTCATATATTCTTGCTTCAGAGGCACATCAGGTTTATTATGTCGAGGACGAGAGGCACAGGGATTGGAATATGGTCGTTCATTTAAAGCCACAAGACCTTTACGACATGGGTAAAGGCGATAACATTGACTACGAGAATGAGCCATTTCAGCCAGCCGATTTTGAACACTACTTTCCTGAAGGCGATGACAATTTACCTCTACTGTGGTGAGTTTTTTACGTCCACATCATTTAAATTAAATTTTTAAAATTTAATAATACATCCCTAACAATAATTTTTCTACATAATTTTGGTAGGGATGGCGAGGATGAGTGATCAAATTCAAATTATGTTTTTGTCTTAAAAAAACTGGAAAAAAATTTTAAAAAAATAAAATAATATTTGTAGCGGTTATTAAAACCACTACAAATATAAAAATAACCGCTACTAATTAAAACTGCTACAAAAATAAAAAAAACGCTACTTATTAAAAACAGCTACAAAATGGATACATTAACCGCTACAAAATGGTACGTGGATCCCTATAAATACTCTTATCACAACTCATTTCAAACACTCTCCCATTTCTTTTTACCTTACCATTCTTTCATTATCTCATTTTCATCTATTTTTCATACACAATTTTTTTTGCCAACTTCATAAACAATTACATTGTAGTAAACAACATAATAGTTCCTTATTACCTACATATCATTAATAATATTATCAATACAATTTTTATACTTATCCAACTAAATTAAATTATTCCTTTTAATTTATAAATGAGTTAAACTATTGAATAATAAGCTAATTAATTAGATAAACTACTAAAAAAATAAACTATTTAATTTAATATTAAGAGAATAGAAACAAATGGTGGTATTTTTTTTTAAAATTTTCTTAATTTTTGTAGTGGTTATTAAATAGCTACAAATTAAAGCACCTTTTTGAACTGAAATTAATTTTTTTGCGCAATTTTTGAATTTTCATGAAATTAGTAGCGATTATATAACTGCTACTAATTTCCTAAAAATTTCAAATTAGTAGCGGTTTATTAACGGCTACAAATTAGAAAAAAAAAATTTATTTTTCTTTTCCTGCTTTGAAATTTTCAATTTTTTATATTTGTAGCGGTTATACAACCGCTACAAATATCTCTGAAAAAATTTACGGCTTATGGGAATGCTGTAGCGGTTGGGTTCAACCGCTACAAAGTAAGTAGCGGTTATTTTCCTTAAGTAGCGGTTTTAGGTAACCACTACAAAACGACTTGCAACATACAATTTAGTAGCGATTTCATTAACCACTACTAACCTTGTTTGTAGCGGTTAAAACCACTACTAATACCCATTTTTAATTGCTACTAAATCACATTTTTTTGTAGTGATTGGTGACGTATAAAGTTAAATTTGTTTTTTAAATTAGGGACATACTTTTGCACCCTTAATATATATTAGGGATGCCAAAGGGTGTCCCTGACTTAAAAAAAATTTAAACTTTAGACATCCCTAATGCATATAGGGACGTCTAAAGTGTGACTTTGGATGTCCTTATTTGGATTAGGGACGTCTGAAGCAATAAAAAATAACTGGATAACTTTAGGCGTCCCTAAATTAAATTTGGGATGCCAAAAACAATTCAAATTTATATGACATTTTTTATTTGTCAGTTTTATACAACTCTTACACTCTCTTTCTCTTCCCATCACCGCAAACACAAGAAGAGCTACTACCACTATTCTTTTTAACTCTTGCTTCTTCTTCTTTATATGGTCTTTTTACTCTTGCTTGTTCCTTTCTCTCTCTTTTTTTCACCTCCAGATTTGTTATGCTTTCTTACCATTTTTTTATTATTTTATCTTCTTTCTCCTTTTTCTTTAGGTTTCCCTTCTATTTTATCTTTTAACTCATGTTGCTATAGCTTGTAGATCGAGACTCTGAAACATGCTTCATGGCTATGTTCCTGTCTAGAAAATGAGGTTCATATCTACCTGTCGCTCTTCTTTATTCATTATTACGAGAAAATGAATTTCAATAATAGAAGGAGATAAGTTTTTTGCAACTGACTCCTCTTATTGTTTTCATCTTTTGCCTGTGAGATTTCAACTTTGGAGTTATTATTGTGTAGATTTTGTATTTAGAGTTCAGATACTATATCTGTAATTTTATTGACGATGATCTATAATTTCTAGTTTACATATTGTTTAGTTTCGATCTGTAATATAAAAGATTTTTTTTTTTAAAAAAGCACTTTAGATGTACCCATTTTAAATTGGGGAAGTCTAAAGGGATTTAGACTTCCCCAATTTGAAATATGGATAACTAAAGTGCTACACTAACACTTAAGACATCCCTATTTTGAAATGGGGATGTCTAAAGTGGGTCAGTCTAGCACTTTAGATGTCCATTTTTAAAATAGGGACGTCTAAAGTCCAGACCTTAGGTGTCCTTTTATTTACGGATGTTATTGCAATTTTTTACTATGTCGCTCACATAGACGCCCCCTTGTTTTTAGATGTTAAAAGGTCTAAAAAAGGGATGTTAAAAGCATTTTTTGTAGTAGTGTTACCAATGTGTGTGACAAATTTTTTATTGTGTTATGCAGGAATTGATGGAGTTGCTGGAAGGTTAATGGCTACCATTGATGAGAACAATAAAAAGGCTATTGAAAACCACAAAAAGCTTGTTTTTACTGTTGAAGAGGAGTTGCTAAAGGCATAATTGAAGATTGAAAGGCAGTGCAACCAGCAAGCTCATTTCCCTATTAACACTATGGAAATAAACGGTAACACTCCTAAGAGATATGATGAAAGGGATATGGTAGATGGTAAGGAGGATCAGGGACATGATGACAATGACGATGATGTTGATGATGATGACGAAGATTATGATGATGGCAACAACGATGGACAAAATGTTGATAGATCTATGGCAACGCCCATAACTATTTATGAGTTTAATTAGGAGACTCCAAATCAAGAGGCTATATACAATGAAGGAGAAGAATCTAAGGATTATGAATCGATAGATAAGGAACAAGGGACAAGGAGATCAAAGAAGCCCAAGATGCCAAAACATGTCCCTGTAGACTTTAACAAAGCTAGTTAAGTGGAAGAAGAAGGCTAAAGATGAAATGGAAAAATTTTTCAAGGTCATATCTAGAGTGTGCAAATATGATGAGGGTCAAAAGTAAGTCATAAAGTTGTTTTTTATTAATTAATAAGAAAATGGATAATGACGGTGTTTATAGTTTACAAGGTACTACTTGACATAGGTGATGAATACACCACATGGGATCAGCTTTGGACACCCGGTAGACCTAATAGAATAAGTAACCGTGTAAGTGATATACCAAGCCAATAGGTATACAATATATTTAACGCATCTAATACACGTGACTCCGCATGTAAGTAAAGTCTATTGTGTGTAAGATATTAATGGAAAATATGAAAAAAGTAGGACAAGTGGACCGACACATTTTTTATGCGGAGTTTATGGTGAGTATGCTGTAATTTTACAACTAAGTTGTTTTATTGATGTATATAGATTATCCTAACAAGTTTGTTCCTCGTTCAGTCAATATTGGCCTGAAAACCTATAGGATGGTCAATTGCTGAATGGAAAGACCAACTATTGCCTAAAAATGTTGGTCACAATATTGGAGATTATGATTTGATTTTAGGAACCATGTAGTTGTAGAGCACTGATTCTGTATGGCCCTTGAATCCAAAACGATGAACTTTTATATGTATGATTCAATGAAGCCACTATCTTTTATAAGCAAGAGTAAAAAGAGGAAGAAAGAAAGTGCTCTTCCAAATTCTTAGGAAACCTCTCTAAATAAACTTGTAAGTAAAATGTTCACCCCTTTGTTGGTCTTTAGTAAATAATCCGGATATCATATGCATGTGTTATGTGTGCAGAGGGATCGATTTCATGACATAATTGCGCTTATAAAACCGAAGAATGTTGGAAAGAAGCCGGTAAGTGATATTATTTGGTCCCCCATTCCATAATAGAACAATTTGTGAGTGTATTTGTATATGAACATGATTTTGGTTAGAAGATGGTTTATTATTTAACCATAATGTCACTGTGTCACGTAGGTGAGATTGTGGTATTCATGTGTTAATTTGGCTAAACAATTGGAAGCCAAGTGTAACCCTCGAGTATGGTGAGGATGAGATTCGGGATTATAGAAGAAACCTAATGTGGTGGCTGGTTAATCATGAATTAAATAGCAAAGGGGAGGATGCATTGGGACTTATGACTTCAAAAATGACCTAAACCATGGGGAGATGACTGACATTATTCTATTCTCTATGTAAATTATTTGTCTCCCAGTAACAATTATTTTTTTTTGGAATTAACCACTCTTTTAAAGAGATTGACAACTATTGTTTAACTTAGTAACCAATCATGGCATTTTGGGGTACTATAGGCAGGTTAATTTTGGTTATCGATCTTGTATACTGATTCATAGATATGGTATTTTGTGATGTAGTCTTAGTGTATGGAGATTGACTAAAGCTTTAGTCCCTTTGTTCCAACTGTATGCTATTGTGCACTTTTTTTTTGTACTGGAAGTAAATAAATCAAGAATTATTATGTGATAGTGTTGCACAAAAAAGGTTGTATGCTGACAAATTCAGTAATGTGAATAACAAAATTATTAATGGTTTTGATTATATCAATAATGGGAATAACAAAATTATTAATTTATGACTGGTAGCCTAGAATCGATGGCCTCTGACAAATTCTTTAATGAGAATGACAAAGTTATTAATGGTTTTGACGAGTTAGCTAATGGCAATACAACTAATGCAAGATGTACTAACCAAATGTATGCTGATCCAAAAAGGGCGGGCTTTGACAAGTTCCCTAAAGGGAATAACAAAGTTATTAATAGTTTTGATGGATTCTCTAATAGCAATGACAACTAATGCAAGACGTATTGACCAAATGTGCGTGTTGGCCCAAAAAGGGTAGGCTCTGACAAGTTCCCTAATAGTGACAAAGTTATTAATAGTTTTGATGAATACGCTAATGAAAATGACATGAGTTGCAATGGTATATTTTCTTGTTTTGGAACTGTGACTCTTTTCTTACAAATCTTGACCTACCAGAAGGTTTACTAGTCTTCGATGGTGGCAGGAACTTTTGCCTAGCTATATTATCTAGTTGGACGTCATTTTGATTTGGCATGTCTATTGTGACAATTGGGATAATTGTTCTGCTATAAATCTTTTCTTGGCATGTAATCTTGAAGCATTTATCAACATAATTGTAGGCATTGTCATAAACTCCCTTTATGGCAGCACAAGTATGAGGACAAGGAATACCTAACATTTTCCATCCTCAATATGTGCACTCGTGTATGGACAACTCAACCTTTAGTGATCCAATCACTGTATAGACTTTTACCCACCCTACCACCTCCATATACTTCTACATCAATCTATTTAGCCCTTTTAACATTTTCCTTCACTTCTTGTTCTATGTTTGGCACGACACTATTTTTTCATTTACTCATTCCCATGCTTGCAGCATACATCTTTTTGGCTACTTTGTCACAATGCTCGTGGATAAGCTAGGCAACATTATGATGTCTCTCTTTTACCATATAAGCATTGAATGACTCAACAAGGTTTGTTATTATTTTATCCCAACATTTAAATGGAAACTTAGTCATGGCCCATCTTTCAATATCACCATGATCGATCAACAACTCATATATTCCCTTATTGAAAAGCCTCATGTGTTCCATTGCAGTCTTGAAGTCACTATCAAGCCTTGCATATGCAATTGCATCAAATAAGTCTAGTGCATTTTGCCTTCCTTGCCCCCTGTCTTCTTCTTTCCTCTATTCAATTTAAGAACTTGGGTGCTAAAGTTTTCCTTAGTGTGCCTATAACAGTACACATCCCTCTCACCTCTAAATACTCCTCGCATAGTAGCGATTATTGCATTATGTTGGTATAATACAATTGTTATCTATAATGAACCTAATGTCTTCTTAATCATCTCAAGAACCATGCCCAATCTTCAATTGTCTCTCCCTTCACAATAGCGATGGCAAATGGCAACAATCCAATGTGTGCATCGAATGTGGATGCTGACAGTAGAATTCTCTTGTATGGTCTACTTAAATAGGATCCATTACTGCACAGTACAAGTTTATCCCAAGCAATGAACCTCCCTATACAATAGCCATAAGCTATAAATACACGCTCAAAGGTGTTCCTCCCACTAGCCACCCATTCAGACATAGTCTTGTCATCACTTTCCTTCAACCGATCACATATCCATGGTATTAATATATATGTCTATTCAGGTCTACCATAAATTTCCTCCATTGCCTTTTCCTTTGCCCTATATGCTTGCTTATATGTCAATTGCAGACCACAATCTCTAGCCAAACTCTTCCTTATTTCATCTGCACGCTTGTTTGTGTGATTTCTAACCTCATTAATGATAATTGATGATGTCAAGCTAGCACTTCGAGTGTGTGTCATGTCAAGATTGTCTTAGGCTGTATGAACATGCTCTTTGGTGTATCACGTGACAGTACAAAATGAGTGCTCTTCCCAATTGCCCTTATAGTTATTCTCCATGGTTAATCTTCAACCTTACATTTAACATACACATAGTCCCTTAAATACTTCACATATGCGTACTCAAATTTGTGCGCAATACTGAACTTGTGCAGTATCTTCTTAAAATCATCCGCATGTGCAAAAGTTTGTTCCACTCCTACCAACAAATCCATCCACTTCTTAGAGTTCATCTCTGCCATCAGTATTGGTGCGATCTCAATTGCACATGGAAGGCTCAGAAGAGGTCTTGCATTACACTCATTTCATACAAATTCATTACTCATTAGGCTCAGAAGAGGTCTTTCATTGCACTCATTTCATACAAATTCATCACTCATTCCATAACACATAGCCTCGTCAATGTAACACATTTGCTCTGTAACTCCCAAGATTTCATCAACCCTATATAGATATTAACAAGTGTTGTCAACACATATTACCAAAAACACTATTGGAAATAACTACTTCTATAACCACAAAAATTAAAACTTGCATTTCTGTATCATCCATGGCCCTTCCTTCATTATCACTTCCTTTACATGCTATATACACATATGCACTACTGTCATTATAATGAAATAGATTTCTCAATTCAAAATCATCAATGAGATCTACTAATATCTTTTCATCAAAGCTCAAAGTGTATTTAATGTCACACCAATGACCATCTATACCAAACCATCCTCCTATCATTACCCTCAATTCTTCAATTGTCATCCCCTCTTTTACTGATTTTTCTCTTACACTCCCACCACTATATTTAACTTCACCTTTAACATAATTTACAGACTCCCCCCACCCCGAGAAAACATGGAAAAACATATAAGTGACTTTGAAGAAGGTATTGCCCGAATATTAGATGTTATCTTGCATGCTAACCTACAAGAAAAAATTAATATTCATGACAATGTTAGTCCTATACTAATAAAAATTCATCACTTAAAAAGTTCCCCACAACATACAATACCCCGAATTTTGGGACTAAATTCTTGAGAATAAGCCTGAATCAAGTAAACAGCTAAGCCCCGATTTAGCAAGTGTCCTAGGAATGCATAAAAACAGTATGGCTCTAGAAATCGCACTCAGAATAGAATATGAATTTTAGTAAGAATTAGCTGAAAGAAAATACCTGACTCCTATAGGATGTGCCAGAATGGCATCAAAACTAACCTAGATCTGAAGGAAAAGGGAAGAAGTGTCTAAAAAGAATTAAGAAAGAGAACTAAAAGAACTAATGTCACAGGAAATAATGTTGCCATAATCATAGGCAAAGAGACAAGTGCCACTTGATCTTGAGGTTAAAGTTTGAAGATAAAATGAAGGGTCAAGATTTTCTCTTTAAAAGTAAGAAGTAATTATTAGAATGAAAAGAAAATGTTATCTCCCTCTTAGGCCATGAACACTGTCCAAATTGAAGGCAAAAGAGGGAGGAAATATGTTGGTCAATTAGTCAAAGTTTGTTAACTTTTTCAACTTAGAAAATTATTGACCAATGGCAAGATAAAGTGAAACATAAAGGTAAACATTTCGTCTCTATTTAGGAAGCCCAAATTTCATCCAACATAAATGAAAGGCAAGAGGAAATGATATTTGGCTTACAATTAAAGCATATGGAGGCATTTTGACTTTGGACAAATATGTCATGCTAAAAGTAATATAAGAGGAGGCAAGAACTATGAGAATTCAAGAAGCAATTTTTTCCCCTTTAAGAGCCATAAATTGTATGATAAGAGGGAAGGAAAGAGAAACACAATTAAGACCAAGAAAAAGTGAAGACTTGGTCAAAAATTTCAACTAAAAGATGAAATTGTGAGGAGGCAAAACTATGATAATTGAAGAAACCTTTTTAGCTCATTCTAGAGCCATATTTCGGTGGAAATTTCATGGCCAAGTAAATAAAGAAACAAAAAGATGATGACATCAAATTAAAGAGTTACTGTTATTTCAAATTAAATATAATATTTGAAGGTGGTGTAAGAGGATATTTTACAGAGAACATTATCTCTTCCTTTGGCCATTTTCATATGAACATATCAACTAAGAGAGAGAGAGAGAGAGAGAGAGAGAGAGGTAGCTGAATGAAAATGTAAAAAGAAAGAAGAGTTGGAAGAACAAAGTTCAAAGGTAAGTGTTCTAGCCCACTTTTCACCACCTAAATCACCTTTCTAGCCCAAAGTGTCTACATAAACATTGTTTCTCTTGATGAGAGCTTCATTTTAACGGTTTTAAAATTTCTAGAGGAGGTGTTTTTAGTCCTCTAGCAAGAGCCAAAGTTGAAGAATCAAAGAAAGGAGCTAAGGAGGAGCAAGAGGTGAGTATTAGCTTCATTTTTTGCTAATGGTTGTGTTGGTTGAATGAGTAATTTGACATGTGTAATTCTACCATAATTTTGGCCAAGTAGGTTTGGAGGGTTTATGGTGATTTGATTGTGTTTATGGTGTTTTATGATGATTAGAAGGCAATGTCACTAGTTTGATGCTTAAAATGGAAGTTTGGTAATTGTTGGAATTTATGTTAATATTATGACCTAAACATGCATCATGAGCCTATGTAAGGCAAGCATATCATGCACTAGCATTCATCTTACATGCATTGTCTGTATGTTTGTTACTAGATTCTCTCGAATCTCACCCACCCTCACCAACCATATAAGTACATGAACATGAAAAAGAAGAATGCTTGAAGATGGACCAGAAGAAAGAATGTAGAAGAATCAAAGAAAGTAGTGTATTAAATTACACAAGTATGGTAATTTACTGTTTGTAAATTATTTTCACTACCCGAATATAAGTATGTATAAGCACAGTAAAAATTGAACTACAATCAGGATCACTGAAAGCACTGATTCATTTAATCACTGTAACTAAGAATAAGAACCAGAATAAGAACGAACTCTAATACTTGGTAAGATTAACAGCTCAACAGTTGGGAATGGATAATAATCCGAGATAGAATATAAGTAAACGCTTTCATGTACGTAATAAAGGGGAAGAAATGTAAGGTATTACATTTTATGGTATCAGAGCTAGTTATTAAGATGGCTTAACTCACTACCGTGATCGAGGGTTCTCACAGTGTGATCTGTGGTGAATCATTGGCTCTTACCCTAACACGACATAAGGCCAGCCACCCTATTATTGCCTTAGCTGGAAGGGCTAATCAGGTGTTTGGGTGCCTGTGTTAAGTGCCAGTCCTTGGTCGACAAGTAAGGCATTGAACTAGTTGCTGAGGTTACCTTTGATGGCCATCGGAAAGGGTTACCAGGTTTGTGCCTATCTGGAGCCACCGTTTGACATTTTTTCTCTTAGTCACAGCTAAGACCCCCTATTCCAGTATTTCATATTTTTCCAAAATAAAAACAACGTCGACTTGTTTAGCCCTTCCTAATTTCTTGGACATTGATATACACTTCCAATTACTCTCTATCATGTCTCTAATAATGTGATTGGGTATCTAGGGAGAAGGCAAGAAAGAAGAAATGGAAGAATTTCCAAAAAGCTACAATAGTTGGAAGAAAAGGTACAAGAGGAGGACACGAAGATAGGAGGTAGGTAAGCTCAGAAGAGGAATGCAGGAAGATGTGCAAGAAGAAAATGTGATGGCAAATTAAAGACTAGTATGTGATAGTTTGTCATGAATAAATTATTGCATGTTTACATTGTTGTATAAACATGCCATGAATGATGAATGGATGTACTTAAGACTGAATGAAAGAGTTAAGAATGAGCACAGATATGAGCAACGAATCAGTCTGATTGAATTGAATAAAGATGAAAATCGATGAGTAACAATGAATTTGTGAACCACTATGAGACGCTTCTGTAAGATTTTTTAAAATATTCAGAAAAACTCACTCAACTATAGGTTCGAATCCTGTCTTGAGATTGGGAATTGAATTGAAAGATCTTTATAAAAAAAATGTCACTTAGTGGTTTGAATTTGCTGCGTAAAACTTATCAAATGACCATAAAGGTAAGGCCGTTACACAACACACCCACTTGGACTACTAACTACTTCATCAAGATGTTTGACAATACCAGTTTCACAATTAACAACAAAGTTAAGCCTTTACTAAGTATTTAACCTCTAACTCCACACCCATGTCATGGCAGCATACATTTCTCAAGGAATTGACTAAATTACTGATGCTCTTAACAAATCCATTATAGGATTCCACAAAAATAGTAATGGCGTTGACAAAGTCTGTAATGGATTTGACAAGAATCACTAACTTATAACAACATGTGCCAAAGGATTGACCAAGAGTTTTTCCTTGTCACCAATTAAGTTATGCAAGTTATGAAACCAGTAATATTGTTGACAAATACCGTAATGTTTCTCACCCAATCGTTCGGTCCTGACCAAATGAGTTATTGCCTTCACTATTATTGTTAATGTTAACGACAAATTTAGTTATGGTAATGATAGATCCTGTAACGGCGTTGACAACAAACTAGATATGGTAATGACAGCACCTACCATGCACGTACAAATATGCTTATGACATGTCCATTAAAGATTACTCTTTCCACTAACACCTAATGCATACAAGTCATCAACCCCATAGAATATATTCCTTTCCTATACATTACTTCCAACAGATTTACTCCATTAACAAGTGATGCACATAAAACACCCATGTCATCCCTACTTAACTACCATATACAAGTTATCTGCGTCTTACTTTTTCACTTCAAACAGTCAGTCATCCACATCAACTCAATGTTACCTATTGCAAATTAATAAGCTCTTAAATTATACTCCCTCTCACAGCTAATACAACCAAATACATAAATAACTCACACCACACTGTCGATGCCGTCATAGTTACATAAATTCCAAACCTTTAATCCACCTCAACCTACAAACCCACTTACCCACAACTAAAACCGCCATAAATAATCTACAATCGCAGCACCATCATCATTGTTCTTAGCCCTCATTGACAACCCCAAATAAATTATCCCCCACACCCCGCGTAAAGCCCCAGTTTTTTACTGCTCATGCACCATCAAAGCCACTGAACCACACCTAAAACCCACCAATATGAACAATGGGAATAAGATGGTTATTGTCCGATTCATCTGAAAAAGATTATGTTTGTCAGAAACTTATTTACACTTGACTCTTTTCTTAGCTTCCCTTTCTTCGACGTTGATCAGCCACCTCGTTCTTCACCTTTACCTTCAGCTGAGACCACTGTTCCACTCAGAGTTTTTGGCTCTTTCCATACCAGCTAGCTAATATGTCAAACCATTTTAAAAGGGACATTTTGGTCTTTAACATAAAACTTCAAAAACCCAGATTCCCCCCTGAGCCCTTATCTATCTTTTGCAGGTTATAATGGACTTTTTGGGGTTAAACAATTTCAAGTGGTATTTTAATGGGATTTTCCCTTAAAAAATATACACATATATACAACTTTCTATCAATAGATCGATCATTTGCTGAATTCCAAGTTAGAACGTTGAATAATATATGCCCAGTGAATAAAGCACTTGACAGGTAAAGACAAACGGGTCGATTATTGTGTGGAAAACACTGTCTCTGGTTGTTCTATGTACCAATCCACTATTAGCCTTTGAATAGTCAACTGTTATATCCTGCAGATTCACTATAACAATGATATTTTGTGAAGGATTCAACCGTTAGGCCCCAACAGTTGACCGTTTGTGTCTGACAGCTATTGTGAATGCAAATAATGGCTTGTTTTGACATCAAACAACTATATATACTTATATAATGTGTTCATAAACTTCCTGATCCTTAGGAAAAAAATGAAAACTTCTTTCTTGAATGTTAGGTTCAATGGTTGATGATGCTGTGTAACATATTTACAACTAATGGTATGAGATTTACAGTTGACTTTCAAAAAATTTGTAACTGAGATTTTCAGGATTGTCCAACTGAAGCTAATTGTATAAGGACATTTTTCTCCATTTATTTTTTTAAGACTTTTATCCTTTTATGACATTTCATAAATTCATAGCCCTTTATTATAATTTATTTTATTTATTTTTGTGCTTCCTATATGCCATTTTCAATTAATTTTAAATGAGATTTATAATTGTGATTTTGAGATTTGTTACTCAGATTTCAGGATATGTAATTGAATTATGTTGCTCGCTGCATAAGGGCTTTTTTGTTAATTTATTTTTATTTTTAAATCTTGGTCACTTGCTGAGATTTCATAAATTCATAGTCTCTTTACTCTTTAACATAATTTATTTATTTCGGTGGTCCCTATATATCATTATTCCTTTTGATAAAATATTTATATTTATATCATTATTCCTTGATTTTATAAACGTTGTTCCTCTCCTCATTTTTCTACAACTTAGTTTATGTTTACGTAAATCATTAAAATCAAATTCATATAATTTTGTTTAAAAGAAAAGAAAATCGAAAAATGATATATCAAAAGGTAGGGTGTGTTTGCTGTTGTTTGATTCCAACCACACAACAAACATTATAATTTAAATCAGAAACCATATCCATATACGGTTCAAACCTAGCCACACAACTTCTACCTATATCATGAAAAGCGTATAATTACGATAATACCCCTTAGAGCTATAAATAAATATTCCAAGCCTTAATAAATTAATAACATAACTTGAAGCCGGTGAGAGAGAAAATGAGTCCAAAGCTATCTGCAGCAATTATTATCCTCTCTACTAGTCTCCTTTTCTTCTTTTCTTGTGGTGTCACAGGTCACAATAATCTCTCATCTTCACCAACTAAGAAAACGTCAGATGAGAAATGCCCCATAGATACACTGAAGTTTGGTGTTTGTGGAAGCTGGTTAGGGTTAGTGACTGAGGTTATTGGAAGCAAACCAAGTGAGAAATGCTGTACTGTTGTGAAGGGACTTGCTGATCTTGAAGCTGCACTGTGTCTGTGCACAGCTATTAAAGCCAATGTGCTCGGATCATTAGTTAATAATCTCAAGGTTCCTGTTGCTGTTAGTTTGGTTGTTAATGCTTGTGGGAAGAAAGTTCCTAATGGATTTGTTTGTCCTTAGATTGTATTTAATTAGATTGAATAATATAATTGTGAATTGTCTTTGAGTAGAGTTGATGACGTTCGAGTTTGTATTATAGGTTTCATTTAATTTGAAACTTTATAGGAGTTTTAAACTTTTATTTAGTTAATTTAGAATTTAACCCAACTCAGTTTGGATTCTTTCACTCTTGAAAACATGTCGACTGAGATTCTGTAGAATCTTCCTAGGATTACATTAAGGCTTCCCAACCTGAGTAGTATAACGTAATGCCTTTTGCTTGATGTTTTTTTATGCGAATGAATGTGACATCCCGAACTTTGAGGCTAGAAGCTCGAGAAAAAAGGGCTCGAGTTGTCTTATTTTTCTCTTTCCCATTTTATTCTCAAAATCTTGTATTCACCCTTAAATTAAGGGGTTAAGATCCAATTTTACCCCAAAAGTTGTCACAAAATAACGATGTTGCCTCCAAAGAACTTTTATAAGCAATGACATTTGAAAGTTTTCAAATTGTAGCAATTTTACCTCAGTTGTTATCTATGTAAAGTTTGACAATTAATTAGTCAAACATATTAAGTTGGCAATCCACGTGTCATCTACGTTAATTTTTTTTTGGATTTGGGAGCAAATTTTCCCCAAAAGTTTTCATTCAGGAGCAATATTGCCCCGAAAGTTTATAAATCTAATAGTTTCACCTCGGTTGTTATCCTAGTTAAGTTTACCTATTAGTTGGCTAAATATGCTTATCTAGCAAGTTATTACGTCATCCACTTCATTTTTTTAAAAAGTTAGATTTATAAGTAAGGAAAATATTTTAAAATTGCATACCGCGCGTCTAAAGGATTAGAGAAAATCAAAGAGGTCAAGGCATTTTATGTGATGAAGAGAAAATCTAAAAGGTGCCTATATATCTCGGCGTCCCTAGAGTACAACTAGGGAGGGTTTTCGGCGGCCTTACTCTTAGTGATTTTGCTTAGTGTGTCTTGCATCCAGTAATTGAATCTTTTTATTCATTACTCTCTGACGGTCATGGGCCCCTCCTCCATGCGCGGCTTATTCTTCTTCAATGTTGTCCACACTACCAATTTGACATATTTGATCAACTAATGATTAAACTTTACCTATATAATAGTTAGGAAGGGAGTGCTATAATTTGGAAAATTCTGGGACAATAATGAACCCAAAATGTTTTCGAAGCAACATTGCTTTTGAGTGAAAGCTTTTGGAGCAAATTTGTTCCTTAACAAAAATGACATGGATGTCACGTGGACCTTCCATCTCAGCATATTTTGTCAACTGGTTAACTAATGATTAAACTTAACCTAGATAATAGCCAGAACAGAATTACTATGATTTGAGAACTTCCAAGACAACATTACTCTAGAAAAACTTCAAGAGCACCATTACATTGTTCTTTTATGACAACTTCTGAGGTAAAATTAGACCTTAACCATATATTATAAAATGAATGATTCATATTTTATAAAATTATTATAAACGGAAAAAAATAAATTTAAACTGTTTGATCTAATCTACACCATTCATAATTACAACACAGACAATATTAATATAAAAAATTTTTTAAATATAAAATATTATAATAACAACTTTATAGAACATTAAATTTGAGCCACCCATTTTTTTATCTAAGGGTGGAGAAGTGATATTGAAAAGAATATAAGAGAGAGGAAAAAGGAGTGGATCTCATTCCCAAGAAATAAGCTTAAATCAAATAGGATACAAGTTCCCCCTGCCTTATAAACAACAATTATGATTCAAAAATGTGTAAGAGAGATTAAAGACTAATGGTTAAACAAGACTTATTTTAATCACATCCTCACAGTAAGGTTTTTCACAAATTTCTTTCAAAATCTCTTTTAGACTTTGTCTCAAATTTCACCATTCGAATATAATTACCCTGAAAAGTCAAATCACATTTATATATCAGAGTGTATAACCAAAAATCCCAGCAACCCCCGGGTCTCTTATATATACTAAAGGTTTACAATTTCCCATTTAGGGGATTACACAACTATATCCAAAATAACATTTACAAAAATATACAATGATCCCTAATCAAAAATATGATAACAAACTATAACCTAGGATATGCACTATCCGCCCTTAGTCGTTTACTTATCCTTTGAGCCACTTGCCCTGTCTGAAGGTTAGTCAATGGAAAGAATGAGATTCAAAATAATCCCAGTGGTAACAAACCACTCATACCACATATAATCACATAGCATGCAAGTAAATTATCAACAGCATAGCATGACTACAGCATATACAAGTTGTCACATATACACATTGCCTTCACGGCATTCACATTTATAATAGTATATCAAAGGCCGAGATAGAGATGACCCACGTCATTCCCTAAACGGCTCACGCTGACATGCACACTTTGTAATCCACATGCCTTGTCGCTCACAAATAGTCAATCTCTGGTAAACTACCGCCCCAGCGGAATGGGCCTTCGACTTGGGAACCCCCTATATGGCCGTAGGTGAAAGGCACACAAATACACAGGCTTTGCTGCATCCACAATATCACAACAATGATAACACATACAAACACTGCATTTACACATAGTATAAGGGAAGAGCTACTACCTTGTTCTTTATGGGAGTGCTCTGGCACTGGCTGCTCATGAACAGGGCCAATATTAAACCCTATAAACCAAATCAAGGATGATTGGTTATTCTCTATTCCAAATTCTTATCTTTATAATACTTAAAATTGGTTATCATTCGAACTCTTTAGGTGACTAATAAAAGTCTACACACATACCTAAAGTCTACACACATACCTAAAGGGTTGGAAGAACTACACCAAAGATCCCTTTTTAGAAGTGTAAACACTAATTTTTGACTCATGCTCTCAAGCGAAGAAGGCCTCACTCAAGTGATAATGGGATTTGCACTCGAGAATGGAAGTTCACTCATGTGAGTGTTTGGCTGAGATCAACAACAAAGACAAGAAATGCTTGCTGCACCCAAGCATATAACCAAGCACTCGAGTGACAACCTCATGCTCACTCGAGTCCCACAAGGTATGGTACAGGAAGTGCTTACCTGAGAGAAAAGGAGAACCCTAAAATGAGAAGTGTACTCTAGCACTGGCTCTGGCACTCGAGTGATAGCACAACACTGGTGAGTGCTAGCACACACTCTTGACAATTTGGCCACGAGTGTTTCCCTGAGACGGGAGTCTATAGTGTATAACTCTTGCACTTGAGTGAGACAAGGCTCACTAGAGTGATGACCCATATTACTCACAAGTAAGAAAATGTACCCTTGGATTCTGGCATGGAAGTGTGACAAAAAAATGAAGAAAATTTTCATAAGGAACCTATTGGAAACACCAAAACAACCAAATTTTCATCCTATTAACACATTCCACACTTCCAAACACATTGCAACCCAAGACCACTAAATGACCAATTTGGTTTCCAAAATTTCAAACCAATTCCAATGACACAAAGACATAATATGCCACAAATTCCATCACCATACACTAACCAATTCATACATTTCAAAATTACACCAAAATTGGAGAAAAAATCACAAATCTCAAAACTTAACCAATTATCACAATGAATATGTCAAAATGCACCAAATACTCACCTCTTCCTCTTCCCAAGGTTGGTTTCTTGATTTCTCAACTTTTAAATTCCTTCAAGCTCTCAACACCTTCTTTCAAAAATCTAAAATCATAGTAATGAAGCTCTCATCACCATGAACAACTTTAAAGAAGATGAATTGAGCATTAGAGGTCACATAGGGCACTAATGTAATGACCCAATTTGGGATTAAGGGCTAATGAATCTGATGTTGATTGTAATTAGTGTAATTAAACACTTTTGGAGAAATATGATATAAATTTGATATAAGTGTATTTGGTGATTAAAGATCAAGGGTGGAGATTTGTTGTCTATGAGTCAGAATCCTGTGTATTAAGCTTGGGTGAGCTCATAGAAGGAGTGAGTAAGATGGAAACATGTGGCATTGTGTAGATTATTGGATGTGGGACAAAAGGACAAAAGTCCACTTTTTCTCTCCTATGCGGTTGAGGGGGAAGTACGGGCAAGATAAATACTTCATCATCATCATCTCCATCTCTTATCTCCTCATCTCTCTCTTTCTTCCATTTCCGGCAGGCACAAGCAAGGGAAGAGAAAGAGAAAGCTTTGATTTTGGGTGAGTAATGATCCTTCTAAGCTCAAATCCTCTTCACTAATTTTGTTCATAGTGTTAAGAGCTCCATTATGGTGGTTTCAGAATCTTGAAAGGTGGTGATTTAGGTGTTGGACGAAATTGAAAGTTGGAGAATCAATATTCTGGATTTGGCAAAATGAAGAGGTACGAATTTGATGCTTTTTGATATATATGTTATGAGTTTTGAATAAGTTTGAGAAAATATGGAAATTTGCCCTGGTTTATGCCCATTTTGGAATGTATGAATTTCATAGTGGATGATGTTTGGATTAGTGCATTGTGAGGTTCTTTGAGTATTTGATATGGTTTTTAAGTTTGGAAGAATATTGATTGGAATTGGGTATTGTGTGTCATAGAGACCCAATGGCATAAATTATTATTAAAATGGTATTTGGGTGTTTTGGAGGTTACTAATGGGTTCCCTATGTCATTTTGGGTGAGGTTGGGCTTTGTGTGGAGTTTGGGAACCATTGGGTATAATTTTGATTAATCTGGGAAATTATGTCAGTTGCTGTGATCTGGCAATCAGATAACTTCACTCAAGTGAGGGAGTAACTCACTTGAGTGCTGCGTGTATTTTCTCTTTCTGCGTTGTGTTTTGCTTGGGTTCTCATGAATGGGGCTCGAGTGCACTTCCTTCACCGCGAGTGATGTTGGTAATCACTCGAGTGAGCATGGGATCACTCGAGTGATGGTGTGTGTTCTTGGTTAGGGTTGCTCTCGAGTTGTCACTCGCTAGTTGATGTCCAAGAGTGTGTTATGACACTCGCAAGTGAAGCCTTATCACCCGAGTAGTAAGGATTATGCTCGAGTGAGCTGGTCCCTCTGATGTTGCATGTACTCTCGGGTTGTCACTCTTTATGCTGCACTTCTGGGACCTCGAGTGCATTTAGAGTCATCACTCGAGTGTAAAGCCTTATGCTCGAGTGATGTGAGCACTTTCTAGCCATGATGGTTGCTCATTGTCAAACACTCGCGAGTAAGAGCCGTTCTCACTCGGGCACGAGTATTTCATCACTCGAGTGAGGTCATCTTCACTCGAGTGAGCCAGCTGAAAATCAGTGTTTTGCATTTTGAAAAAATGATCTTCAGGGTAGTTCTGCCAACCCTTTAGGCATATGTTTAGGCTTCTAATAGTCACCTAAAGAGTCCTAAATGATAACCAACTTAAAGTATTATGGAAATAAGTATTTGGAAAAGAGATTAATCAATTGTCCCTAAATTGGTGTAGGATTTGATATATGTCAGATGCGTGAGTCAACTGTGCCAAAGAACATCAGGAAAGATACAGGTAGTGACTCCTCTCTTATACTTTATGTAAATGTATTGTATGTTTGCCTATCATGCATTGTGTACTGCTGCTGCTGCTTTGAGATGCATTGAGATATATTATGGAGCTTTGTCTATTGTAGAGCATTGTGCCTTATGGAGCTTTGTGTATTGTGGAGCTTTGTGCCTTGTGATACATTTGCTTTGAGATACTTTGTGCCTTGTGATGCTGCTGCATAGTGATTACAGCAAAAGCTGGCATAGTCTTTACAACGAAAGCTAACATTGTGATTACCGCGAAAGCGGGCATAGTGTATTGTGATACAGTTGTGAGTGCTGTCGATTATGGTGCAAGTCATGACTCATAGTGTTGTTGCTGAACATGATAAACATACATGCCTTGTGTTTATATATTGTATAAGTGATTTGTTACTACTAGGATTCTTTAGAATCTTACTCTGTCTAATGACTAACATTTTCAGACAGGGCAAGTGGCTTGAATGGAAAGTGGCCAACCAAGAGTGGTTAGGGCTTTAGGGATATTTTGCATTTTGGGTTTTGGTTATCTAGTTGGCTTTTGGGATTACTGTATGTATATAAGATGCATATAACAATTTTGGATATGTAATCCCATTTTGGGAAACCTTAAAACCCATTCTATATATATAAGTAACCCAGGGTTGCCGGGATTTTGGTTACGCACTCTGATATTTATCATGTGATATAACTGCATAGGTAATTGTATTCGAAAGTGAATGTGAGACCAGATGAATTCGGTTTTAAAAGTTTTGTTTGAACACCCCATCTGTTAGAGATGAGTGATTATAAATGTAATTTTTGTCTTATTGGTCTCTATTTCACTTAAATTTCATTATCCGGATATAATTACCGTGAGGGGGTTACAACTAACCTTAAGCTTTCCTTCTTTCTCTTTCCTCTTTTCCCTTACTCCCATGCATATTGGCCGACCTTGGAAGGAGAGAGGAGAGAGGGAAGTGTTGAAAATTTGACCTTCTATCCCATGATCCACATGTTGCCACTTGTTAAGTTCTTGGAACATCATCCATGAGTTTACATATGCACCCACACATACAATTCCATTCTCTTACTCATTAAATCTTAATCATTGATCTTTCTATTACCAAGGAGCTTCTTCTTCGGTAACTACCAATTGGTCGGTAACTTTCCTTTTTACCCATTTTGCCCCTGATTATGGCAATTCTTACTAAATCACCAACAATCACATTTTTATCATTCCATCCTTCACTCATGCGCCATCCCAACCATTAGGATTCATTTTAAGCATTATCACACAATTTAGCTTAAATACAGAGTTTAGGCACTGATCAAAACACATTTGGATCATAGTTCACATCATATTCTTCAAAAGTGTTTATTGAACATTAACTTTTGAAGTCATTAACCCTTAATCCCAAGTTGGGGCATTACAATTCTCCCCTCGAAAAATAAATTTCGTCCTCAAAATTTGTCACATCACTTGAGCCATAAACTCCGGATACCACCTCTACATGTCAGCTTATGCTTCCCAAGTTGCCTATCTCTGAGTCATTCCTTTCCAGATCACCTCACATATTGAATGCTTCGGTATCTGAGCCATCGTTCTTCTCGATCAATAATACGTTCTAGCGCTACCGCATATGTGAAGTTGTCTTGTAACTCAACTTCTTCATATTCAATAATGTGAGATGGATCTAGTTGGTACTTCTTTAGTTGGAAAACGTGAAACACATCATGGAGCTTGCTCAAGTTTGGGGGTAGGGCTACTCGATAAACAACAGGCCCAATTCTAGCAAGAATCTCAAAAGGACCTATATACCTCAGGCTTATCTTTTTTCGCTTGATAGTTCTCCCAATGTCGGTAACTGCAGATACCCTTAGAAATACATGGTCACCAACCTCAAATTCTAAAGGTCTTCTCCTTTTATCAGCATAGCTTTTCTGTCAACTGTGCGTTGCAAGGAGCCTCTTTTGAATAATTCAAATCTGTGTTGAGGTTTGGTCAATAAGATCCGGCCCCATAAAGTTTTCTCTCACATAATTCATTCAAACCTAAGGGAGACTAGCACTTCCTCTTATACAACGCTTCATACGAAGCCATTTGGATGCTCACATGATAGCTATTATTGTAGGCGAACACGACAAGTGGAAGGAAGTAACCCCAATTCCCTTTAAAATCGAGGACATAGGCTCATAACATATCCTTCCGCGTCTGAATAGTCCTCTCTGACTATCCATCTATTTGAGGATGATAGGCCATACTGAATCTCAACTGAGTACCCAAAGCCTCATGCAAAACTCTCCAAAGTCTAGAAGTAAATCAAGGATCTCGGTTAGAAATAATATTCTTCGGCGTGCCATAGAGCTTCTAAATCTCCCGAATGTAAATCTTTGCTAGTTTATCCAGAGAATAACTAGATTGATTGGTATGAAGTGTGCTGAATTTGTTAACCGGTCAACTATCACCCATATAGTATCGTAGTTCCTAATCCTGGGCAATCCTATAAGGTCCATAGTCACTTTCCCATTTCCATTTTAAAATCTCAAGACTCTACAATAAACCTGGCGGTCTCTGGTGCTCGATCTTTGCCCTCTAGCATGTAAGACACCGAGCCACATAGTTCATCACATCACTCTTCAATCTCAGCCACCAATACACAAATTTCAAATTATGATACATTTTAGTCATACCGAGGTGAAGAGTATACCAGCTCTTGTGCACCTTATCAAGAATCTTCCGTCTCAACTCCACCTTAAGTGGAACACAAATTCTCTTCAGATAACAAACCAATCTACTAGGAGACAAATCGTAGTCCTGAGCTTTTCCCCGTTCAATTCTAGCTCGAATTCTCTGTACTCGACCATCTTGCCTTTAAGTTTCTTCAATTTCAGCTCTCAAATCACTTTCCTCTTGGGAAACACTGTAATTGGCATAGATGATTTGGTTCGACAAATTCAAAATCTAAAAAATCTTCTATCAACTTCCCCTCTTGTATCATCATTGCTGCCATAAGCACCATCTTTCGACTAAGAGCATTCACGACTACATTTGCCTTACCCGAATGGTATTTGATTTCTAGGCTATAGTCTTTAAGCAACTCCATTCAGCGACATTGTCTCATGTTCAACTCTTTCTGATTATACAAATAATTGAGACTCTTATAGTCGCAATACATTTCTACCGTCACACTATACAAATAATGCTACCAAATTTTCCAAGCAAACACAATTGCTGCAAGCTCCAGATCATGGGTGGGATAATTCATTTCATGAGGTTTGAGCTGTCAAGAGGCATAGGCCATTACACGTCCCTACTGCATAAGAATACACCCTAATCCCTGCTTACTCGCATCACTATACACAACATAAGTCAAGCTGGGATTAGGTCTAATCAGCACAGGTGCCGTAGTCAACCTCTCCTTTAGCTCCATAAAACAGTTTTCACAATGCTCATCTAACACAAATGGCTGATCCTTCCTCGTGAGCTTCGTCATTGGCAAAGCAATACGAGAGAAATTCTAGATGAATCTCTGGTAGTAACCAGAAAGGCCCAGAAAACTGAGTATCTCAGCAACAGATTCTAGCCTCTTCTAGTTCAATACTGCTTCTACCTTACTGGGATCCATAAAGACCCCTTCTTACGAGATAACATAGCTTAAGAATTTTACTTCTGATAGCCAAAACTCACATTTACTCAATTTGGCATAGAGCTGCTTCTCACGCAATATGTTTAACGCAATCCTCTAATGATGCTAATGTTTCTCCCTACTCTTGGAGTATATCAAAATGTCATCAATAAACACAACAATGAATTGATCCAGATACTGTCGAAAGACACGATTCACGTAATCCATGAATACCACAGGTGCATTGTTAGCCCAAATGGCATCATAAAAAACTTATAGTGCCCATATTAGGTTCTAAAAGCAGTCTTTGGAACATCTTATGCTTTCACACATAGCTAATGATATCCCGATCTTATATCAATCCTAAAAAACACACACAAACTAGATAGTTCATCTAAAAGGACATCGATTCTTGTGAGAGGGTATTTATTCTTGACAGTAATCTTATTCAATTCTCTATAGTCAACATACAAGCGTAAACTCCCGTCTTTCTTTTTAACAAATAACACTAAAGCTCCCCACGGTGACATAGTAGGTCTAATAAACCCTTTTTCAAGTAATTCTTTAATTTGTTTCTTTAATTCTGCAATTTCATTTGGGGCCATATGGTATAAGGCCTTTGATATAGAACCCATTCCAGGTACAATTTTGATTAGGATTTGAACTTCTCTTTCTGGAGGTAATTGTTCGCTACCTAAAGTGCACGGATCGTGTCAAGTAATAAAGTGATAAGTAAGATCATTCCCTCAAGGATTTAAGTAACAAATTAGTCAAGCAATAGGCTTAGTGAGTTGGATTAAGTTGAGCCAAAACAAGTTGTTGAGTGTGGAAAAATAAATTTCAAAAGATATTTTGATAAAAACTAAAAATTACTGAGCAAAACTATGATTCTTGTGAATTCAATCAATTATAATAAGCCTAGGATTGTTCATTCCCTTTGTATTTCATAAACTTAATTTCCTTCCTCTCCAAGAATACTTTCGTGGGATATATATATGTCAGTCTAAGGTTCAATAGCAATTGATTACGCTATCTCAAGTCATAACCAATTTTATGTCCTCCATTAACATACACAATCTCTTGCTATAGTTAAGGGAAAATAATCATTTCATAGCCACCTTAATTTGACAATGCTAGGTTAATAACTATATCTCTATGTTATTAACAAACCATCCATTTAATCCTTAAATTTCAAGTCTAGCATAATTCTACCCAAGTTCTACAATTAAATTAACTCTCTCAAGATTAATCTAATTGAACAGATTATTCATAGTGCTGGCCAGTCACGAATATCAGCAAAAACAGGGGAGAATCAACATGCATATACCATTAGATACTAAAAGAGAGAAGGAATCAAGTTTAATCCATACAAAGGTTCAGAAAAAATCCTAGAATGAAAACCTTAGCTACTCATGTTCAAAAATGAATCACAAATATCAACATTCAGTGTAGCCATATCAGAATTACAATGGAGAAAGGGAATGAGTACAGAAAAACCAAGAGAAATGGAGTTAGAATCTCTTTCAATCTTCAATCCCACTTGATTTCCTTGAGAAAACCCCTCTCCTTAGCTTGGAAATGCTCCTTAGCCGCCTCACAAAACCTTTGAATGTCGAACTCCCCCTTTGTGTTTCAGCATTTTGCCTTTTAAATGACCTAGGAACAAAACGCACAGATGTTGTTTTTGAGTTTTGGCTGCAGCCAGAAATTATTGGCTGCAGCCAGAAAATGCATTTTTGCCTCTGTTTGTCGTCTGGCTGCAGCCCGAAACTTTTTGGAGGTCTTCTGGCTGTAGCCAGCCAATTTCTTGGCTGCAGCCAAGCATCTGTTTTCAACTTTTTCAGCTTTTCCCAATGATGCACTCATTGCAATGGTGTTTTGCTCTTCTTCCCAACTTCTTGATCAATGATTTGTGCTTCCATTGGCTCTTTGAGCATCTCAAGTGTGATTCTATAAACACAATGAAGTCTATACAAAACAAAGGGTGATGTATGATAGAAAATATTCACATTAAGTCAAAGAATTATTCTCTTTTTAACCAAACACTCATTGGGCACATTTCCTTCACACTTCAATCCTCATAAACCCCTTAATAAATCAGAAAGTGTGATAAATTGAGTGTAAATGTGCTATTTTGATATGCATTTCACAAGGCTAACACACCCCCAAACTTAAGCTTTTACTCGCCCTTGAGTAAAACAAGTTGAACAGTGAAAAAGCTAGATTAAATAACCATTAACTCAGTACACAGGCATGATGATTTCCTCATTGGTTGTTCAAGATGTTATATTTAATAGGAACATAATGAAATATAAAAGAATGCAAGGTTTACAACCTAAAGCATCTTTCCTAACAATGTTCAAAATGTGTGTGTGTGTGAGGAGAATTAAAGAACAAGTTTTCCTGCCAATGTCAAGCTCAAATGTAGCAATTAAGCATGTATAAATCAACCTTAGTCTCAGGTCTTCATATACCTACATTCTCCTCTCTTTCCACTAATAGACAATTCCACACTATTTAAAAATCAATGGGACTTTATAAGCTTGTGATTTGGCCACTGTTTAGGTTCATTAAAAGAATGGGAAAACAAAGAAGGTTCAAATATCTAGAGAACAATGACCATACACACTTCCTCTCCTTGTTTTACACATAATTCTCTCTCAAGAAACAAAGCACCTATCCACACTTGTCCTCAACATCTACTCAAAGAATTATATAAAACAAGAAACTCAGAATTATGCAAAGATAAACACCTTATAGATTTAAAATATGTTTTTCAGGAATTTCTAAGTGTGAGTGTGTGTACGGAGTCAACATGTATTCCTTTTGCACTTGTCAAAGTTATAAGCCACACGTCAAGTCATATACCCCTATTCAAACGATCAATTACATCATTATCTAATTTCTTCCCCTCTTCTTCTAATTCAATCCAATTGACTTAAAAATCAAAGGGACTTTTTGGCTTGTAACGGGGCCAAGGGTTAAGGTATTTATAAGAAAAGGCAAAGGATACTCAACAAATACCTCAAGATAGATGATAACTACTTAAGGGGTTTCTTCCTTTTCTCATTAAACATACTCCCCCAAACTTGAACCAAATTGATCTCTTCCAAATCAAGCCTTATTGTATATATATATTTTTTTCTTTTTCTTTCTTTCTTTTTTTTTTGGCTTGATGTCAATACAATGTGAACCCTTTTTTTTCCTTTCTACGCTCCTTTTTCCAATCATATAACACTCTACACATCACCACATTCCACACCCTAATCCTTATCATCTATCTCAAAGCAAGGGAATCATGGTTTTTCACATTGGCTAGGTTAGGTAGATGTTAGGTTTTCAAAAAGAATTTTTCTAATTGGTTTTTCAATTAGGCTCAAATAGGGGTTCAAAAGAGGAATTAAATCAATTAGGTAGGCTTGAAAGGCTCAATCGCATTTTATGAAGTGCCCTAATCATTTCTTCAAATCGTATGAAACAAATCAAAAGTTTTGAAGAAGTCAAAAGATTATTTTGCAATCAACCGCTTGAAACAAAAGTATATAACCTAATTTGTCACAAATCCCTTCAACAAGAACTTCCAAAACACAGCCAACTCCAATAGTGCTTTCTTAGCTTAAAAATTCCTGAATAACATGCTTTATCTCTACAATGCATCCAACAATGCACATTAAATAGAATTTCTTATCGAATATAAAAGATTGAGCAGGAATTTATAAGAGATAATCGACATGATTTTTCTGTATATGGTTAAAATGGGGTGTCAATTTGTCGATTGTCATTGGTAAGCTTGAAAGGCACAAACGCAATTAAAAGACTGCCCAAATCATTTTTCAAAAATGTGTGACTTCATTTACTCATTTCAAGAGATTCCAATGTAGGTTCTAAAGTCCTTTAATTGAGAAAGAATATACACACTAAATTGCTACCAACGTTTCCTATCAAAACAATTAACTCCTTCCCAAATCCGGTGCAAAATGTTCATTCTAAAAATTTTCAGGAACTATTGCTTTAAGATATAAATCAAGCATTCAAGCATATTAAACATCATGTCCAAAAAAAACATAAAATTCAAACATCCATCCTATCATTAGAACATGCACTTACTGTCACAAATAATTAATCAACCTAGCTCAAATTTCAAATCAAAGGACAAGAAATAGTCAAAGTTTATGCACTTGAAATCTTTGTCAACTAAACACACAAATCATCAAAACTATCACCCCCAAACTTCAGATATGCAGTGTCCTCACTGTCAGAAATGAATATAGCAGCCCAATACGACATAGTAGTAAGAGATGTGCATAAAAATGTCTACTACATAACAGTCATCATCAAAGTAGATGGTTCTCAAAAACAGTTACAGAGGTCCAGTACAGAAGAAACAGGCAGAGTTAGACAAAAATTCCAAGTTACATCTCAGAAACAGAAAGAGTCTACAATCTAGGACACAAACATGAAATGTAGCTAAACCATGTGAGTATCAACCAGAAAATTCTCCTCCCCAGTCCCACCAGCAGCAGCACCATCATCCGCACCAGCATATTGGGCACCTCGCTAAGCTTGCTGAGCCATATATTCCTCTATTCTAATCAATCGAGCCTCTTGGTTATGCAAAGTAGTGAGGCATTACCCAACGGTGTCATTTAGGTTCTGCATCATGGAGAAAAGGTCATGCATGGTCAGTTAAGGTTGAGAGGAAGAGGATGGCTCACCATGCTCAGGTAGTGAAACCTGAACATCCATGTGTGTGTGCTCAAGTGGAGGTGGGGTTTGTAACCCCCTCCGTAATTATATCCGAAATACGCGATTAAAATGAAATAGAGACCAATAATAATCAAATAACATTTACTAACCCATCACATGACGGGGTTTTCACGAATACTTTTTGAAATCATTTATAAACTTGGTCTCATATTCACATTTCGAATACAATTACTACACGAAGATAAATCACATTCATATAAATATCAGAGTGCACAACTTAATCATCCCAGCAATCCCGGGTACATACCTTCGCTAAAGATACACAGGGTACAATTGCCCATTACAATTCTTCAAACGGGGATTACACAATCTCATCTTAGAGGAGTCCTAGCCGCTCCCTCCACGAGCCACTTGCCCTGTCTAAATTGTTGGTAGGGGAGAGTGAGATTCGAGAGAATCTCAGTAGGAAAAAGATATCATAATGCATGCATGATAGATGCTATGTGTATGACATGTTAGCTTTATCTAGATGCATGCCCCATAATGATATTTCCGCATGCTCAATGTTTCATATAACAAAACTATGGCCACAGCAAAATAGAAACAGAGCCTCATTTATTCAAATATGCTCTACACAATCAAGTAAAGCAATCACATACATCACTACACAAGCACAAATATCAAATACATGCAAGTAAGGTAAGTCCCCTACCTCCAGTTTTTTCTCCTCGATTTGCGTGCCAGCAACTTGGGGCTTTACATTCGATCCTATAATGTCAAATATACCATTTAGACACTTCCATAGTGTTTTTGGGGGTTATATGAGGCTATATTGAAAATGTACTAAAATACCCCCGGGGACCCGGCCCGGCCCTGCCGTACCCGGTCCGGCTGTACTTTTCTTGAAATTTTGACATGGGCTATTCTGACATATTTTCACCCAAGGAATCCATTTCCGGACTCAGAATTATCAAATTCAATGTCAAATTACGAAATTGCCCTTGGCAGCCCTACTTTTAGGGTTTTAGGGGCGTTTCCGTAATTATGCTTTCTCAGCCTTTTCCGAAAAAGTGCCCAACTGTAACCCCACCTATTTTCGCCCACTGAATCCAATGGAATCATCAAATCATTGAAAATACAACTCTAAGACCCATTTACAATGCTGACCGAAATATATAGGTTTTAAGGTGAAAATTGGGGTTTTTCGGTTTCGGCTGCGTAAACGCGTTCCTTTCTACTCCTAACCACTTTATTGACTATTCCATTAGGTTAGAACTACCATTTAGTGTCAATTTGGGCAGCATAACAGCCCCACAAACCCATTTTCCATTTTTAGAACCAAAGACAATCCGGCGAAATTTCACCGATTAAATTGTCTATAACAGCCAGAATAGTCAATATGCAAGAGTTTGGAAGTTACCTCAAGCTCCCACTAGCTTTTCCTTCTTGTGGCTGAAAACCCTAACTTCAAAACACCAAAAGAGGAGCTTCCAAACCTTAAAGAACATAAAGGAGTAGCTTAGGATCGGAGTTATACGCGTTAGGAGCTAGATCATCGGAGAAATCGACTTACCTTGCGAGATTTCTTCCTCTTTCTCTCTCTAAAGATCCCATATGCTCTCTCTCTATTTCAGCTGTTCTCAGCGTCAGAAATGAGGAGGAAGAAGGAAAAAACCGTTTAACAACATATCCCATGCTTATGTCATCAATGTAACATGATGATGTCATAATTCTCAATTTTCGGATTTTTGGCAGATTTCTGACCAAACTTTGCAAAATCATAACTAATTCTAGAAAAATCTAAATGAGGTGATTCCAAAGCCAAATGAAAGGTATTTAAGTCCTCTTCATTGGAAAAATATGATCAATTACCAGAAATCACCACAAAATTCCAGAATTACACAAATTTCATCACTGCCCCAAAACAGAGTCCATTTTCGACCTCCAACTTTGGACAGTCATATCTCCCAGTTCTCAAAACGAAATGGCACAAATTATGTGTCCATTTTGAAGGTTGGGATGTGAACTTTAAGACTGGAAAGTTTCATAATTTTCTGACATCATTTACCTAGTCAAAACATCAGCACGAGAAGACTGGCCATACAGAATTCACACTGGACAGCATTTCCAGTTTTGCAACCAATGTGTCCAATTCAATTTAAATCAATTCCAATGATTAAATACCACAACATGACACCATTTCCATCACAATACCCCATTCAATTCTTCCCTCTATTCTAAGTCAATTTGGATGTTAATCCACAATTGAACTCAAATACAGGGTTTCGGCGTTGCTCAAACCACCCACGAATCACATTCGAGTGTCAAATCACTTTATATTCTCCAAAAGGGTTATTTATCACTAACCACATCCACTTTTGGAGTCATTAACCCTTAATCACAATTTGGGATCTTGCTAAACCGGGGCTTAGCAATCCACTAATCTCAGGCTTATTCTCTAGCCTCGAGTCTCAAAATTCGGGGTATTACAGGGTTGGTAGAGGTTGGGTAGGTTTTGACTTGATGTTGGTGTACTGAAATTTTGGGACAGGTTTAAATGAAACATCTGTTGGGAGTGCTGCAACTCCTTTGGCAATGCAAAAGGCTGATATCAGGTATGGGAGTATAAGACCACAGGTTTGATCAAGAACATGTTCTTGTAGTGATTTAAAAATAAGATGGCCAATGTCCACTGGTTGCTTCTTCATAAGGAGAAATATGACAAGGGCTTGATCCCGTGTGATGCGACTGCGGTTAGACAAGGGCCAAAAATAATCTTTCCCAAAATGCATCCATATGCGGGCGTCCACCGATAACTGAGTGCGACTCAAGTACTTCTTGCACCTAGTTGAGCATTGCCATGAGATTTCCCCTTCAGAATCCAACAGCTTAGAGATCTCATCGTCAAGAACCTTAGCATCATTGCTTTGATAGTATTGGTATTTGCACTCCCCCACAATGGGTAAATTCAAATACTGTCTGAAAGCACTGAGTGTGAAATCAATATCAACTCCATGAAGAGGAAATCTCCAAACATTTCGCACACAAGCTTGAGCATAAAACTCATAGACTATTTGCAAATTGCCGTCTCTCTTAGTGTCCATGAGCGTCCCCATTTTGTATGTCCTTGATGCAATGTCGTAAAACTTACAAGCAGCAACAAATGGGAATTCGCGCTCTTGCAAGAGAGTCCTGGGAACAATTTTCTCTTTTGTATCAGCCACAGCCTTAGGGGTAACCCTATTAGCAGCCTTTTTGAGTGTCATTTTTTTTCTGAAAAGAACAAGAAAAACAGCCCACCACAACCAGCAAGCAATTATTCCCATGGAAAAACAAGCATACAACCACAAAAATGGGGCAAGAAAAAAAGTCCTAAGATAAGCAAGTCCTAAACTAAGGTAAGAGACGCCCCCAAACTTGACTTCTACGTAGGACCATACTGCTAGCAGAATTCCATCCTAAACCTATCCTCACTACCTTACAAGTCCCAAAAGCATCTGGAAAATTGTGAACCCATCACCTATGTGACAATAATTCAGCAATTTCAAGACTTACTAGGAAAGCACTAATCCTTAAACCATATTCTAAATTCAAGCTTAATTCTGACAATCTTGAGAATTTGAGAGAACAACATTTTCAAAATCAAGAGAACATAGGTGCAACTTGAAAAACAATAAGCATGTACTCAAGAGACACCTTTTCAAGTTGAAAAATGATCAACATCTAGGTGGAAACAGAGGTGGACAAATGCAATTCTGAAACTTGCACTAAATAGGTAAGATAGGTTCTATGGGTTGCATTGGAAAAAATGAAAACCAAATTGATGGTTAATTTACAAAGAAACATATGCATTAAGCCCATAACAATTACAAATTTCAGAATGCAAGAATGTTGATCAATTCTCAAGATACTCCAGCATATATATAGCAATTCAAGACTAGAAACTCTCCTACCCTTTCACTTCAAAACTGACCCAAATAAGCAAAATCAATGCTTGCTAAACCTTTCCTCACAACTCATTAATTCCATCCTAACGGAAACATGCTTCATCAGGTAATATTAAGCACAGAACCTTCTAAACATATTATGAGAGTGACTTCCAACACAAAACATTCATCAGTTCCAGCCTAAGTATACTCTCAACCCAACTAAGATTCAACACAAAAATGGATAACCATATGAGATATACCTCAACGTGAAAATGGGAGAGAACAAAGGGGAGAATGGAGTCGTGAGAGACTATGAGAGATCTAATTTGTGACAGTTTTGCAACTTCATTTGTCAGCAGATAGTTTTGAACACCGAGAACGACACAGAGAGGAAAAGGGTGTGACGGTGTGGAGGGAAATGATGGGTTCTTGAGGTTTATGGGAGTAGGAACTGGAGCTGCCGCTGGGAGGGGGAGAAACGGATCTGTAATGAGTGGGTCGGTGCTGTTGGGAAAGGTTGCGACACTGAAGAAATGGCGACGGCGGTTGAGCGACGGTGCATAGTCAATGCACAGCGGTGGCGGGCTGGACAGAATGGTGAGCGAGTGAGAGAGGACAGCTTTAGGGTTCTTGCATAAAGAGAATGAAAGCAAACAAAGAGGAATAAAAATTGAAACAAAGGCGAGAAAGGGAAGAAAGAGGAACAGAGGAAAAGAATGACGCAAGGAAAATAAAGTTTTGTTTTTTTTAATTATCGGGTTTGGGCTGCAGCTAAAAAAAACTTGGCTGCAGCCCAAATCTCTCGGCCTTAACGTGGGCTACAGCCAAAAAAGGCTTGGCTACAGCCCAGAATGCACAAATTTTTTTTTAGCAAGCCACGGGTTCTGGCTGCAGCCAAAAATGTATTGGCTGCAGCCCAAAACTCTCAGCCCTCTCTTTGGCTGCAGCCAGGAATGATTTTGGCTGCAGCATATATCTTTCTGTGCTCTCCTTGGCTGCAGCCCAAATTCCTGGCTGCAGCACAGATCTTTCTGAGCTCTCTTTGGCTGCAGCCCAAAATTTCCTGGCTGCAGCGCAAATCTTTGTGAGCTCCAATTGGCTGCAGCCAAATATGTGTTGGCTGCGACTAAAATTTGTCCCCCAACTGCATCAGATATCACGCATGTAGCATACCATAGACACAGAATTTTTCACGTGATGATCATAGACACTTAACACCACCCCTCAATCACTTGCACCAAAAATTCCTCTTGAGGCACATACAATCATCAACACCAATAACTTACACAATTGAAAACACCCTTTCATAAGATTAAAGTGCACCCAACAGTTTATGAACTCACTTTACATCTATAATGGATAGGATTAGGCCAATCTATTGCACAAATCAGAAGATAATTCATTCCACAAATAGGACTACACCTAAATCAGAAGTGAAAATGCATTGGTAACAATAGTTATCAAATCAAGTCATGCTCATCAAATATTAGGCTCAAGCACAACATGAGAATGAAGGAACTTCCCTACAAAATGCCTATCCAAACCAAATGCCACCCTCTTGCCTTGCAATCCTCTTGCTCTCGACTGCTTTCAGCTTGGAGTCCCCTTCTTCCTACAAAAGTTAAAAGACCAAACGTAAACTTACCAAATTATACTAAAATCAAAGAAACTAAGGAGATTAAGTTCAGAACTTGGGTTGCCTCCCAAGAAGCGCTTAGTTTATAGTCTTTAGCTTGACTTTTCACTTTAGTCACTCTTCACTTGATAAGTAGATGGTGGATACCAGCCTATCCACATCTCCTCCCCAATAGTGCTTTAACCGCTGACCATTAGCCTTGAATCTCTCTCCCTTATCATTCTCCAGCTTTACATCACCATATTTTGATGCTTGAACCACCTTAAAAGGCCCAGACCATCGAGACTTGAGCTTTCCGAGAAAGAGCCTCAGTTTGGAGTTATAAAGAAGAATAGTTTGACCAGGTTCAAAGCTCTTAGGAATGATTTTGCTGTCATGGTCCCTCTTTGTCTTTTCTATGTAAATTCGTGCACTCTCATAAGCATTTAAGCGGATTTCATCTAACTCATTGAGTTGAAGTAGCCTCTTTTCTCCTACAGCTCGTGGATCAAAGTTTAGCTTCTTGATAGCCTAATAGGCCCCATATTCCAATTCCACCAGCAGATGGCATGCTTTTCTAAACACCAAGCAATATGGAGACATACCAATAGGCATTTTATAAGCCTTTCGATAAGCCCACAAAGCATCATCCAACTTGAAAGACCAATCTTTCCTAGTAGTATTCACCATCTTCTCAAGAATGTTCTTGATTTCCCGATTGGAAATCTCAGTTTGGCCATTTGTTTGGGGATAGTAGGGCAATGCTACTTTGTGCCTAACACCATATTTCCTCATCAAAGCTTGAAATTGATTATTGCAGAAGTGTGATCCGCCATCACTGATAATTGCTCTTGGTGTGCCAAACCTTGTAAAGATGTGTTTCTTGAGGAATTTCAGTACCGTCTTGGCATCATTAGTCCCACATGCTATAGCTTCTACCCATTTTGATACATAGTCCACTCCAACTAAAATATATTCATTATTAAAAGACTTATGGAATGGACCCATAAAATCAATCCCCCAAACATCAAAGAGTTCAACTTCTAGCATGTTATTCAGTGGCATCTCATTCCTTCTAAATATGTTCCCCACTCTCTGACACCGATCACATTGGAGGACAAAAGCATAAGCATCTTTAAATAGAGAAGGCCAATAAAACCCACTCTGAATGACTTTCACAGCAGTTTTCTCTCCTCCAAAATGACCACCATATTCAGACGAATGACAACAATACAGAATGCACTCTTGTTCATTTTCTGGAACACACCTTCGAATGAGTTGGTCAGGGAACCGCTTGAATAAGTAAGGTTCATCCCAAAAGTACTTCTTCACTTCATGCAAAAACTTACGCTTTTGATGAGAGTTGAACTCCGGAGGTAACACTCCACAAACCAAATAATTTACAAAATCGGCAAACCATGGTGTGGATGAATGATCAACAAAGAACAGTTGTTCATTCGGAAATGATGCTTGGATCATGTCAGAATTATCAAGTTGAGTCTCGGTACTCAGCCTTAATAGGTGGTCAGCTACTTGATTCACTGTAACTTTTCTATCAATTATGTTCAGGTCAAACTCTTGAAGTAGGAGCACCCAGCGAATTAGTCTAGCCTTAGAATCTTTCTTGGTGAGTAGGTACTTTAGGGCTGAATTATCAGTGTAAACAGTAACCTTAGTACCCACAATATACGCTCTAAACTTCTCACATGCATAAACTATGGCAAGTAACTCTTTTTCAGTGGTGGTGTAATTAAGTTGGGAACCATCAAAAACTCGTATAATATATAGGGTGAAAGAGTTTCTCTGCCTTTTGCCCAAGAACAGCACCAACGGCGTAATCACTCACATCAGCCATGATAATAAAAGGTAAAACCCAATCTGGAGCTACTAGGATAGGAGCTGAAATGAGATGCTTGTTTAATTCTTCAAAAGCTCACAGACACTCATCATCAAACTTGAATTCCACATCTTTCTCCAATAGCTTAGAAAGGGGTTTGGCAATTTTCGAGAAATCCTTGATAAACCTCCGGTAGAACCCGGCATGTCCAAGAAAGCTTTGAATACCCTTTACATTAGTAGGTGGTGGTAATTGCTCAATAATAGCAATTTTAGCCCTATCTACTTCCAACCCATTCTTGGATACTCTATGGCCAAGTACAATGCCTTTTACACCATAAAGTGACATTTCTCCCAATTAAGAATTAAGTTTGCCTCTTCACATCTTTTAAGCACCGCATCTAAATTCTCCAAGCATGAATCAAAAGATGGACCAAAGACAGAAAAGTCATCCATGAATACTTCAATGGTCTTCTCAATTATATCAGCAAAAATAGACATCATGCACCGTTGAAAAGTGGCTGGTGCATTGCATAGTCCAAAGGGCATTCTTCTGAAAGCAAAAGTACCATATGGACAAGTAAAGGTGGTCTTCTCTTAGTCTTCTGGGGCTATGGCAATTTGGTTGTAACCGGAATATCCATCAAGGAAACAAAAGAATTCCTAACCTGATAGCTTGTCCAACATTTGATCTATGAATGGCAAAGGAAAATGATCCTTTCTTGTAGCTGTGTTGAGCTTCCGATAATCCATACACACCCGCCAACCAGTCACCGTGCGAGTGGGAGTTAGTTCATTTTAGGTGTTAGCCACTACAGTCATGCCACCCTTCTTAGGGACACATTGGACTGGGCTCACCCATGAACTATCAGAGATAGGGTACACAATTCCAGCAGAAAGCCATTTAAGGATTTCTTTCTTGACCACTTCTTTTATGATTGGATTCAATCGCCTTTGATGCTCAATAGAAGTTTTATGATCATCTTCTAACAAGATTTTGTGCATACACATTGAAGGACTGATTCCCTTAATATCCGCTATTGTCCACCCTATGGCTTGCTTGTGTTCTTTCAAAACTCGTAGGAGCTTCTCTTCTTGTAAAGTCGAAAGATCGGAAGATACAATCACAGGTAGAGTGTTGGCCTCCCCAGAGTAAGCATACTTGAGATGAGATGGTAAAGGCTTTAACTCCAGAGATGGTGGAACTTCAATAGAGGGCTTCAAAGGAGTACTCAATGCCTCAACCACCTCAAGTGGCTCAAAATTCCTTTGTCTTGAGTAAGGGAATGCCTCCATACGAAAAAGGTTTTCAATAGCTTCTTTATCAAATTCATCCAAGCTTTTCTCCCCAATTAGAAATGCCTCTAAAGGGTCTTTGATTATAAGAGTATAGTCCTCTTGAGGAATGAGTGAGTCCAATATATCCACAAATGAGCATTGAGCTGAATCATCATGGAACTTCAAGGCTTTGGGCATGTTAAAGACCACTTTTTCGTTGTCCACCCTTAAAGTGATTTTGCCCTTTTCCATATCAATAAGAGTCCTTGCTGTGGCTAAGAACGGACGGCCTAGAATGAGCGAGATTTTCCAATCAACCTCACAATCAAGCACTACAAAGTCTGCTGGAAAGATGAACTTGTTTACTTTCACTAAGACATCTTCAATGATTTCTCTAGGTTTAGAAATACTCCGATCAGCAAATAAAAGGGTCACTATGGTAGGCCTTGGCTCTCCCAACCCCAATTGGTTAAAGATGGCTAAGGGCATCAAGTTAATGCTAGCACCTAAGTCACATAGGGCTTTACCATTGAAGTTTGTTCCAATATTGCAAGGAATATAGAAACTCCCCAGATCCTTCAGCTTAGTGGGCAACTTCCTTTGGATCAATGCACTACATTCTTCAGTTAATGCCACAGTCTCAAATTCATTGAATCGCCTCTTCTTTAACAACACATCCTTTAGGAACTTGGCATATTTAGGCATACCCTCTAAAGCTTCGGCAAATGGAATGTTGACATGTAGTTGCTTAAACATATTCACAAACCTTTTGAATTTTGCATCTTCTTCCTTCTTCTTGAATCTTTGAGGAAATGGTAGAGGAGGCATAATAGTGGAAGTGGTTAGTTTGCTCTTCTTTTCATTATTCAACTCTTGTTCCCTCTTCTTACTCTTGCTAACATCCTCCAACCCGCCCTCAGTTTGCTTTCTCTTCTTAGTTTCCTCATCTTCCACCATATTTTCTTGAGTCATAATTTCTTCCTCATCAATCTCAATGTCCACTTGCTCATCTTGCTTTGGTCCAGTTGTGCTCGAGTTAGGCATGGTTGGAAGCACCTTACCACTTCTTAAATGAATGGCCTTGCATTCTTCTTTTCCACCCCGCTTTGGATTAGGAATGGTGTCACTTGGAAGACCATTTCGAGCCATGGCATTTACTTGTATTGCTAATTGTCCCACTTGAACTTCAAGGTTCTTAATAGCTTATTCATGAAGAGAAAGGTAGCCTTACTCTCACTCCTTGAAGATTCCACCTCTGATAAGATACGGGCCAACATCTTGTCCATCTTAGATTATTCTTCTTTTACAGGAGCTTGCCTTGATGGCATTGGAAAACCCGGTGGAGGAACCGGCTTGGTGCCAGAAGTAGACTCATGAGAAGGGTTCAAGGTGTTACCTTGACTCCAAGAAAAGTTGGGATGAGCTCTCCAAGCGCGGTTGTAAGTTTGTGAGTATGGGTTACCTTGAGAAGGTTGAAATTTGCCCATATAGTTGACAGATTCAGTGCCCATGTAGAGAGGTCAATTGTCAGGCATGCGGACATCATTACATTGCTCACATACAATCGGAGTGGATTGAACAGAATGCACACCATGAGCAGTGCCCTTATGTATTTGAGACTCTAAAACATCAAAACGTTTGTTCAGCGCAGATAAAATTATGGCAATTTGTGATGAAGAGTCTTCTTTTGTGTTGAGTAGGGCTGGGGTGGTTCTCCTATCATTGCCTTGTGTGTTGTTTGCAGATAATTGATCCAAAAGTCTGAACACCTCATTGATAGGCACATTCTGATAACCTCCATTAGTCATAGAGTCCACCATCGCCTTAGATTGAGGATTCAAGCGTGTGCAGAAAATTTGGATCACTACCCACTTGTCCACCCCATGATTAGGGCATTGTTTCATTAACATCTTGTACCTTTCCCAAGCGGCATACAAATGCTCATCCAGCTATTGTCTAAAACTTAGAAACTCGTCCCTTCTTCCACTGACTTATCATCGGAGAAAAATTGAGCTCTAAATTTTGCTTCAAGATCAGCCCAAGAGGTTATGGATCCTTCCGAGAGATTGTTGAACCAGTCTATAGCTTGCCCTTATAGAGACAGAGGGAATAGCTGCAACCTCAGCACATCTTGGGGAACACCATTCTGCTTAAAAGAATCACACACCTCCAAGAAATACATCAAGTGTTTGTTGGCGTCTTCATTATAAAGGCCATGGTACAACCCATGCATTTGCAACATCGTGATCATCACCGGTTTGATCTCAAAAGTGTGTGCTTGCATCTCCGGCATTCGAATGCAAGATTGAGTTCCTCTCATATTCCGGCTAGCGAAGTCATTGACAGTGGCTCTATCATATTCATCCGCCATTGTTTCAGCTTCAGTTTCAGTTTCAGTCTCCAATTCAGATTCTGTTTTAGTTGTCTCTGACTTCGATTTTGCTGCTGAATCAGTTTCTTCTTCAATGCGCGGTAACCCGTCAAGTACCACTATCAATTCATTCCCTTGAAAATGTTGCATGAACTGAGCTAATACCTACAAAAAGGCACAAACCAGCAAGTATCAAGCTAAAACAAGTGAAATTTAAGCAGAAAACAGTGAAAGAAAAATTATAAATCTAACTAAAGACCCAAGCGAAATCTACTAACACAAGCCTAAGGTCAACTAAAAGATTTGTTAAACCAATCCCCGGCAACGGCGCTAAAAACTTGTTCACTACCGCAAGTGCACGGATCGCGTCAAGTAATAAAGTGATAAGTAAGATCGTTCCCTCGAGGATTTGAGTAACAAATTAGTCAAGCAATAGGCTTAGTGAGTTGGATTAAGTTGAGCCAAAACAAGTTGTTGAGTGTGGAAAAAGAAATTTCAAAAGATATTTTGATAAAAACTAAAAATTACTGAGCAAAACTATGATTCTTGTGAATTCAATCAATTATAATAAGCCTATGATTGTTCATTCCCTTTGTATTTCATAAACTTAATTTCCTTCCTCTCCAAGAATACTTTCGTGGGATATATATATATATATGTCAGTCTAAGGTTCAATAGCAATTAATTACGCTCTCTCAAGTCATAACCAATTTTATGTCCTCCATTAACATACACAATCTCTTGCTATAGTTAAGGGAAAATAATCATTTCATAGCCACCTTAATTTGACAATGCTAGGTTAATAACTATATCTCTATGTTATTAACAAACCATCCATTTAATCCTTAAATTTCAAGTCTAGCATAATTCTACCCAAGTTCTACAATTAAACTAACTCTCTCAAGCTTAATCTATTTGAACAGATTATTCATAGTGCTGGCCAGTCACGAATATCAGTAAAAACAGGGGAGAATCAACATACATATACCATTAGATACTAAAAGAGAGAAGGAATCAAGTTTAATCCATACAAAGGTTCAGAAACAATCCTAGAATGAAAACCTTAACTACTCATGTTCAAAAACGAATCACAGATATCAACATTCAGTGCAGCCATATCAGAATTACAATAGAGAAAGGGAATGAGTATAGAAAAACCAAGAGAAATGGAGTTGGAATCTCTTTCAATCTTCAATCCCACTTGATTTCCTTGAGAAAACCCCTCTCTTTAGCTTGGAAATGCTCCTTAGCCGCCTCACAAAACCTCTGAATGTAGAACTCCCCCTTTATGTTTCAGCATTTTTCCTTTTAAATGACCTAGGAACAAAACGCACAGCTGCTGTTTTCGAGTTTTGGCTACAGCCAGAAATTATTGGCTACAGCCAGAAAATGCATTTTTACCTTTGTCTGTCGTCTGGCTGCAACCAGAAATGGCTTGGCTGCAGCCCAAAACTTTCTGGAGGTTTTCTGGCTGCAGCCAAACATCTGTTTTCAACTTTTTCAGCTTTTCCCAATGATGCACTCATTGCAATGGTGTTTTGCTCTTCTTCCTAACTTCTTGATCAATTATTTGTGCTTCCATTGGCTCTTTGAGCATCTCAAGTGTGATCCTATAAACACAATGAAGTCTATACAAAACAAACGGTGATGTATGATAGCAAAATATTCACATTAAATCAAAGAATTATTGTCTTTTTAACCAAACACTCATTGGGCATATTTCCTTCACACTTCAATCCTCATAAACCCCTTAATAAATCAGAAAGTGTGATAAATTGAGTGTAAATGTGCCATTTTGATATGCATTTCACAAGGCTAACAGTAATCCACTTAGATCATCAGGAAATACCTCAGGGAATCCATTTACATAGGTATGTTAGATCTCATGTTTTGATGATAACAAAGAATGATATGAAAAAGATTTGGTTAATAAATAAGTTTGAATAAAGTAATAACAGGGAAAATCATCACTTGAAGAAAGCATTGGAGTAATAAAGAAAGACCAAGAGAAAAAGCTGAGAAACTTGATCAGAAGCAAGTTTTCTAAGGCATTACTCGAGTAAGTACTCGAGTAATGAGAGAGAAACTTGAAGTAACCAGAGACACCTTCCAGTAACCTGCCAATGATACTTGAGTAATAGGGTAAAAGTTTTCAAGTTGCTCTCAGCCTGCCAACGTTACTCGAGTAACCAGGTAAATTACTTGAAGTTACTCTGTTTCAAGAAATGTGTTGCTCTCGGCATTTTCAACCCTGCCAATGTTACTCGAGGCACTACTCGAGCAACTCACTGTGGTAAGTAAAACCTGAAGGTATTACTCGAATAACATGAAATGTTTTTCTCACCTTTCACCTCAAGTTACTACTCGAGTATGTAGAGTTATTTAGAAGAAAAACTTCAAGTCACTACTTGAGTATTCAGAATGAATTGGAAGAGAACTTCAAGTCATTACCCGAGTTAAGCTATGCAGAAAATTTATGTTTACTCGAGTAAGGACTCGAGTAATAAGGTAATCAAACTTGAAGTGCTCTCGGCTTTGAAATCCTGCCAACATTACTGAAGTAAAGCATCGAGTAACCTAAAGTTGATTTGAAGGTTTACTCGAGTAACTAATAAAGAAAAGTGCTCAATACTCGAGTATGTTCCAGAGTAAATAGGTATTTCCAAAGGTTTGAAATATTGTTTACTCTATGCACTACCCGAGTAATGTTATGTTTGCTTATTGACTTGCAGTTTATGAAAGTTTTCCCGATGATACTCGAGTATGTACTCGAGTAAACTTTACTGAATACTCGAGTAACTACTCGAGTATGCAAGTCCAGAAATTTAGAAATCATTCTAATGTTCATTGATTTGTTTCCTATATGATTAGCCTTTCATTGTATTAGTATTCTTAGCATATTTACAGATAAACAATGAAGAGATCTTACCAAATAAGGAAAGTCAAAAGCAACGTTCAAATGTCACCTACTGCCACCTACCACAAACGGATATTTTTCAAATACTGGAAAAGTCAAAAGTGGCTGCGCACTCTCCAACGGACGAGAAGAAAATATTCCAACGGTCACTACCAACACTTCTATATATATAGGAACATCCAAACAGAGAAAAATAACAAGAACACACACACAAACGTATCATCAAGTTCATTACTCTGTTTTATTCATATTTGGAATTCTGTACTTCAGTGATTCTTATTCACTATGTAAGAGAGATATTTCATTCAAACTCAATATTTGTTATTGAGATAACTTAAGGTTGTGGAACATTGAGTTGGGATTGGTTTACAACTTGTAAGGGGGAGCGAGTGTCCAGGCGAAGGAACTTGCTTGTACTGAGGTGCCAAGAACCCACTGAATCTTGGAAGTTATAGTGAAATTCTTAGAGAAGCTCTGAGGACTGGACATAGGTCAAAGTGGTTGTGGCCGAACCAGTATAACTCTCGGTGTACACTTCGGTGATATTTCTCCTTACTCATTATTGCTTTATATTCACCGTCAAGTTTTTATATTTGCAACAAGGGCATAACCATACCGCTGAGGATTTTTTAGGCTCATAGTTTCTAGGATGGTAGGGCTTTTTACCACTACCCTTAGATGAAGAGGATCTCGAACCCTTCCGCTTCTGGGAAGTAGTACCCTTACTAGGTTCACTGCAGCTACTAGTACCCTTAGCCAAATACAGTTCTCTCATATTGTTTTCAGTGATTCTACATTCCTCGACCGCCTTATTAAATTCGATGAATCGGTGGGTGGATAATCTCTTCCTCAATTCCCGCCTCAACCCATGTATCAACATATCTGAACTCCATTCCTCATCATCCATTTTTCATATATAAGAGGAATATCTGGATAGCAGGATAAAACAAAACAAGTAGTATTCGAAGGTCTTTGAGTTACCCTACTTGATAGAGAGAAATGCAATCTCCTTCTCAAGCAACACTAACTTGGGAATATTTTTCATTAAACTGCTGCTGAAACAACTCCCAGATTTATGGTACGTTTTTGTTCCATAACATTAGGGTGATATTTCGCCACCAACAATCCGCATCTCCTTCTAGCTTATATATTGCCAACCATGCCTTTACTTCACTTGGGCACTCAAGAGCTTCAAATATTTTCTACAGCCTATTCAACCATTCCTTGGCCGCTTGGGGATCAAACCTCCCCCTAAACACTGGAGGTAAGTGTTTACAGAACTTGGAGACCCAGTATTGTAGATCCCTCTCTTCTCTAACTAGAACCCTATATGATTCTTAGTTTGGTCCAATGTGAGGAGGTGATTCTAGTGGTCGTGTTGACCTTTCTGCAGTCTCTGTGTGACGAGTTTCTTCCTAGGTCTCCTGCTGAGTGGACTAAACCCAATCTTCTCTATGCTTCGCTTTCTCTTCTTGGAGCTCTTTTCTCAACTCGTTAATCATATCTCGTTGCTCTTTAATCAGACCCATCATTTCCTACATAGGATCCAATGGATTGTCATTGACCACCTCCACCTCAGGGTCCACACGTCTGGTTTATGGGCTAGCAATTGTATCTTTTCAGTTCTACAAAGATTCACCACGTCAGAAAGACAAATAATGTATACACATAGTCCACAAACCTCATATATATCCACAACATCAAGAACATACATATGTATACACATCAAACAATCATAGTTATTTTCATCATAAAGGCAATTATCCTAGCAATTTCTACCCTTATCAGGAACTACAGCTCTGATACCAAAAATGTAACCCCCTGCCTTATAAACAGTAATTATGATTCAACAATGCATAAGTAAGAGAGATTAGAAACCAATGGTTAAACAAGACTTATTTCAATCCTAACCTCAAGGTAGGGTTTTTCACAAATTTCTTTTTAAATCTCTTTTAGACCTAGCCTTAAATTTCACCATTCGAATATAATTACCCTACGCAGTCAAATCATATTTATATATTAGAGTGTACAACTAAAAATCCCGGCAAACCCTAGGTTTCTTATATATACTATGGGTTTATAATTTCTCATTTAGGGGATTACACAACTATATCCAAAATAATATTTACAAAAATATACAATGATCCCCAATCAAAAATATGATAACAAACTATAACCTAGGATCTGCACTATCCACCCTTGGTCGTCTGCTTATCCTTTGAGCCACTTGCCCTGTCTAAAGGTTAGTTAATGGAAAGAATGAGATTCAAAAGAATCCCAGTAGTAACAAACTACTCATACCATATATAATCACATAGCATGCAGGTAAATTGTCAATAGCACAGCACGACGACATCATATACAAGCTGTCACATATACACATTACCTTCACGACATTCACATTTACAACGGTATATCAACAGTCGAGATAGAGATGACCTGCATCATTCCCTAAACGGCTCAGTCTGACAAGCAGAAGCTGTAATCTATATAGCCTTCCAATTATCACAATGAATATGTCAAAATGCATCAAATACTCACATCTTCCTCTTCCCAAGGTTGGTTTCTTGATTTCTCAACTTTCAAATTCCTTCAAGCTCTCAAACACCTTCTTTTAAAAATCTCAAATCATAGCAATGAAGCTCTCATCACCATGAACATCTTTAAGGAAGATGAGTTGAGCATTAGAGGTCATATGGGGCACTAACCTTAAGCTTTCCTTCTTTTTCTTTCTTGTTAAGCTTGGTGAAAATGGAGTCTTTAGAGAGAGAAGATGAGATGATGATGAAAGTGTAGATTTTCCCTTGCTCCCATGCATATTGGCTGACCTTGGAGGGAGAGAAGAGAGAGGGAAGTATTGAAAATTTGACCTTCCATCCCATGATCCACATGTTGCCACTTGTCAAGTTCTTGGAACATCATCCATGAGTTCACATAATCACCCACACATACAATTCCATTCTCTTACTCATTAAATCTTAACTATTGATCTTTGTGTTACTAAGGAGCTTCTTCTTCAGTAACTAACCAATTGATTGGTAACTTTCCTTTTTACCCATTTTGCCCCCAATTATGGCAATTCTTACTAAATCACCAACAAACATTTTTTATCATTCCATTCTTCATTCATGCGCCCTCCCCAACCATTAGGATTCATTTTAAGCTTTATCACATAATTAAGCTTAAATGCAAGGTTTAGGCACTGATCAGAACACATTCGGATCGTAATTCACATCACATTCTTTAAAAGTGTTTATTCAACAATAATTACATTCACGTTTGAAGTCATTAGCCCTTAATCCTAAGTTGGGGCATTACAACCATCTTTTCCTATTACCATCCGTTGACAGAGATCAGGCTTCCTTGACTTCATCCATAGGCTGATGAAACTTGGGCCTCCTTTTTACCTTGTGTTCTTGGACCAATTCTTCCTTCATTATTAATAATCCATGTAAATTACAAAAATTAATTTAGATACTAAAAAGTGTAACACCATTCTCTAGGGTCACTTATCAGAGCATTTTAACCATTTTAGAACTACATGTGACCCAAAGGTACCCTTGATTAAGTTAAAATCTTAAAACTCAATATCAAAACTTGGGTACCATGAATATTGAATTTTCCAAAAACTTATAAAATTCATATCTAAATCATTTTAACTCCCAAATTAGTAGTTCAAAGCTCTATATTTAGCTCTTGGAAACATTATTTATCTCAAAAAATAGACCTAGGTAAGCTATTGTTCCATTTAGATCATCAATCCTTTAACGATAATTAGTCTTATCATAGTTTTTCTTTGCTCTTATCTTTATAAAATCATATAACCTATAAGTTTGGCATATAATTATCCTATGGCATAATTCATGAATTTCCCCCAATCTTTTAAATAGAATAGCTACTATTCAAGTGTACTTTAACATCTACTATCAACTATGTATAAATATACTTTTGTCATCACCGTAGATGACACTTACCTTTAGGCAATCATAGCCTTAGATCTCCTCCTTATGGAGGGTATTTACATGCCAAAACATATATATACATATAACTAATATTAAATGGAATAATGGCTAAACAGATAGCCAACACTTAAACAAAATATTTATTTGAAACTTCTTTAGCTCCAACCTTCTTCAGGCTTCACCAACAACAATGCCCTTGCCTTTAGAAGTACTTGTTCTTGTTGTATCTCATGGAAGAAAGGGCTAAGATTCTGGGGAATCTCAGTAACAAAATATTATCTCGATATATAATATGCAATGGTAATAGACTAAGTATGTAAATAGCCAAGTAAGAATGACACCTTACATGCATATACACATGGTCATGACACAACTCAAGCAAGGATATTACATGTTTAAAGGCATATATATACATGGAAAATGAATATGCAATCGACCAAGCACAAACTATATAAGAGTAAGTTTTACTATCTTTTGAAGTTTTCTTCCAAACTTACTTCCTTAGCTTGCTCCTCTTGTTTGTGTTTCCTTTACTTTGCCTCCTCTTTGTTCTTGATGGAAGATATCAAACCCTATTGATTATTCATGTAGGGACAAATTAACACTCATCTTAACATGCTTTCATAGCATAATTAATCCCTCTCAAAGCCCCAACTTCAAACTCATTACTAATTTCAATTTCCTAAAAATGCTATCATTTTTCGGCCTTAAATGAAAATCTACCTCTAATTTTCAAGAAACTTTGAAAAATTATAACTTAAGCTAGAAAACTTCAAATGAGGTGGTTGAAGTTTCTATGTAAATCTCTTTCAATCCTATGCAAAGGCAAAATAATGTCCAATATAAATCATGGACCTAAGTTCCAAATTGCAGCATGCAAATTGACTGTCCATTTGGTCAGTCAAAATTTTCCAAATTGCCTACCCAAATTTTGAAAATTTATAACTTACAATATATACATCCAATTTTTATGTTCTAGTGCTTGATTGAAAGCTATATTAGTATAGTTTAAAGGAAAAATAATCACATTGATAAATTACAAAAGTAACGTCGTGTAATTTTCATATTAACTCACTGACAAAAATCTAAAAAATAGATTGTTTCTAGTTTTCTATCCAAACTTGCAAAAAATCATAACTTTTGTTCTGGATATCCAATTAATACGTTACAAGACTCATTTTATACCTTAGGATGTGCACTATTTCCTTGAACAATTTCATAAATAGAAGACACTATTAGCCCTATCAAAACTACACTCGATTTTGACTGACTCAGTAAAGCTCCAGATTTGACCCTCTGACACCAAAACCTCAAAAACACCAACTTTCTCTTCCTAAAATGAACTCTTCTTAATTCTACTTTTATGACACATGTTCAGCTAACTAATCCTCAAAAAACTGAATCAAACCCACTCAAAAATTCAATTTTTGGCTTATGAAAAACCATGTATATGCTACTCTATTTTTGGTTTAGGAAGATCAAGAAGAGAAATGGACATCCAACTCAAATTAAGACTCAAAACTCCAGAAATTTTCACTCAACAAACCTCAAAATGCATACTCTATTTTGAAGCTTAATTTACAAAACAAAAGGAACCCCAAAAACTCACTCAAAATCTACATGTAATCCCACAACTCGAGCTCTTTTGTTGATAGCAACCTTTCTCAACTTTCAGCAGCCAAATATAGCCAAAGAACTCACCAAATCAACTGAAAGAAAGTTGGAAGAAGTGTAAGAGACTCACTTAAACACAAATCCAATCTTGTATGTGGATTTTCTAGGGACTTCCTTCCCCTTCTCTGATGTTTACTCTCTCTCGGCCTCTCTCTTCCTTTCTCAAGCTCTCCCTCTCTCTCTCTCTTTCTCAACTTTCTTTCTTTCCTTTCTTTGTCTCTATCAAAAGTGAGGAGTGCGAGGGAGCTGAGGTGTTTTTATTGTGTTTGAATGTGTGTGTACATGTTGTGAGTGGCTGATGGTGTGTGTGTTTGTGAGAGAGAGAGAGAAGGGTGAGTGTTTTTAACTAGTGGGGGTGTGTTTTCATCCTATTGGTCCCCCTCAAAAGGCTTTTAAATTTCCTAATTTGTCTAATTCAATATCTCCTAAATCACTTGGCTCCATAATTTGGCTTAACTTTAGCCGAATTCTGATTTTCAGGTCCGTATAGTAAAATTACTAACTTTCTGCCTTTTCTAAATTGGTATTGGCTCACTATACAATTTCCATAAATTAATCCTTAATAATTTATAAGGATTTTCTTCCTTAATTAGCTTCTTTAAGCCTTAAAATAATTTCCCTAAAATTTTCAAACGAAATCATAACCTCTACCTATTTTTCCTTGAACTTTCGGGAAACTATAGGCTCTTAAATTCCCAGAAATTAGCTTTAAAATTATTTGGACCATTTTTGGGGTAATAAGCCTCTTTATAATTTCTCTAACTCCCTATAATAACATTTCATACGATTTCCGCAACATATATAGGCCCTTAAATAATTTTTATAATTATCTTAAGCATTTTTCTCATGATATACTTAAGACATTTAGTTCAACTAGGCTTAGTAGTTTACTTAATTTAGACTATTTCTTTATATTCTAAGGCCACAATTTGGGATGTTATAAATATTGCCCTGTAAAATAAATTTTTCCTTTCAAATTTAAGAGTACCTTATTGAATCAACTTAGAGTACTGCTTCTTTATATCTTTCACCTTTTTTCCCATATCACTTCTCTGGCTCATAAACTATTCCAGATGACTTTTGCTAGAGGAATATTGTTATTCCACAGCTTCTCCACTTTCTTATCATTGATTTTCTCTGGATCAACATATGCCTAATTGGAGATATACTTTAAAGAAACATGGTCTCCAATAGTGAAGTTTAACGGTCTCCTTCTCTATTTGCATAACTTTTCTGTCTACCCTGTTCCGTAAGTAACTCCTCGGTTATACTCTTAATATATTCTAAAGTCAAACCCACTAAATTAGGACTATAAATTTCCCTTTTCACAAACTCTAATTAACATAGTGAGGACTTGACTTCTTTTTATCCCTTTTTTCTTCTATTTTTGGGAAGAGTTACAAATAATGTTTCCCCATCTATATACTTTAATATCATGGTATTTTACTACACCATGCTAGCTCACTTTGTCTCTTTCAACTTTACCTTGGGGAATCACCTCTTGATACTCAGTCTATCCCTATAATATGCAAGCTCACGAAGTATGTAAAACAAACTATCCAATAAGCATTTAGTACATTCAGCCTATTTAGCAATCATAAGACACACAGCCCAATACTAACACAGATTGCATATCAGATCTTAAAGCTTAGGGATACTACCTATACAAAAATATACTTTGGGACTTACAGCCTCACACTGACTACATATCAGGTCTTACAGACCAGGGACACTACCTATGCAAAATGCACATAAGGATTTATAGCCCTAGGACACATAATCCAATTGTCACTCTGAATGCATATCAAGCCCTATCTCTTGATACTTAATCTGTCCATATAATATGTAATGTTCATGAAGCATGCAAAACAAACCATCCAATAATAAGTATTTAGCAATCACGATGCAACACAATTAGCAATTACAACCTATATCGATTCAATACAACTCAGATGGTATATATGGTCTTACACCCCAAGGATACACTATATGCCAAAGGCACATCGGGACTTATGGCCTCAGAACATTGCCCAATAACCACTCTAAAAACAAACCATCCAATAATAAGTATTTAGCAATCACGATGCAACACAATTAGCAATTACAACCTATATCGATTCAATACAACTCAGATGGTATATATGGTCTTACACCCCAAGGATACACTATATGCCAAAGGCACATCGGGACTTATGGCCTCAGAACATTGCCCAATAACCACTCTAAATGCATATCAGGTTTTATAGCCTAGGGACACTACCCATGCAAGAATGTATATTGGAACTTACAGCCTTGAGACACTGCCCAATAATCAAACCATATATTTATGAAATGAATATAATCGATGGTACAAACAAACATGTAGAACATTTACATAATATATGAGAGAAAGAGTTTCTACAACTGTTGCTTAACTTTCTCTATCTCGTCTTGCCTGTTTTACCTTTATCTCTTTTATTACACTTTGTTGTTTACCAAGATAGTTCATAACCAATTGTATGGAATCTACTGGGGTCTCCTCGTTTTCACATACACCTGCCTGCCTTGTAATTAAACTATCTTGGTAGTATTCAAAAGAATAACTCATAACAACAACAGTCATATAACCTTTCTAGCCAATTCACAGGTAGACATTTATATATCTGAGTATCAATTAATCCTTAATCATTTAAACAACATAGTTCATATCCTCTTTAATTAAAGTTCTCGGGCAATATTCCCCAATGTAATCATCTTATGACCATAGTCATATTGTAACCTGGTTAATTTAAAACTAAATATAACTTTTGTATAACATATTGAAACATTAATACAGTGGCGAATTTAGGTTCTAACTTTCATATTCATCATCATGATACATCCCAACCTCAACAATTGAAAATTCCATCCTTAAGATCATGGTTTAAACCCTTTTTTTTAAAATCTCTAGGCATAGCTAAACATCTAACACAATTGTGTAGCATTTTAAGAGGTTTTGAATATGATCCTAGCTTCCAAAATCTGAATTCTATAGCTTTCAACATCATACAACTACATATTGTCCTCTAGCTACTTTATATGCTTGATTTTCCAAATTAGTACAACTATAATTCAAGCATATAACACATATGTACCCAGCCAACTCATCTATTTGCCACATCAGGGAACATATATAGGGTTTAAATCTAAATTAAATTCTCATATTAGTTATTTTCTCAAAAATATGTAATATTTTTCCTAAAATATCTTATTTTTAAACAAATGGAGCTTGGATTGAGCAGAAGGGGCTAGTCCTTTATAATGTAACAAACTAATATTTGAATCCCCACTATAATAGTACACACATTTAATGTCTGATCATGTTTCAAACATTATTGTCTCTAATTGAAGAACATATCAAAACACTATCCTTCTTTTTAGTTAATTTCTAGTGAAATAATAGTGGCATAGTTTATGAATTATATAAAAATATAAATATCAAGGTAGTTGGGAAAGTAATAATATACAAAACAAATTAGGGTTTTATATTTAGGATCTAATGAAACTCTCAACTAACTCTTACATTCAAGATTATGTGGAGTATTATTATATTTTTTTTGTGGAAATTATTTCCTTAGTTGTGTTATTATGAACAAGGTTTTGAAACCTAAACCGAACTAGTTGGTTCAGCGCCAATTAGAGGGAAAGTTGGCCCGATTTTCATAGTTAAGCCGCTCTAGGGGTTAGATCGGATTAGGATGTCCAAAACCGCCTTTTCAACCAGAAGCCAGAGTTGAGTAGTCAACTAGAGTACATATTTGAAAATCGGATAGCATGAATTGAAGATCATCATAACAAAAAAAAAGAAGGAAGGGAAAGAAGACAGAATGAAGAAGGCATAGATCCTTTATCCTTCAAATACATACTACAATATATGTGATTTCTAGCTTGAGTACCACCACAGCATTTGATTTTTAAGGTAGAAGAAGTGAAGGAGCCCATCCCAATAACTCTCTAACGACTATACTCATATCTAAGAGCATGAACATAAATGAAGAAGAAAGAATGAAGGTGGCTGTTGAGGAGGGAAAAGGACACCTCAAAATTCAAAAGTTGAAGAGTGTGATTCAATAAGCAAGAGAGACACTACTATAGATTTGCACATTTATAACGCATAATACATAACAGTTACAATTAAGAAACATCATGTATGTCAAGGCGGAGGTCGTGCAAAGCAATGGTTATTCATGCGCATCATCATGTATTGTGAGGTGGAATTCATGGAAACACAAAAATAATAGTTGTAGTTAATATTTACTTAGTTACAAAAATGTTGGCCATCCATGACAGCTCTATAAGGCATCTCAATATACACATTCATGGTCTGAACAGGAAGTTAGACCTCATCCTTTATCACAATCAGGTTGTATATGATCACTTCTAGGCAAACCCTTCATCTTCTTCCTTAAATACCGATGATGTTGCAAGCAAAGGGAAGGGGCAGGAGGACAAGGACGGCAGTAACGGTGATGACTAAAAACCACTACTACATTTTTTAATTTTTGAATATTAAAAAAAGTAATTATCAGGGCCATGTAGTCAAAAAATATTAAAAAAATAATTATCACTTCACAGTTATTAGTAAGCAACAATTACTAATTTAATCGTTTTACAAGACATGTTCACAATTATTAGTAAATAACCATTACTTATGTTAACAGTGGCAATTTATAAGGGCACATTTGGCTCTATAATGTAACCCTTTCTATTATAAAGGACACGTTCTGCTGGATAACCCGAGAAACCCTTTCCATTCCACTTCTATTTAATTAAAAAGAAATTATCTTTAATATAATACTAAAGAATGCACTTGACAGTAAGATAATCCAGAAAAACCTTTCTATTTGAACATCATAAAAATGAACTTTATTTAGCCATCCACTTCTATTCCAACGTCTCATTTCCAACTTTTAACTTTTGTTCTTTATCAATATCATGGACAAATGCAAGAATTATTTTAGTTCATCATCTTTTGGTCATCGTTTGATCTCCATAGGGTAAAACCAAAATATGATCACCATCCACTGACAAGCATTAAAGGGCTAATACACATGAACTATGACTTCCAACATACAATCAATGATTACATGAGAGAGAAAGGATGCATGGATAAGTGCTTAAAGGAACTAAACTCTCTTGTTTGCTCTCTGATCAAGAAGGTGGACAAGTTACTGGAGAAGGATGATTCTAATGATGTAGTAGATCCTTCATTCTCGTAACTTTTTATTTTTTGGTTGTTTATTCACACTCTCGTTTTATTTTTTTTTCTTTTTAATCTTTTTGTACTATAGGGTTGAATAATCAACTTCAAAAATTATTAAAAAAAAGTAAAATAAGTCATGGTTATTATGTAAAACTCGTTGTTTATTAGAATACTATGTTGAATACTTAACGGTTATTAAGAAAAAAATCATCACTGTCTATAAAACCTAATAATTGTTATGTAAAGAACTTTCGTTCAAAGGTTTATTATAATTGTAAATTAATAATTGTAAGAAAAGATCACCTTTCATAATAGTTCTAAACTTATAACCATGAGTAAATTTCATCAAGTCTTTTAAAACACTTGCTATCTCGCTCCTCTTCACGTATATTCCCAAGTTATTATACATAACACACTTGTCTTTGGTGAAATGTTACCCATCATCCTTAGAACCTCACAATTCCAGTTGACATTTCTGACCGTTGATAGTCTCTTTTAGGTAAACCACATCCTTTACTACTTTCTTTGAACTTCGGTCTGACATCTGTGTAAGTTGCTTTGATTGCCCTAACTCCCTTTTTCGTTTTAGAGCCATAGCTAGGTCACATTCCTTAGCGTGCTCTGTTCTCTTTATTTCAAGGTATGATTTCTCTTCTGCATTTCATATTCTCCATCTTAAATTCTGTATTCTCCTTACTTTTCACTTCGTCTCACTTAGCTAGGTTTTGACCTTAGTCGTCCATCATAGTTTTTTTAGAAAACCCATTGTTCTGTTCTCAGTGGCTGACTGAATGAGTTTTATTTTTCAGTTAAATTGGCTAGTTCTACTTCCTCTGGCACTGATAATGCCCATAGTGTTGTTAATGCCCCTAATACTGCTATTCCCTCTTGTAGTGATATTATCTCTAGGCAACCCAGAAACGAGACCCTAGAATAGGCATTAGAACAATTACGGGATATTGTAAAGAGGGGTCATTATGCCTTGAATTTTGTTAACAAAGAAAAGTCTTTTGGGAGAAAATTTGATATGACATGGAACAAAGATAGTCAAGCTCTTGAGCCATCACACTTCGTCAGCTATATCGACATAACTACAAGGACCAATTTCCTATCACGGGGGGTCGACAATATTTGGGACAATGTCAGGGTAGGGTATATACAATTGCTAATTACTTGATATGTGCTTGTAAAAAATTTAACTTGAAATGTGTGCTTTTCAATTTGCATATCATATAGATGGAACTTCCTAAAAATTTTCCATCAATAAGGCTGGGCAATCACTACACATATTCTATCATGCAATGACAAGGCGTATTTGCATAATCTTGAATAGGCTGATGAGACAAAAGTTCCTGAGGATCTTCGATTCACCATAAAACCAGATAAGAAGAGAGAATTTGTTATCTCACTTCACGACCCGGTATTCCAAGTAATTGTTATTCGCAATTCATCATACCTGCATGTATCTTTTTAATATAAACTAGAGTGTTGTGTCTTTCATTAGGAATTAAGCTGGGTGAAAAGGGAGAAGGTAAAGAACAAAAAGTATCCCTATAAGGGAGGCAAATGGGGTATGTTCGCATTGCTTAAGAGATATCCACTGAGAGTAGGGACAATAGTAAACCTCCTTGTCACGAACTTTGGTTGGTGACAAGGCAAAATAAAGATGGCTTTCATGTTAATCCTCATGTGAAGGAAGCTGTTAAAAACTGGTAAGCATTAATATTAGTCCCTAATTTATAGAAGTAATGTCTTCAATTAACTATTAATATTAACATTATTGTTAAATACATATCAACCAATGTCCCAGGAAGTTACAACATAGAGTTGCCTTTCTGTTGAGGAGGACATATTGTAATATCCCAAAAAGTGATTAAGGGCTAATGACTTCAAAATTGGATGTAATTATTGTTGAATAAACACTTTTGAAGAATGTGTGATGGGAATTTGGATATTTTAATGATTCCAATGGATTCCTTGTGAAAATTTATGTGGGAATGATGTTTGGTATGAAAATGGAACCAATGGAAGCAAAGATGCAAAATCTAAAATTCTGTCCAGTGAAATTCTATTCTGGGCAGTCCGTTTGTGTGAACGTTTTTAATGACCAAATGGTATCTGAAAATTCTGAAATTTTCTAGTCTTATAGTTCACATCTCAAGCTTCAAAATGGACATATAATTTCTTCCATTTCGTTTTGTGAACTAGGATATATAACTGTCCAAAGTTTGGGATGGAAACTGAACTCTGTTTTGTGGCAGTGATGAGTTTTATGTAATTCTGGAATTGTGTGGTGATTTTTAGTAATGGCCAATATTTTTCCTATGAAGAGGACTTAAATATCTTTCATTTGGCTTTGGAATCACCTCATTTTGAGTTTTCTAGAATTAGTTATGATTTTTCAAAGTTTGGGCAGAAAATCTGCCAGAAAATCCGAAAATGGGAATTATGACATCATGTCAATAAAAGATGACATCAGCATGGAATTAAATATGTTATCATCTTCCTCAGCTCATTTCTGTCGCACACAGCAGCTGAATGAGGAGTGAGAACGTTGAGGTTTGTAGAGAGAGGAAGGAGAAGAAAAATCACAAGGTAAGCCGATTTCTCCGACGATTTAGCTTCTAACGCGTGTAACTCCGATCCTAAGCTACTCCTCTTTGTTCTTTAAGGTTTGGAAGCTCAAAATCTGTTGTTGAGCACTTAGGGTTTTCAGCAATATTTGGGAAAAGCTTGTGGGAGCTTGAGGTAACTTCCAAACTTTCGTATATTGCTTATTCTGGCTGCTGTGGGCAATTTAATCGGTGAAATTTCACCGGATTGCCATTGGTTTTAAAGTTTGGAAATGATATGGCCTAGGGGTTATGCTGCTCAAATTGGGTTTTAATGTTAGTTTTAACCTAATGTAATGGTTAATAAAGTGGTTAGGAGTAGAAAGGAACACGTTTACGGAGCCGAAATCGTAAAACCCCAATTTTCCCCGGAGAACTCATAAATTTCGGCCAGCTCTAGAAATGGGTCTTAGAGTTGGATTTTCAATGATTTGATGGTTCCATTGAGTTCAAGGGAGAAAATTAGGTGGGGTTACAGTTGGGCACTTTTTCAAAAAAGGCCGAGAAAGCATAATTACGGAAACACCCCTAAAACCCTAAAAGTAGGGCTGCCAAGGGCAATTTCGTAATTTGACATTGAATTTGATAATTCTGAGTACGGAAATGGATTCCTTGGGCGGAAATATGTTAGAATAGCCCATATTAGAATTTCGGGAAAAGTGCAACCGGACCGGGTATGGCGGGCCCAGGCCGAGTCCCCGGGGGTATTTTTGTAAATTTTCATTATAGACTCATATGGAACCTATTCTAAGTGTTTGAAAGTAGGAATTAGGGGTAGCAAATTAATCCACCATTCTTGATTTTGTTTATAGGCTTTGATATTTACCGCCCTCGTAAGCCAACTACGCTGAAGGACGTCAGGAAAGGACAAAGTAGTGACTCTCTCTCTTATACTATGTGTAATGCTCTGTATGTGTGTGTTATCACTGTTATGTGATGAATCTTTGATGCTGCTGCGGTTACAGCTGGTGATAGCTGTCGTTTACAGCGTAAGCTGTCGTTATTGTGATTACAGCGTAAGTTGTCGTGATGGTGATTACAGCGTAAGCTGTCGTGATTATGATTACAACGAGAGCTGTCGTATTGTGTATACAGCCGTGAGTGCTGTCGTTTGTAGTGAAAACCATGTATCTCTGAGATTGCTGCTGCTGTTGCTGTTTGTGATTTATATACATGCTTTGTGTTTATGCATTGTGTGAGTGATTTGTTACTACTGAGATTCTCTCGAATCTCATTCTTTCCTATGACTAACATTTCAGACAGGGCGTGTGGTTCAAAGGAGAAGCGGCCAACCCGGAGCAATTAGGGCCCTTGGGGGTATATAGTTGAGTTGGAAATGTTGGTTAAGTATTTTGAACTTGGGATTACTGTATATTCTGAATCAGGAACACTACATTCGATTTTGGTTGTGTAATCCCCTAGTGTATACTTATAAACCTTCAGGTTTTTATGCATAGAACCCAGGAGTTGCCAGGGATGCGGTTATACACTCTGATATGATTGAATATACATTAACTGCACAGGTAATTATATTCGAATATTGAAATTGAGACCTGGATGGAAAAAAAAGAGTTTTGAAAGTTTTGTAAAAACTTTACTGTGAGACAGAAAGTTTAAAACGAGGTTAAAGCATCCAATGGTCTCTAATCCGATTTAAATATGTGTTATCGAATTATAATTACGTGTTTAAAGGCAGGGGGTTACACATATTAGCCAAGACATTAGAGCTAAACTATCCCAGTATTCTTAGGGGTGCCAGCTTTGGATTCACCAAGACAAAATATTATAGTTAACAGGAACTTCAAAGAAATAATAAGGACAAAAAATATGTAAAGCTCCAGAAATAGTGCAATGAAATGGAAAAACCAAAAGTATCACCAAAAGTTTGCTAACAAGCTCTCCGCTTCAGACCTATTTTTAATGATGAAATTTGAGAGAGAGGTCTTCAACCTACTGGACCAAGAGGACGCTGCAAGCCAAGAGCTTGTTTTAGAGGTGCTGAACAAGGAGATGGATAGTATAAGCTCTGTCAACTTCTTTATTAGGTATTTCTTCAATTGTGATTAAATAGTTGGCTGCTTAGAACTTTGATTATATTTTGATATGGTTTCAGCATTTTAGTCATCTGTATTATACTTACATCCTCCCCCATGGCCTATAGGAAAAGATCAAGTTCATCTGCCCTGACAATCTCAATAACCAGGGTGAGGGCATAAAGGAAGATGTCAATCAACATCACGTGAGGTTTACGGGAGACAAATTCATTAGGAAGGTGCCAGACAGAAGGGACACTCACTTCTTTGTGCCGTGCATTCAAGGGTGAGAACATCATTAACTCTACTTAAATTAGTTTTTATTTATTTTGTAATTATTTTGATGGTGAGATCTATTATTGTACTTAAGAATCATTGGATGCTCATAGTGGTAAATCCAATGCTCAAAAAGACTTGGTACTATGATTCTATAGGTGAGGTTCCAAATAGGAGACCATATCATGTGAGAGACATTCAACTAGTAAGTTATCCATTCATTATCTCTTATAATTTAGTTCATCTTGCATGTTTCTATATATAAATATAATTTTTTATTTTGTATTCTCATAGTAGTGTATAATTATCACACTCAAAATGGTCTCAAGTGTTCCAAAATCATCCTCACTGATAGCAGCTACAAATGTGCCTTCCAATGGCTATGTCCGAATGTATATGTATTATTCACTAATGATTATACTATTGAATTGAAGCACACATATAGTTTATATATACACTACAAAAAAACATTAAATTTCATACGGAATTTGCCATGAAAATAGTTTCCATGGCAAATTCCGTAGAAACGTTTCCAACAGAATTTTTTCTATGGCAATTTAGCTAAGGAAAATTCCGTCGGTTGCCATGGATTTCGCAATAGAATTATCTACAGAAAATATTCCATGGCAAATTTCATCAGTTGCCATGGAATTTCTGAAGGAATAATTTGTTAGTGCAAGCGTTTCACCCAAGAAAGGGGGTGAATGGGGTTATACCAGAAATTTCTTTGTGTATAAGAAAATTAACTGAATATTTAAAGCAATTAAGAGCAAAGAGAAATATCACCGAAGTGTACACTGGGAGTTATACTAGTTTGGCTATAACCACTTTGACCTACGTCCAGTCCTCAGAGCATCAATGAGAGTTTCACTATATTCTCCAAGATTTAGTGGGTTCTTGGCACCTCAGTACACAGCAAGTTTCTTCACCTAGACATTCGCTCCCCCTTACATGTAACCCCCTTCACGATTAAGGCCGAGATATAGTTCATAAACTCGTAATTGATATAGAATTAGAGACTTTAAATGATTTTGGGACTTAAACAACACCAAACTCCCCAAAATCATGGCTTACAAAAACTTTTACAAAACATGTTCATGATGGTCTCATATTCACATTTCAATACTAAATGGCCTGTACAAGTTGATTTCATTCACAAATATCAGAGTATAAAGCAAATTCCCAACACACTCGAGTTCCATTCATTAATAAGGGTTTTACAAAGACACAAAGCCCACAATTCATTACCCTTAACTTGGGGATTACACAAAACTATACCACCAATCCCATTATATACAATTGTTTTCCAAAAACATCCAAATGATATATATGATAACCAATAAACCAAAATATACTTCTAAACAGGAGCACTATCCGCTCTTCGTCGCCCGCTTCCCCTTTGATCCTTCTGCCCTGTCTAAAACATGGTTTTTGGGAGAGTGAGATTCTAAGGAATCCTCGTAGCGTCAAATCAATCATAGTATGTACAACAATAAGGCATGAAATCAAATCATTATCCACACAAGCAACTACAATGGCAGTTACAACAGCAATGGTTAGTATGACACATGTCATCCTTTACAATTGCTCACGCTGCATTGCATCACAATAATCCACACAATATATTTCACCACAGTTGGGATTCATATAAAGCATTTCATCACATAAGCCATACAGGCAAGATTCAAAACTCACAGCCCACGGCTGGATTAACAAACGCCGCCCCACGGGTCGGATTCACAAAGTTCCATGTCGATTACAACGGCAGTTCAACGGTCGACCTAGAGATAACTAGCGTTAATCCCTACACGGCTCACGCTGACCTGCTCGCGCTATAATGGACCATAGTACATGTAGTTCACAGTTCAATGATAAGTTATGCATACCAAAACATCATACACAACATGAGAGAAAAGTCACTACATTGATCCTTCCAGGTGTACTCTGGCACCGGCCTCTCCCGCCTAGGGCAAATGTCGTATCCTAGAATCATGATTAGGGACGAAGAATTATATTCTATTCCAAGACTTATTTAACTTGAAATAACTAAATTTGGTTATCATAATTGACCCTTAAGAGGCCACAAATGCCTCTAATAAAAGCCCTAAATGGTTGGGAAACAATAGGTTAGAGGTCTCCTTTCGAAAACTCAAAGTACTGGAACACAGGGGTTGGCCGCGGCCAGCCCTTCCCTGGGCCGCGGCCCAAATATGGTCAGAAGGCCACTGGCTATGGCCGGCCACCCTTGGGCCGTGGCCAAGAAATCCCCTGATTATTGGCTGAACTTCCAAAATTTATAACTAATTGTAGAAAACTCGAAACGAGGTGATTCTAAAGCCAAAAGAAATTTATTTAAGTCCTCTTCATAGGAAAAATATGGCTCATTACTGAAAATCACTACACAAATACAGAATCACCAAAAACCAAACACTACTCCAAAACATAGTTCTGTTTCAATCCCAAACTTTGGACAACCATATCCCACAGAATACTAAACGAAATGACACAAAATAAATGTCCATTTTGAAGCTTGGGATGTGAACTTTAAGACTGGAAAGTTTCATAATTTTCAAACACCATTTGTTCATTCAAAACGCTCGTCCAAACTGACTGCGCAAAACAGAGCTCAAACCAGACAGATTTCCAACTTTTCCCAAGTGATCCAAATGAACCCAAAACCCCAACCAAAGCTATCCCTACACAAAATCACTCAAGGAATCCAATGGAAATGTCAAAATCACCAAAATCCTATTCCATTATCATGCTTTGGTTTTGGGTAACATTAAACACTAAACTCTCAAAATCTCCAAACTTAACAATTTCAAACCTAATCAATTCTATCTATCCAAAATGCATTCCAAACATACCAATTCCATACCAAACACATACCAAACTACCAATGGCCCTCATTTTTGAAAATGGGCCCAAAATTCCAGAAATTCCAAGTTAATCCATTTGGCACAAAACATAGATAGATAGATAGGTTTCACTCACCTTATCAACTTTCTCAAAGGGAGTTCTTGATTCACCCAAGTCAAGAATTTCATGAGAGCTCAAACACCATCAAATAGACAAACTAAACCATGAAAATGAAGCTCTCAACACAAGGAACAACTTTATAGAAGAACATTTTTCCATTAGAGGCCATTAAGAGGGTCCAATGCTCACCTTTTTCACAAGCTTCTTCTTCTTCTTCTGCAGAAATAGAGGACGCATGAGAGAGGAAAATGAGAGTGAGAAGGAGGTTGAAGATGGAATGATCACTCCTCTTCCCCATACCTCCTATGTCAGCGAAAATGAGAGGGAAGGAGAGAGAAGAAATGATTTATTAATGCCTTATTTGACTTTTCTTACATCCTCTCTCACCCAACCAATTTGCCATGTGTCAGAATTTCATTGGCTCTCATAAGGAAATCAACCAATTAATCACCTTAATCCCTCCATTAGCCATTTTAATTACACATCTCATTATTCTCTCATAGTTAGTAATTAATTTTCCCCTTAATCACCAACTAATTGCCCAATAACTCCATTCTTCCAATTTTTCAATAATTATGACATATTAATTAATATTGCCATAAAACATATAATAATTCAAATTAAATTCATAATTATCCACAATAATCATGATTTTCCCTTAATCAAAAATTGGGATATTACATTATACGTTGTAATCAAATCCCCAACTCAAGGTTCCGCAACCTTAAGTTGTCTAAATAACAAATATTGAGTTTGTAATGGAAAACTCTTTCACAGAGCAAATATATAATCACTGAAGTACAATGAATGAGTATAAGAAAATGAAGCACTAAGATTGTGTTGATCAGTGTATGTTCGTGTGTTCTCCGTTCTTGTTTTCTTCTCTTTGAATGCTCTATATATATAGATGATTTGTAGTATCCGTTGGAAGCAATTCAAACATGTCCGTTAGAGTCGCACAGCAATGGTTGACCATTCTTCAAATTTGAAAACTATCCATTTGCGGTAGGTAGTGGTAGGTGAACGTTCAGACTTTTAATTTGACTTTTCACTTCTGGCATGATCTTTTATTGTTTCTCTACAAATGTACTTAGAATACTAGTGCAATGAAGTGTTAATCATATAGAAAATAATTTAATAAACATTCGATTAAAAAAATGATTTCTGGACTTCATTACTCGAGTGATCATGTTTGTTACTCGAGTAGTCCCTCGAGTAAACCTATCAAAAATATGATAGTGGGTAACTCAACATTTTTCATAAGATATTACTCAGGTAAGACATGGAGTGCAATACATCACAAACCTTGGAAATACCTAATTACTCGAGTGACTACTCGAGTGACTACTCGAGTGGCCATGTCTTTTCCTCACAAGTTACTCGGGTGCTTCCTCCAGTAAGCCTATTACTCGAGTGGCTACTCAAGTGGCCTTGTTATTTCCTTAAACCTTACTCTAGTGACCCCTCGAGTAAATTCCAAATAACTTTGCAGATTACTCAATTACTCACTTGAGTAATTGCATTAAATTCTTAGCTGAGAGTCCTTGTTCTTTGTTTACCTAATTACTCGAGTGGTCCCTCGAGTAATGGATCAAATAACTCTGTAGATTACTGGAGTGCTCCCTCGAGTCATGCCTTTTGCTCACATGGTTACTCGAGTGGCTATTCGAGTAAATTGGTGCATTTCTTGGCCGAGAGTCACTAGAAGATTTTTGCCTTGGTTACTCAAGTAGCTACTCGAGTAAAGCCTTTTCTCATGTGTTACTCGAGTGGCTAGTCAAGTAATGGCTCATATAAGTTTGCAAATTACTCAAGTGGCTACTCGAGTAACTTCCTCCAAAATTTGGCAGTGCTTTCAAAAACATTTTCTTTCAACATTACTCGAATGCCCACTCGAGTAACAGTGTTCCTTACTCCAGTGACCACTCGAGTAAACATATACAACTCCTAGTGATGGTCTTCCTTTGTTCTTTCTCTCAGTTCTTCTTCATTACTCTAGTGCTAACTTCAAGTAATACTTTGCTATTTATTTACTTTGATCAAATTCATTTGTTATCATATCCTCTTTTATCATTAGTCCAATCTTTGTTATCATCAAAACATATGGGATCTAACATAACTCTGTGCCAAATTATGCCATGGAATTAGCCATAGAAATTCCCGACGAACTTTTCCATCTTCCGACGGAATTTTCCATGGCAATTTGCCATGGAATTTCATCGAAAATATTAAAAAATTATTATTTTTTAATTAAATTTAATTTTAAAAAATATCTTTATAAAAATTAAAATTATGATATTATTAGTCATATAAATATTTAAAAATTTGGGTCAATACCATCTTTCATCCCTCAAGTTTTTTCTCGTTTTGGTTTTGGCTTCTCAAGTTTCTAACCATAGGTTTTGGTCCATGTAGGGGCAGAATGGTCATATAACAATTTATTTATAAAAAATAAAAAATAAAACTTCTTAGTTATTAATTAATATTAATAAAAAAATTATTAGTTAGTAATTATTTATTATTTATTAATTAATGTTAATAAAAAAATTAATTTTAGAAATTAGACAAAAATATAGTGATATGAAATTTATTTAAGTAAACTTTTTTTAATTTGAAGTTAATTTATATTAAAAATTATAAGAATATATAAAATTATTTTATATTATTATTACATTTATATATAAGAAACAAATATATATATTTATAAATAATTGATTATATATAATAATATTATATATATATAATTTTTTAATAATAAAATGCTAAAGCAGTTGAGCTCAACCAGTAAGGTATTGCGCGCGTATGGACAAGGTTGTGAGTTCAAACCAAAGGAGGGCAAGTTGAGTTGCATTTCAGGAAAAAAGAGCTCAATATTTATATATTTTTATTGATTAATCTTATGCTTTTGTGGGACTTAATTGAATATTTTGGGTATAATCTAGTGTTAATGTGAATTTTAGTGAAAGGATAATTTGGGAATCATAGTGATTAAATTATTATATTTTTAATTAATATTTTTTATTCTCATTTCCTTAATGGTGAGCAAAATATATTCTCTTTGAGAATCTAATTTTACAGATGACGACATGTCACAACTCACTTATTTAACCTAGAGATAATTGTGAATAAAGGAGGGCTTGACCGATGGGTGAAATGAGAGGAAAGAGGGCCGAAATGAAAGAAGAGGATGATGGGCTACATTAATTAAGGGAGTAACTGGACCCATGGAAATGAATTGGTGAGCGGGCAGCTGTGAAAAGGAAAAGAAAAAGATGGAGCATTAGGAAAGTGGGCCGAAATATTTGAATGAGAATTGAGAGGCCTCAACTGAATAAAAGAATTGAAGAGAAAGGAAGCAATTGGACGGTGTGGCGGCTGTGAATGAGAAGAAAAAAAAAAAAAAAGAGGGGACCAAAAGGGAATTGAGAGGTGTGGGAGGATAGGTCAGCCGAAATGGGAATAGAGGAAGAAAAGAGTGAAGTAGCGGTTGAAATGAAAAGCAGTGTGGGCCAAATTAAAAAGCTAGCTGGACGGAAGAAAAGATGCTGGCCCGCGGACCAAATGGAAGAATGGAAAAAGAGAATTGAGAGGCGTGAAAGTGGGGGGAGGCAAGACCGATATGGAAAAGAGATAAGGGGTTAAGGGCTGTGTGTGAAAGGGAGAGCACCGATGGGATAAAAAGAGGAGGTGGCTGAGTGTGGAAGAGGGAGGCGACTAATGTGGAAATAAAACCAACACCGAATGTGAAAAGAGGGAGGAAGGATGGTTGACCGAATACAAATGAAAGAGAGGAGGAGAGGATTGCGGCTGTGGGTGTGAAAAAGAGAAGCACGCGATATTGAGAAGGGGAGCATGTATTGGGCTGTGCGAGAAAAGGGGAAAGCCGCCACTTGGAGAAGGAAATTTCTGTGAAGAGAAGGCGTGAGGGCTGCTGCATCTATGACCAATTATTCCCTCCTTCCATCAAGTTTCTTCTTCCCTCCTTTGAATAGCCAAGTGTTGGTTATTTCCTTAAGTTGGATAATGATTTAAGCTTCTAAATTTTAATAGAATTCCTTAAGCTCTCTTTTTATTTCATAATTGTAGGCTTGGTTAAGTATATGATTATGATCTAGATTGTTCTATGTCAAATGAATAAACTTGGAGGTTGAGCAAAGAGTTAATTAATTAAGCTTTGTATGATTCATATTAGGAGTAGGTTGAATTGTTTATTCCGACTCAATTGAATGGATTTAAATGATTAAACTGAATATTTTGAATTGTTGTAATGATAATTACAATTTAGAATTGGAAGTTAATTATTCATCTCCTTGAGTCACAATTAATTTGTGTATTCATTTAATTGCTTCGGTAGAATGAATTAAATGATTATTGCAAGTATGGAGCTAGTAGTGGCTTAGTTCCATCCTCTTAGCTCATTATGGAATTCAAATCATTAGCAAGGAAAGAAGACTAAAACATCAACTCAAGGAAATCACATTTTATCATTATACTAGTTAATTGAATTTTTCTTGTTATTAGTGTTAATTTCAATTCTGTTTGCTTCTTTGTTTTAAAAACCAAAAAATACAAAAATGTTGAATTAGATTAGATTACTTTATTAGTTTTATAATCAAATTCTCAAAATGATTTCTCATAACTTTAAGGTTTTTATCACTTTACTATTTAGAAACTTGGAAATTAATCTCCTCACAAGAATGATCTAGGTTGAGCTACTACGCTACATTTCCATACTTAGTTTTATTTTGAGAACTCACACAATAAGGGTTCGTCAAATTGGCACCGTTGCCGAGGAGGATGATTGCCAAGGTTTGAAGTAGTTAAGTGTTCATTATAGGTTGTCATAGTGTGTCTTAGTTTAGTAGAAAGTGTGTGGCACTCATTTGAATTTTGGCAAAATTCTGATTTTTGATTAGCACTGTGTAACCCCTACCTTAATAGCCAAATTTATAGTTCGAGAATGCGTCATTAAGTTAAAATAGAGACTAGTGGTTAATTTAAAACTTTTCCAAAACTTACTTAATGCAGTTTCACATTCACATCTTGAATATAATTGATCACTCTAGTTCGGTTTCATTCATACATATCAAAGTGCAACCAAAAATTCCTGACAACGCTCATATTTCGTTACTTAATAAAGGGTTTACAACGCTTAGTTTCCCATACAGGGGATTATACAACACTATTCACTATATACAACATGTGTAACTAATCCCCAACAAAATATGACAACCAACTACCAAAATTAAAACTCCTAGCTAGGAGCTCTAACCGCCCTTCGTCACTTGCTTTTCCTTTGAACCGCTTGCTCTTACTGTAGGTTAGTCATTGGAAAGAATGAGATTCAAAAGAATCTCAGCAGTAACAATTCACTTATAACATGTACAATCACAAAGCATATAAGCAAATTACAACAACAACAACACAATGGCATTTTTGTGATAGCTTTTGCTGCATTCACAACGGCAATGTTACATCACGGCATATTCAATGAAATGACATACATGTAAGGCATCATACACAGAATAAGAGAAAGAGTCACTACCTTGTTCTTTCTGCTCGTACACTAGCACTGGTTTATCACGTGCAGGGCAAATGTCAAATCCTATAATTAGAATTTCAACGACAGGTTATTACTTAATCCAATTCTTTAATTCAAACAGCACAACAACGGCATTTCATAATGGCAATGTTACATCACGGCATATTCAATGAAATGACATACATGCAAGAAATCATACACAGAATAAGAGAAAGAGTCACTACCTTGTTCTTTCCGCTCGTGCACTAGCACTGGTTTATCACGTGCAGGGCAAATGTCAAATCCTATAATTAGAATTTCAACAATAGGTTATTACCTAATCCAATTCTTTAATTCAAACAGCACAACAACGGCATTTCATAATGGCAATGTTACATCACGGCATATTCAATGAAATGACATACATGCAAGAAATCATACACAGAATAAGAGAAAGAGTCACTACCTTGTTCTTTCCGCTCGTGCACTGGCACTGGTTTATCACGTGCAGGGCAAATGTCAAATCCTATAATTAGAATTTCAACGACAGGTTATTACTTAATCCAATTCTTTAATTCAAACACTCAAGTTGGTTATCATTAGGGTCATTTAATCAAATCAACTAAGGAATTAAAGTGGGAAATTAACCTAAAAGACCAATTCCTAACCTCAAAGTTCAACAATACTACATTATGCCATTACATCTTCAATTTTAGCATAAGGGACCAAATCTGCCAGAATTTTTTCCAGACTTTGAAAAATCCTAACTAATTCTGGAAAAATTGAAATGAGGTGATCCCAAGTCCTATGGAAAGCTATTGAAGTCCTCTTTATAGAAAAAATATGAATCATTACCGGAAATCACCACACAATTCTAGAATTACACAAAATCTCACACTGCTCTAGAATTAAGTCCAGTTTCAACATTAAACTTTGGGCAATCAGAACTCCCAGCTCAAAAAACGAAATGACACAAATTATGTGTCCATTTTGAAGCTTGGAATGTGAACTTTAAGACTGGAAAGTTTCAAAATATTCAGAGATCATTTCGTTATCCAACAACACCATACCAATAAGGTACCTCGCTGGAATTCTATTCAGGCTGAAAACCCAGATTTACACTTTGAGTTTCAATGACCCAAAATTCACAACCCAGGGCTATTCCCACATAATTTTTCATGTAGAACACAATGGTAACATCAAAATTAACAAATTCCTACTCATTCTCCATGTCCTGTTTTGGCAGAAAAATCAAAATAAATTCCAACAATTACCAACTTCCAATTTCAGCATCAAACTTATGTCAAATGGTTTCCAATCATCATAATCCACCAATAACACTACCAAACCATCATGAATTACCCAAACCCTTGTTTGGCCAAAATCAAGGCAGATTTACACATGCCAAAATACTCATTCAACCAACACAAACAATAGCTCAAATTGATGCTAATACTCACCTCTTGCTTCTCCTTAAGTTCTTTCTTTGATTCTTCAGCTTTTGTTCTTGCAAGGTGGCTGAAAACTCCTCTTCTTCAAAAACAAAAACCATAGAAATGAAGCTAAGCAAGAGAGGAACAAGTTTCATGAAGGACTCTTGAGCCATAGATGAGGTTAATGAGGTGAAAATCAAGGTAGAAAATCTTAACTTTACCTTGTTCTTCTTTCTCTTTTGTTGGAGCTACATCACCGGCTTGGAGAGTGAGAGAGAGAGAGTGAGTGATAAATGATCAGTTTTTTTTCCTTTCCCTTATCACTTAAATGGCTGGTTGACCTTGCTATTAGAAAAGTAAGAAAATATTTTAATTTCATATTCTCTCTCACACTCCTTCTCTTTAGTCGTCCAAGTAAACCAAAAAGTGAGAAAATATTATAATCTAATTCTCTTTCTTTGATTTGGTGTCTTGACCGAACTTTATATGAATAAGAGGATGAGACAATTCAATTAATCAAACCTCCTCTCCTTTCTTATAATTGCCGAAATAATTGACTTGAGGGGAGGAAGTTGTGTTAACAAGTCTTCTTCCTTTCTCTTGATATACTTTTGACCCTTTTGACTCACTTTTCTTCAGGAAATGTGAACAATGGTATTAATTCAACTCTCCCTCCCTCTTTCCCTTATGATTTGGACGAAAAGCTTATTAAAATGGAAAGAGGAAAGCTCTTGAAATATCCTCTTTACTTTAGTTGCAATTGTTGACCAAGTCTTCCTCTTTTGCTAACTTGGTTAAATTGTCTCCATATGTCATATTTAGTAGCCAATATGTATTTACTCTTACTTTTCCTCTTGTCATAAGTAAATCATGGACCTTTGAAGAAGATGATCTTGTAAAATATCATCTTGCAATATAATATTAAATTGCCAATTTTGCATATAAAACTTGACTAAAGTCATAACAAAATTTTTCAGAGGTAATTATGTCATTAATCCCACCATCTATTTTATACATTTAGCCATTGAGTACATCTTAGGATATTACACACTGTCTTGCCGGAACTGAAATATTCTAGTTCAGAAAATTCTGAAATGTAACAAGTTAAAGTTTTTCAGCATTTTAAACAAGACTAATAGCTAAAGCTATTAGGTCTTCTAGATTTTAGCCACATTCGAAGGTTTGCTATACTTTTCTAAATTTTCTTTCTTTTTTGGTATTTTTCTAGGTTTTTTATTAGGTTTTTTTTTTTTGGGTTTTCTTTGATTTTTCTTGATTGCTAGTATGTTTTTGAGCTTGTCTTAGTTAGTTGTTAGTTGTTGAAGTGTTAAGTAGTGGTTTAGATCATTTTTCATGTTCATAGTTGTTTTGCATTCCATATGTATATAAAATTCTCTAAATTTTGTTTTTCATCTTTGTTGCTTTGCTATAATATTCTTAATGGCCATTATGTGGTTTACTATTGTTTTGTGGTGAATAACTTTGCATTCTTCATCTTTGGGAGGCTCTTGGTAATACTAACAAAATGGAAGATCCTCTTTCACAAAGCTTTAAAGACATACAACATCAATTAGAGCTTGTTCAAACCCAATTGGAGAGATTAGAGAGAGGTTCCAATAGTCAAGAATATGATTCATCCTTTCACAACCTATATAATGAACCCTACCCCCAATAATCTTTTCCACCACACCAATCTTTCCATAATCTTTCATTTTCCCCACAACCCCCATATAGACCTCAATATGACTTTTGTTCCCCACCCTACAACCTAAATTTTGACCCCATCCCTTCACCACAAGGACGACCCTATGAACCATCCCCTCTACACCATCTACCCTCTTACTCACCATACCAACCCTCATTCCAATCATTTCACCCACCATTTTGTGAACCTTCCCCACGATCCTACCTTGAACCTCCACCTCCATTTCATGATCCACAACCTAGTGGATTGGATACCATTTTCTCACCTCTAAATCTAGTTTTATTTTGAGAACTCACACGACATGGGTTCATCAGTTGCATTTTAGGAAAAAAGAGGTTGTGACACGTGGCGGAGCGAGGCTACACCACATGGCGGATCTAGGCTCTTACGACAAGGTGGAGGCCGCCGAAGCTAACACACACTACTACAAGCAATGAGGTGGAGGCTGTCGGAGTTGCCATGTGGCTTTTTAAAATTTTAAAAATAAAAAATAATTTTGTGATGGAATTTCCAATGGAATTGAATTTTGTTGGAAATTGCAACAAAAAAGTTTTGTCAGAAATTCTGTTAGAAAAAATCTGTCAAAAATTCTATGGAAAAATTTCCAACAGAATTGAATTCCATCATAAATTTCAGACAAAAATTCTGTCAAAAATATGCGATAGAATTTGAATTCCGTCGGAAATTGGTTTGTCACGCTATTATTAGAGACAGACATTCCATCAGAAATCCGTCAGAAATTCTAAATTCCGTGGCAAATTCCATCAGAAATTTAATGGTTTTTTATAGTGATATATTGACAAAAAAATTTTTCTTCTCATTTCTTTACACTGCCCTAAGCAACCAGACATGAGCAATGATTGTGGGTACTACGTGATGCAGTCCATGAAGGACAAAATCATGCACGGCCCTGAAACTATCGATACCAATAGGTATATTATATGCTCGATGGATTTGTTCATATATACATTCGGTTAACTATATATTACAATATCTAACTTCCACATATTGTTTCCTTTTTGCACAAAGTATTTTAATGCTTCCTGCACAATGTTTAGCAACTCACAAATAGAAGAAGTGGCTAAAGAGTTGACAACATCTGTGCAACTTTAGTTGGATAGTAAATACATAGAATGACTGTAAATTTCTAGATACTGATAATTTGTTTGCTTTAAAGTTTTGGTTTTAATAATGTATATATGTATATGAATGACTGTGGATATATTTTGATTTATTGTATTGTTATGTATATAAATGAACGTAAATATATATTGTGATTCATTTTATAAATGTATATGCAGAGGTATATTGAAAGTAAGAAATCCCCCTCCATTTTTTTAAAAACATTTAGCTTCAATAAATTACGATTGTTACCTAGCAATCGTTATTTGTGTCAACTATATATAATAGTTGTTTAAATAAATCCGTTAGCATTACTATCGATATATAATGGTTGTTTTGAAAGAACCGTTATATATGTTAATACATATTTAACGATAGTTAAAGCGGAACCGTTATGTATTATACAAGTATTACTATATATTATGATAGTTGTTTACATATGATTGTTACTTATTATCACAGCAATATGCATATAATGGCCTCAATGAGCCTCAATACATAATGTGAATAAATTACAGTTCGGAACCATTATTTATCTGTAAGAACCATATATAGTGCTCGTATATATGATGGTTCGAAATCGTAATTTATGGTAGATAATAACCATCATAAAAGGAATTTTCTATGGTAGTGAGAGATTTGAATTTTGAGATGTGATATAATGAGTAATAATCACCAGTGCTATGGATACTCCCCTATAAGTGGGAGGCCACGGGTTTAATCTTGTTTTTAACTCAAGCAATTAGTGTCTGCCTTTGTAACTCAAAAAAAAAAATTGAGAGTTGTTTTGTCCAAAAAAAAAGAGACTTGGAGTTGAGGTATTAGGATCTCGTTTTTTTAATGCATCAAAGCATCTCCTTTTATTTTAAATATTTATTTTGAAGTTTTTTTTTTATCGGAGAAAATCAAATTAATTATGGGATTAAATTATATCTATTGATACAAAAGTCAAAGGTTTACTATAATATAAAGATAATAAAAAAATATTTGTTTATAATATGGTAATTATTTTTAAAGAAGATGATTATTGTAAAAAAAATTTAAAAATTGATTATTACTATTATTTTTAATTATATTTATATTTTATGATTTTTAATAATTATATACTATGTTTATTTTATAGGTTATTTTTTAAATTTATTTAATTTTATTTCTTATGTATCTATTATTATACATTCTCTCTTTTAATTTATTGAGGGAGTGACTGTGTGACAGAATAAATGGACATGGATCATTCCTAAAAAAATCCATATATATAATCGTAAGGAAGTATAATATTATTTTTAGTTAAATAATTATACTAATGATTCGATCAAATGGCTAAATCGTTACAATCATTTGAACCATGACACACTCACTACAAAAAAAAAGGTATTTTGTAGCGGTGCAATTGTAGCGGTTATATTAAATCGCTATAAATTATAGTATTTGTAGCGGTTTTCATCAAACCATTACAAATTTGTAGCGGCAAGCTTTTTTTGTAGTGGTTGGGTACAGAAAACCGCTAGAAATTTGGCACGAAATTCCCGCCAAAACTTGTAGCGGTGATTTTGTAGCGGTTAATGCACAGAAACCGCTACAATATTCCCGCCAGTTGGCGCGCCAACAGTGTAGCGGTTACAGCAACAGAACCGCTACAAAATACCAAAGGTCAGAAGTTTGTAGCAGTTATGCCCCTATAAGCGCTACAGAATTTCAAGAGTCTCGACATTTGTAGCAGTTCTGGGCAATAACCACTACAGAATTTCAAACGTTGTTATCTTTTATAGCGGTTATTATAGAACCGTTACAAATTTAATTATTTGTAGCGGTTACAGTAGCGGTTATTTGAATAATGGCTACTAAAATCTGGCCTATTTAAGCCACCGCCTCCCTCATTTCTCCTTTTGCTCATTTTGTTTCCTGAGGTTTCTCTGAGTGATTTCTTCAAGATTTGAGCGTTCAGACGTCTATATAGGAGTTTTTGCTCAGTATTTCTCAATATTTTCACTTGAGGTACGTATATAACACGTATTTTATTTATATTTGTATTTTTATTATATTTTTGCATAATAATGTGACTATTTTTTTTTTAAATTTTTACAGTTGATATGGCTTCAGGACAGGATAAGGGGAAGGCCCCTGAGGTCCCCAGACCGATTTTACAGGGTGGCAGCAGCCGGGCAGGGGGCAGAGGGAGGGGGCAGCGCAAAGGCAGGGGCTACCGCGGCATCTCAGCCCATCCCCCCACAGGAGTCGGCCCTACCACAGGCACCGCAGACGATCCCACAGGCGACGACCGCACCAGAGGTGCCTGAGGTTGGGGGCCAAATATTAGCGTTGAGGACTTCCTCAACGAGAAGGAGTTCGAGATCCCGATTGGGTTCAGGGAGATGGAGCAGTTCCTCGATGAAGAGGATGCTCGGGAGCAGAACAACCCACGAGGGTCGTCTTCGTGGTCCACTGGGTTTGAGGTGCAGGTCGAAGGTAAATTAATTTTTTAATTTAGTAATTTATTTATTTAAATTAGAAATGTTAACTTTGAATTACAATTTATCTAACGTGCGGTAAACTGTGTAGACGAGCAGGGGAACGTTTCGACGAGGAGGCTAGACATGGCCAGTGTGAACAGCTTGTACCGGAGCCTGCGAGTTATAGTGCCGTGGAATGAGGGTACTGACCAGCCAATCCACAATGGGGGTCACCTGCTCAACCGCTTCCTGAACGACCTGGGCGCGAATTAGATGCGGTTCCCCCTGCACTTCAAGACGTGGAGGCACGTTCCGAGGGGGCCGAAGGACCAGGCTTGGGAGGAGGTGGTTCAGGTAATTAAAATTATTTAATTAATATTTTTTTTAATTAATTCTATTTAATTAATTTTTTTAAAATTATGTTTTTTGTAATTATTGATATTTAAATAATTTTTTTTCAGCTGCGGTTTGCCGTCCGGGCCAACCGGAAGAAGTACGCCCTCGTGAAGATAGGTGACGCCTGGAGGAATAAGAGGAACCGTCTCTTCCACAAGGTGGATAAGGACGGGACGATGCCTCTGGAGCAGCTGATCGAGAGCGTCCCGGACGGCGTGCCGCCGAACAACTAGGCGAGTTTCGTCCAGTTCAGGAGGAGCCCTGAGGCGCAGGTAATGTATTTATTAGATTTTTTATATATAATTTTGTAATTGTTAAATAATAAATTATAATTTCAATTTAATTTATATTTAATTTTAAATTATAATACATTTAATATTTTTTTTTCCAGGAGCTTTCTCAGAGGAACACCGAGATCCTGGCGCAGCAGACGATCCACCACACAGCAGGATCGAAGACCTTTGCTGTGACCTATAGCGAGCTAATAACTTTTCAAAATATCACTTACTTTTAGCTGATTATTTCATAATACTAATTGAATTTTGTAATTGTTTCAGGAGATGAAGGCACAGCAGGAGAACCGTCAGACGGACTATGGGGAGTTGTATGCCACACAGACACCGTGACGGGACTGCGACCTCTTAGCAGGCAGAGTCGGCCATTGTAAGTAATTTTATTATTATATTTTTTATAAAACCAAGTTAATAATGAAAAATGCTAATTAGTAACATTAATAACCGCTACATTAACCGCTACATTAACTGCTACAAATAATACGTGGATCCCTATAAATACTCTTACCACAACTCATTTCAAACACTCCCCAATTTCTTTTCACCTTACCTTTCTTTCATTTTCTCTCATTTACAACTTCTTTCATATGAGTAGAGGAGCTGAATAATACGATCAAATATGGTAACAAGATTTTTTATTTTTTTTAGAATATTTCTTTTCTTTCTATAAAATTTATTCTAACAATTTTTTTTCTAGATATATCATAACTGTATCTCATTTTCATCTATTTTTCATACACAATTACGTTATATTAAATAACATAATAATTCCTTATTACCTACCTATCCTTAATAATATTATTAATATAAATTTTATACTAATCCAATTCAATTACATTTTTCCTTTTTATTTATTAATAAGTTAAACTATTGAATAATAAGCTAATTGAAATAGATAAAATAATAACAAAATAAACTATTTAATTTAATATTAAAAAAACAGAAACAAATATTTGTATATTTTTTAAAAAAAATTTAAATATTTGTAGCGGTTATTAAATCGCTACTAAATAACGCGTCTTTTTACAACTCAAATTAATTTTTTTGGCGCCAATTTTGAATTTCATGAAATTAGTAGCGGTTTTCAAAACCGCTACTAATTTCATGAAATTCAAAATTAGTAGCGGTTTGTTAACCGCTACAAAATAAAAAAAATGTCATTTTTTCTTCACCAACAAATTTTCAATTTTTTATATTTGTAGCGGTTTGCTAACCGCTACAAAATTAAAAAAATTCTTTTTTTTAGCTCTCAAAATTTTAATTTTTTATATTTGTAGCGATTATATAACCGCTATAAATATCTCTGAAAAAAATTTCGTCCATGTGGGTGTTGTAGCGGTTAAGTTGAACCGCTACAAAGGATGTAGCGGTTATTTTTGATTGAGTAGCGGTTTTATATAACCACTACAAAACTGCTTGCAACGTACGATTTAGTAGCGGTTTTAGTAACCGCTACTAACCTTGTTTGTAGCGGTTAAAACTGCTACTAATACCCATTTTTAACCGTTACTAAATCACGTTTTTTTTGTAGTGACTGGCTTTTCCGGATCAACATCTGATGCACCTTTTAAAATATTGATTGTGAATACTAAATGTCAAAATTTATAACTTAAAAGCTTATTTAAAGCAACAAGGTTTAAAAACCAAAGAATATTACTTTTTCGCTTTTAAAAAATTGGTTTGCTTTTCTTTCTTTCTATGAAATTATTTTCTGATAATGCCTTGTGACTTGCGAGACGCTAGTACGATCCATTTCTTTCTTCTTCTTTTTTGTTTTTTTTTTATAACAACGATCCATTTCTTTCTTCTTCTTTTTTTTTTATAACAACGATCCATTTCTTTTTAGGTTAGGATGCAAGTTGTCAAATATGTGCAAAGCTAGGCCTTGAAAAAGTTGGCAAGTAAGGATTAGGATCAAAAATTGAAGGAACATTGCTTTTTAACTGTCAACCACACGTATAGCTTTCCTTTATTTTTCCTTTTCTTTTCTTTTCTCCTTCCAAACCTGCTAGGAGTATGAAAAAGGAAGGAGGTAATGATGACATATAAAAATGTCCCTTTTGGTTCTCTAAACGCACTAAGGAAGTCACTAAATAATTTAATTATTTTTTTTTAATGGAGATTGATAAAGGAAAAACTTATAAAAAATACTACTTGAATTTTAAAATCTTAAATTAGTGATTTGATAAGAATTTATGTTGTCAATCTCATTTTTTTTTATCCATCTCATTACACTTATTATCAACTATATTTTAAAATTCAAATGGTATTTTTTTAGAATTCTCGCTTGATAAAAAGTAGTAATAATGTATAAAATTTACAAATGCCTTCATATGTTTGAATTAGATGTTCTAAATCTACTTCGGTCTTCGTAACTGAGAACTTTATCGGAGTCTAGACTAATCTAAATCATGTCAGGTTGGGATCTTGTGGAATAGCGAGCTCTATCAGATATGGTTATATTCTCAAGTTGAAACTCAAGACATCTAATTAAATTAATATAATTCTTTTATACGTTGAACCAAGCGCTAATTAATCCTAAATGTCTTCTATATTAAAATGACAATATCCATTTGACTCCTCCACAGCTTCACGGAAGCCCTGCATTTGACATTTCGTCATTCTCCATTAACCAGCCGTCTCTCTTGATAGTGTTGAAGGATTTTCTATATCATCATCATCATCATTATTATTAAAATAAGAGAACAATATAAATTTAATAACATGCCTTGGCTTCTCTTATTGGTTTCTGTTTTATTTTTCAATATAGTATCTCATACTTATCATATACTTACCGATTTTCGTTTTGTTTCTTTATACGAACACCTATTAGTATTTTGTTCTTAAATTCTTCTAATTCTTTCAAATAATTTTAGATCTTTCAGTATAAATATATTCCTTTCATATTCCTTACGGATAACTTGGTCAATTGTCCCTATTTATAAAAGACTAACGAATTTGGACTCCCTTCATTTCTGTTTCTCTCTATTTCTTCTCACTTCTTATCTCAACCCTTAGATCAAATTTTCAATGGTTACTATTTCAATTTTATAAAATAATTTTTTAATTACAATTTTGAAGAGCGTGATTCAAGTTTTCCACAGTTTGACTTTATCATTCATTTATTTTACATAATTTCACGTTTTAATAAAAATTTTGAGGAATTTTAAATCCTTAGTCCTTACCATTCAAAGTTGATCGAATCCATGCAAGAAAAATAAAATTTGATCAAAGATTGAGGTCGGGAGTGGAAGGAAAAAGAAAGAAGACAAAACCAAATCCGAAACCAATAGCCTATCTAAAACTTTTGTTGTTATTTTCTATTTTTGCCTCCATTAATTTTTGGTAACTCACTTTTCATAAATAAGAGTGTTTTTAGAAAATAAATTATATTTTTTATATGCTTATTGTATTCAACTAATATTTTTAACCAACTTTTAATCTCCATACTTCTCCTATTTCTATCTCACAAAAAGAAACCAATGGAGTGTTTAATGTAGCATCATGAACGGTAATTAATTTTGTTTCACACAATGGAGTATATATTTAATTAATGTATTTAATGTCGGGTCATGAACTGTAATTTTGTTTCAGAGAACCATCCCTGTCGGTTTCTCTATATATAAACACAAACATGAGGGGCTAGCTGAAAAGGAACACCTCATTGATCAAACCAAAAGCTAATATGGAGAAAACAACACGTATCGCCGTCGTAAGCAGCCCCGGCTTCACCCATCTTGTTCCGATTCTCGAATTCTCTAAGCGACTTGTTCATCTTCATCCAGATTTCCATGTTACCTGTATCATTCCAGCGCTTGGATCTCACCCACCTTCCTCCGTAGCCTACCTTCAATCTCTTCCTCATTCAAAAATCGATTCCATTTTACTGGAACCAATCCCCAAACACAAAATATCACAGGCTGAAGTTCCGGCAACCCAAATCGAAACCACGGTGAACCTATCACTTCCATTTATTCACCGTGAATTGAAGTCCCTTAAATCCAAAAATGGCGGCCTCGCCGCTTTTGCCGTTGATATATTTGCTCTAGATGCCCTAGCCTTCGCTTCAGAACTCGAAGTCTTGTCTTATATATATCTACCTCAAGCTGCCATGGTTTTTTCTCTCTATAATTATTCATTAACTTTGGATGAAACAGTTTCTTCAGAGTTCAGAGACCTAAAAGAACTCATTAAGATCCCAGGTTGTGTTCCAATTCATGGGAGAGATCTCCCTACGGTGTTTCAGGATCGATCCGACTTAGGCTACAAGATGTTTCTAGAACGTTCCAGAAAGTTGTCTTTTGCTGATGGAGTTCTCTTCAACAGCTTTGAAGAGTTAGAACCAGAGACTATAAGAGCTCTACGAGAAGAAACATTAAACCAAGCGAAGGAGGAGAAGAAGAAGACGATGACTCAGGTTTATGCTGTTGGACCCATTACACAAAGCGGGTCAAGTAACGAGACAAACGGGTCGGGTCACTCAGATTATTGTTTAACATGGTTGAACAATCAACCAGAAAAATCAGTTCTTTATGTTTCATTTGGGAGTGGTGGGACCCTATCTCAAGATCAGCTCAATGAACTTGCTCATGGATTAGAACTAAGTGAAGCAAGATTCTTATGGGTTGTGAGAGCTCCAAGTAAAGTTTGTAGTGCTGCTTATCTTGATGATACGTTAAATGAAAATAATCCTCTAGGTTTCTTACCAGAAAGGTTTTTGGAGAGAACTAAAGAACGAGGTTTAGTTGTTCCTTCATGGGCCCCACAGATCCCGATCCTTAAACACAGTTCGGTTGGTGGGTTCTTGAGTCACTGTGGTTGGAACTCGACGCTTGAGGGTATAGTTCATGGAGTGCCATTTATAACGTGGCCACTCTTTGCAGAACAGAGAATGAACGCTGTTTTGCTGGTTAATGGGTTGAAGGTGGCCGTGTGGCCGAAAGCAACTGAGGACGATAATGATGGGATTGTGAAGAGGGAAGAGATTGCAAAAGCCATAAGGAGGTTGATGATGGAGGGTGATGAAAGTGCTGGGATTCGTGAGAGGATCAATGCCTTGAAACGTGAAGCTGTTAATGCGTTAAAGGAAGATGGTGCTTCCACTATGACTTTGTCTGTGTTTGCTGACAGTTTGAGGGGCAAATAGCTCAAAACGATATGTCGTTTTATGGGTTTTGTTGGGGTCAAAGCATCGGAACTTCACAGACTCGGCAAGTTTCCTCTGCGGTCGGAGTTGAATCAATTTGGATAATAAAATATATTATTTATTTATAATTAATGAATAATCAGACATGTGTGTGTATTTTGCTTCTTTTATGTTTATGCGGACAATTTGAAAGGTACATGTGCTTCGGATCTTGAACAAGTTCTCTGTCGGCTAATATAATATTTTTATGGTTCTGAGTGAAAATGCGAAATAGCTTATTCTGGCAAGCATGTTAAATGGTATCCATTAGGAAAGCATATGCTTCGAATATAATTTTCAGATTCCAGGACAAAGAAAGAATGTTCCTTTATTTTTTTACCTTGATAAAGAAACAATTTTCAATCATGTCCATAAAAAAGATTTAAAAAATAAAATGAGAGAAAAAAATTTATTTATTATTATCATAAAAATTAAAAAAAAATTATACTAATGACTTTCTCTATATATAGTCTATAATCAAGTTGATATTACATGACAAATTTTTGGCTTGGGTGTATAATCTCTACAAAAAAATGACTTTGGGTGGTGACAAAAAAGTCACTATCTAAAGGTGACTTTCAGCGGCGACTTTTATATCGCCGCTAAAAGTTTAATTTTTTTTAATTACAAATTTCGTCACAATTTAAAAAAAAACAAGAATTATAAATTCCATATATCTTTCTCCTCCACTCGCTACCACGTGTCATCTCCACACGCTGCCACGTGTCGGCTCCCTGTGCTTCCATGTGTCAACGTCACAGAATTCCTGAAAATGCTTCTCCTCTAGCTCAAACCTACAACCTCATGGTGCTAACGTCTTTACACGTGTGCTTTTGCCAGATGCGCTAAAATGAATGTGTTAAATTATTACATATTGTTATATATATAATATTATCATACACACACATATAATTAATTAATAATTATATATAATATTATTAAAAATAATGATAAATTAAATAAAAATTTATTTATATATTTAATTAACAAATTTTTTAATTAAAATTACTTAATAAATAATAATTTAATATTATAAATATTATTTTTAATATAAAACGATACATATAATATTACTAACATATAATTTATTTTTATATAAAATAAAAAAATAACTAATATCATAATATCATAAATATTATTTTAGTAGAAAATTTTAAATATAATATTATTAAATAATAATATAATTGTAATAATTAATATTAAATAGAATTATTTAATAATTAATATTTTAATATTATAAATATTATTTTAAAAATAAATTAATAATTTTTAATTTTTAATAAATTTTAAAAATAAAATAAGCTGAAATTGACTTTTAATAGTGACATTTTTTATCGTCACTGAAAGTAAGGTTTCAGCGGCCACTTTTAATAGTCGCCGCTGAAAGTGGCGCTTTCAGCGGCAACTATCTGAAACTCCCATTTTCAACAGTGACAATTAAGTCGCTGCTGAAAATGATCACTGAAAGTTAGTTTTTTTGTAGTGAATCAGTGATAGTCACGTAAAGAAATTAACAACTCTCATGTACACATAAATCAATTAACAATTCTCGTTTATCATATTCCATGCCTAATTTACTGCTACAATAAAAGAATTTACCACCACATATAAGGGAATTCATAATAGCACATACATGAATTAACAACTTTGGGTTCATATATTCCCCTCTAATTTACAACTACCGTAAGAAAATTTACAATAAAGCATAACGAAATTTACAACAACGCATAAAGAATTTGTAACAACTCTCGTTTCCCATATTTTCAGCCTAATTTACAACTATAATAAGGGTATTTATCAAGGTTCAAGAACTCGGACCGGGCACTGAACTGGTCGGGGTACTAGGTCAAGGGTCAGTGGGTCAGGCTGGAGTCAGACTGGGAGTCAGACCGGGGTTAATTTGAAATATATATATATATATATATATATATAATTTAAATATTCATCCATACCATTTAAAAAATTACATAAGAGTTTTTTTCTAACCAATAGTCCAATATAACCATTTAAACCTAATACCCACAAAAATATTGTTAAGTACATAAGAATTTTTCTCTAACTAACGCCAAAAATATTCCATAATCCTTTTAAAACTCATTGAAAATTAAAAAATTTTAGAAAAAAAATTTTTCTGAAAAAAAAAAGTAAGAAAAATGTCATTTGGAGCATAAAAAAGCAAAGTTTTAAAAAAAAAAAAAAAAAAAGAGGCAACCCGTGAATCGGCTGGGTTGCACCGGTTCACCCTGGGTTGACCAGGTCAACCCCGGGTCAGACCGGATCGGAACAGTACCTATCTACTAGCTAAACCAGACTGGCCAGTTGGCCGGTTCGCCGGTTTCCGGTCCGAACCGACCGGTCCAGTCCGGTTTCATGAACAATGATATTTACAGCCAAGAAGGAAGAATTAACAACTCCCATTTGTCATATCCCCAGTCTAATTTACAATTGCAATTAGTAAATTTGTAACAACACATAAGGGAATTTACAACGAAAGATAAAAGAATTAAAATGTAAAGTAGAGACCTAAGATTGGTTTTTTTTTTTTGGCACCATATGATTAAATGGTTTGCTAACTTGGTGGCCTCCAAGGGGTCAAAAGTTTCAAACCCCTTTGGCCACCTCTCTTATAAAATTATTCCCTGTGGCCGGAGCTTCGACTGGCAAGCCACGGAAGCCAACATCAACACTTAGGGGCAGCTGTTGGAGCTCTAGTTGGCTAGATGGCCATCAGTGGTTAGAGCTCCAATGACTAGCGATGGTTGAAACTTTTTTTAAAACAAGGGGATGTCTTTTCACTCAAAAAAATTTTATTTTAATTTCAGGAAGCACAGTAAAATTTTAGAATTTTTTTGTGGCAAATAAAAGTTAATTTGCTATCGTAGTCCTAAACTGAATTCTTTTTACCACAATTTTTATTTTTTTTGTTTTGCTATATAGGAAAAGAAAAGGAAAACACAAAGAGCCCGTTTGGTTCAACTTCATTGCATGCCTTCAATAGTAATCATGATTGCATTACCAAGAGAAGAGTGTATGGTTGCTTGTTAGCATGGTAATAAAGTTTATCATGGTCATGATAATTTCCAAAAAATTGGTAATCCTCATTCATACCTCCTCCTATAAATCCTTGATAAATATATATTTTATAATTAAATAGGTATAAATTATAGGACATAATTGATTAACTTTATTAATATTTTATACCTATTTAATTATCTTTTATATATTTTCTATCTTTTAATTAGGTTCAGGATAAAAAGAAATTTTGACATAAAATTTACCCATATCTTATTTTATTTTGTAGGAGATAATATATATATATATATATATAAACGAAAGTATCCATGAAGAATAGCAAAGGCGCTGGCAGCAAATTGAAGAGAAAAAGACATGGACCCCACACGAAAAAAAAGCAATCTGAAGGATATTTCAAATAGGGAAAGGATAATTGATATACTACATTTTTTTTTTTTTTTTGGTACAAGTGAGGGACAAGCCCGAAATTAGAGATAATCAACTAAGTGGGGAACTAATTCCCATGCAATCATGTAACACTAAGGTCCTCAAATGTGAAGGACACGAGGGATGAAGGACAGTCCTTGAGATACCATCCTTTGCCAGCCTATCAGCAACTGCATTTTGAACCCGAGAGATATGGGTCAACTGGATCTCCCACTGCATATTCAGAATGTGCTTGACTTGAAGCATAACAAGACTAAGTTTGGAATTGGTTGTTGAATTCCGAAGCAATTCAGTCACATTTCTTGCATCAGATTCTAAAATTACCTTCCTGTATTGCATTTCCTTAGCTAATTGCAGGCCTTTTAGTAATGCCAATTCTTCCGCTTCCTGAGCATTACACATACCTAGATAATGCGAAAATCCTGCAATCCATGTGCCCTTAGAATCTCTTATGACTCCACCACATCCAGCATGGTTAGAAGTGGACGCCATTGCCCCATCAACATTAAGCTTGATCCAATCCGGAGGGGGAGCTTGCCAAGTTAGTACTGATGTGGCTGCTGACGTTTCTTCCTGACACTCATCATGCAGCTGAACATAGTTCTTCCATGAATGCAAAAGAATGTATCCTGGGTTAGGTGGCTTGTTTTTTCCTTCAAAGATCCAATTGTTCCTCCACTTCCACAAGCTCCATACACCGACCCCCCACAGTAATGGCCAACCTGCAGTACTATTCCTTCCCAGTTCTTTCGAAAGATTCAAACTGATCCAATTTCTCAAGGAGGAATTGAAGAAAGCATTATAATGTCTTGGGTGAATTAAACCTATCCACATTTGTTTTGCATACTGACAGTCACGCAAGATATGAACCAGACTTTCAATATCAGTATCACAGAAGGAACACATCGGTGAAGTTGCTGACCACCTGCTGCGCCACTCATTTGTAGGAAGTCTGTTGAGATATACTAGCCAGAGGAAGACTCTTATTCTTTCAATTCCCCTCCACTTCCAAATCTGCTTGTAAGCTGTGTTGTATGTGTTATCCGGTGGTCTTTCAAGTAGGTAGTAGGCTGATTTAACCGTGAATGTACCATTAGCGTTAGTGAAGCAATCATTTGGCTTCACGTTACAAGTCACGGGATCGATTCGGCATCTTGCTGATCGCAATCATTCTCATCTCTGAAACTGAGGGTTTCAAAAATGAGGTGTTCCAAAACACCTCTCCTTTTTAAAAATTGATATACTACATGATATTGAATATACTATAATATTTGAAATTGGCGTGGATTCAAAAAAAATATTGGACTCTCGGCCCGTACGCAAGAAATAGAGCCCAAACTTATATCTATTAAAAGGGAGCAATATGTTAGATATCATATGTTTTGATAATAATAAAGATTGGACTAATAATAAGAGAATTTGATAACAAACAAAAGAATTTGAATAAAGTAACTAAATGGCAGACAAAAGCAATACTTGAAGTAAGCACTGGAGTAATGAAGAAGAACTGAGAGATAAAGCATAGAAAAGAAAACAGCATTGGAAGATTTTGCAAGGGGTTACTTGAGTGAGCACTCAAGTAATGATGAAGAAAATCTTCTAGAGAAGCACTGCCAGAATTTGGATGAAGTTACTCGAGGGGCCACTCGAGTAATCTGTAAAGTTATATGAGTCATTACTTGAGTGACCACTCAAGTAACTAGAGCAGAAATCATCTAATAGCTCTCGGCCAAGAAATGATCCTTGTTACTCGAGGGACCACTTGAGTAAACACATGCGATAAGCCATTACTCGAGGAACCACTCGAGTAATCTGCAGAGTTATTTGAAGCATTACTCGAGGGATCACTGAATAATCAGGTCAGTAAAGAACAGGTACTCTCAGCCAAGATTTGAGTCTCATTACTCGAGAGACCACTCGAGTAATCTGCGAACTTATTTGAAATCTACTCGAGGGATCACTCAAATAACTTGTGAAGAAAAGACATGCTTACTAGAGTAAGCACTCGAGTAATAAGATATTTCCAAGGTTTGTGATGTATCTTACTCCATATCTTACCCGAATAATATATTATGTAAATGTTGAATTACTCTCTACCATATTTTTTATAAGTTTACTCGAGGGACTACTTGAGTAATGAGCATGATCACTCGAGTAACTACTCGAGTAATGTAGTCCAGAAAACATGTTTTTAATCCAATGTTTATTGATTTATTTTCTATATGATTAACCATTCATTGTATTAGTCATCAGTACATTTACAGAGAAACAATGAAGAGATCATTGCATAAGTCGTAAGTCAAAGATAATGTCCGAACGCTCACCTATCACTACCTACCATAAACGGATAGTTTTCAAAATTGAATAACGGTCAATAGTAGTTGCACGACTCAAACTGACAAGTTGGAATTGTTCCAACAGCTATCAATACTCATCTATAAATATGGGAACAATCAAACAGAACAAAAGAGGACAAGATCAAGAATACGCACATACATCGATCAACACATTCTCTTAGTGCTCTGTTTTTTTTATATTCATCATCTGTACTTCATTGTTTATACATTTACTCTGTAAGAGAGATTTTCATTACAAAACTTAATATTTGTTATTGAGACAACTTAAGGTTGTGGAACCTTGAGTTGGAGATTTGATTACAACGTGTAAGGGGGAGCGAGTGTCCAGGTGAAGGAACTTGCTGTATTAAGGTTCCAAGAACCCAATGAATCTTGGAAGCATAGTGAAACTCTCAGAGATGCTTTGAGGACTGGACATAGGCCAAAGTAGTTGAGGCCAAACCAGTATAACTCCCGGTGTACACTTTGGTGATATTTCTCCTTGTTCTCAACTACTTTAAATATTCTGTCAATTTTATTATACGCAACGAAATTTCTGGTATCACCCAATTCACCCCCACTTTGGGTGAAATGCTTGCACTAACATTTGGTATCAGAGTATAGGTCTTCTTATTCAGGTATAACAACCTAAGAAGGATTCAATGGCATGCATGGGTGAAGGAAATCTTCCCGACGAAGCTTCTATCACCAGACCTCTGGCTTTCAATGGTGAACACTTCTCTTTCTGGAAAACCAAGTTTAGATTATTCGTAATTGCTACAGAATACGGACTATGGGATGTGATTGAGAGTGGAAACTATAAACATGAAAAGATTGTAGATGTACAAAGAGTTCCTAAGACACTAGTAGAATATGATGAGAATGACAAGAAACTCATCACACTCAACAACAAGGCAATTCTAATGATTTAAAGTACCTTAAGTCAGAATGAGTACTTCAGAATCTGCACACTCCCAACAGCTAAAGAAATGAGGGAAGCCCTGGAAATGGCTCACGAAGGAACTTCGGGAATAAAAGAAAACCGAATAAATACTCTGGTTATTGAGTTTGATTTACTTCAAATGAAATCGGGAGAGTCAATAGCTGAATTTGAACTTAGATATACTCACCTTGTTAATCAACTTTTAGCACTTGGGAAAGTCTATGATCAACATACCCAAGTATGAAAGATTTTTGTTACGAGTTTGGATGATCAATTATATAGTGCAAGTGTACACTGTCGTAATCAAGTAATATAGAAGTGAGTAGAGTATCGTTCCCACGAGGATTGATCACTAAGTACCAAAATGGGTAATTTTAATTCTATTTAGTCGATCGATAAATTGGTGATTGAGAGTACAAATAAAAGAAAAATAATTAAATATGAGTGCAAATGATATGAAAACAAATATGAGAAAAAATCCTAGGGATTAGATTTCACTTAACAAATTCCGGATTGAATCACTTATCTAATCTAGCCCAATTTATTCCATATGATTGATAGTCGAGTTTCCTTAATTTAATTACTAGCCTCTTCCAAGGTCAAGCAATTCTATAATTAATTGCTAATCCAATATATTCCTATATGAATTTAAGCAATTAATTATGCATTAAGATTTATGGAACTCAATAAGACTACACAACTCATATGAATATATTCCTATTTCATATGCAAGTCATGGTTTTAATTATAGAATCTACACACATGCATCTCCTTCCGGTCTCAACATGCATATTGTAATCATTCAAAAGGTGGCCAATCAAATGAAAGCATTAAGAACAATAATTAAAACTCAATCATGAAGGAGAAATTAAAACTAGATTTAATAAGTTAAAATTCAATCCGGCATTAGTAAGCTACGTCATTACCCTAGGAAAATGAAAATTTAGCTCATGATAAAATTAGAAATAAAATTAAAATAAATTGACATTATATAAAACTAGAATGAAATCTTCAGAAATACTGCATAAACTTGAATATTAAATTCTCAAACATAAATATACAACAAAAAATATACATAAAAAAAAAACTGGAGAAATTTAGCCGTCCATTTAGGAGGTAAAACCTTCCATGTAGGCAGCATGCAAAAAGTAATATAATACTAAGCCTTCCATGTAGGAGGCATGCAAAAAGTAATATAATACTAAGCCTTCCATATAGGAGGCATGAAAAAAATAATACAATACATAAAATTAAAAATAAAAAATAACATAATTTATTTAGAACTGTCAGAGAAAATATCTCTCCCTGTCAGAGAAGGATCTCTGACTATAAGAGAAAATTCTTCACGCCTTGTTCTCTCCTCCACTTCCAGTTTGCAAAGAAACACACACATATATATAGGCAAGCGAGCGTCTGTAGCTTCTTCAATTTTTTCCACAGGTGCTACAGTGATTTCGCCTTCTTTTCACGCATTGCTACAGTAATGAACAGTAACCTGTCGGTTGGTTTACGCGTTTTTTCCGTGTTGCTACAGTGCTACAGTGATTCCGTCCGCTACAGTCACCTCCGTCAGCTACAGTAACACCTGCTACAGTGAATCCGTGATGAATAGTAACCGACGCTACAGTACTAACATTTTTTTTTATATTTTCTTTATTTTTTAAATACTATTTATTTTACACCCAAAATATATTATAGTAAGTTCAAATATCATCCATAAAATCATCATATAAGGGAAAATAAATATGCAAATATTTTACTTATCAATTTTGAATATTCTTTCTAAAGATTGGGAGGCCAAAGTCATTGCAATTGAGGAAGCAAAAAGTGAATCAATGCGATCAGTTGCTTCTCTATTCAGAAGCCTTTCTGAATATGAGAGTAAATTAAAGTTCAAACGAGAACTAGATGATATTGGTGACGAGAAGAAGAGAGGTCTAGCACTGAAAGCAAAAGAAGATCAAGATGAAGATGAAGAGTTTGATGATGGTGAAATGGGCCTAATGATAAAACGATTCAAAAAGTTTTACAAGAAAGGCCAAGGATTCAAAAAATTTCAGAAAGGAGGAACAAGCAATAAAGAACACATCATTTGCTATGAATGTGGAAAACCAAGACATTTCATATCAGAATGTTAAGAAATGACTCAGAAGAATAAAGAAAAGAGACAAGGCAAATTCTACAACAAGAAGAAAGCCTTTATATCTACCATATGGGGAGATAATTCATTTGACGAAAATAGCGATGATGAGGAAGTAACCAATATTTGTCTAGTTACTCAAGAAGAAACAGAAGAAGAGGTAATTGATTTTGATCCTACTTATGTTGAATTACTTTTCGAATATAATGTTTTACATTCTGAATTCATCAAAGTAGTTAAAAAACTAGTTGTTTTCAAAAAGAAAAATAAAGCCCTTGAAATAGAACTTAAAGAGAATTTTGAAAAAGATTGTGAAAACTGTTCTTCTTTGAAAAAGAAAAACACTGATCTTACAAAAACCTTGAAAAATTCACTAAAGGAAGTGAGATGCTAAATGTAATTTTAAAAGCTCAACGAGTTGTAAATGACCAATCTAGAATTGGATATGATCCAAAATTAGATAGAAGAAAAGGAAGAAAGAAAGCAGGAGGTAAGTCATACTTGAATTGCTTTCAGCATTCTATTCATACATCAATTCCTTTCGCATATTGCAATTACTGTAATAGAAAGGGTCATTATACTTCATCATGCATTCATTAAAAGAAGGAAAAATAAGGACCTACAAATAGGTACCTAAAGGTTCATATGTTCAAAAAATCATTTGTACTAACCCAAAAGGACCCAAAAAGATGTGGGTACCTAAGACTTAATCGTATTTGATTATAGATATGTCTTAAAGCATCTAAGAACAACAAATGGTACATAGACAGTGGATGCTCCAGACATATGACCGGTGATTTCGAAAGTTTTACCTCATTACAACCAAAAGAAGGTGGAAAGGTAAAATTTGGAGGAAATCAATCCAAAAAGATAATAGGAATTGCTGAAATAAAAAAATGATAAAGGCACACAAGTCAAAGACGTTTATTACTTTGAAGGATTGTGTCATAACTTGCTGAGCGTGAGTTAAAGTACAGATAAAGACAACTGGGTAATATTTGACTCAGAGGAATGTCTAATTGTAAAGAAGAAAGATTTACAATTTGATAAGAAGAATCTCAAAGCAAAGCTCAAAGCAAAAAGGGAAGGTAACTGTTATACCCTTGATATCAGTAAAAATGACTCTGAAAATTGTTTTCTAAGTAATGCCGATGAAAGTTGGTTATGGCATAAGAGGCTAGCTTATGTCAACATGCACCAACTAGGCAAGTTACTTAAAAAGGATTTAGTGATTGGTTTACCTAAAGTAAATTTCAAAAATGATTTGATTTGTGACGCATGTCAAAAGGGTAAACAAACTAAATCATCTTTCAAATTAAAAAATGAAATTACAACAAATCGACCCTTCAATTGCTACATATGGATTTAGTTGGATCAGCAAGAGTTAAAAGTCTTGGTGCAACTTATATTCATTGGTCATTGTTGATGATTTTTCTAGATTTACATGGACTATTTTTCTATCATCAAATGATAAAACCTTTGCAGAATTTATTGTTTTTGCCAAGAAAGTGAAAAATGAGAAAGGTATGTCCATTGCAGGTATCAGGACAGATCATGGTGGAGAATTTGAAAATCAGGCTTTTGAAGAATATTGTAATACTAACGGCATTGATCACAATTTCTCCACTCCAAGGACACCTCAACAAAATGGAGTCGTGGAATGAAAGAACAAACTACTCACTAAAATGGCTAGAGCAATGCTAAATGAAAAGAATGTGTCTCAAGTTTTTTAGGCTGATGCAATGAGCACAACATGCTACATTTCAAACAGAGCCTACATCAGAACAAAACTTGGAAAGACACCATATGAACTATTCAAAGGAAGGAAGCCAAACCTTGCTCATCTGTACATCTTTGATTGTAAGTGTTTCATTCATAATAATGGTAAAGATAATTTAGAAAAATTTGATTCTAAAACAGATACAGGAAATTCCCTAGGCTATTATAACAGAAGCAAAGTTTACAGAGTTTTCAATAAACGGACATGTGTTGTTAAAGAATCAATTCATATTGTATTCGATGAATTTGAATCCTCTAACAAAACCATTGACTATGAGCAGGAAGCTATTTTAAATCAAGAATATCATCAACCTAATTCTAAATCTTCTATCCTAGAAGTTGACCAAACCAAGGAAGAAGATCAGTCACTAGGACAACCTAGAGTCTGGAAGTAAAACAAAAGTCATCCCCTAGACTAAGTCATAAAAGATGTGAATGAAGGGGTCAAAACTAGAAATAGAATTTTCAATGAAGTTAGTTTCTCTACTTTTATTTTTGAGATTGAACTTTCTAACATTGACGAAGCCCTATCAGACAAGGATTGGGTAATAGCAATGCAAGAAAAGCTAAACCAATTTGATAGAAATCAAGTTTGGGATTTGATACTCTGACCTAAGGATCATCCGATCATTAGCACTAAATGGGTATTCAAGAACAAACTTGATGAATCCGCAATCATTGTTAGAAACAAGGCAAGATTGGTGGCCAAAGACTATAATCAGGAAGAAGGAATTGATTGTGAGGAAACGTATGCTCCAGTGGCTAGATTGGAAGCTATACAAGTACTCTTAGCCTTTACATGCATCGAGGGATTCAAACTCTATCAAATGGATGTAAAAAGTGCTTTTCTAAATGGCTACATCATGGAAGAAGTGTATGTAGATCAACCTCCAAGTTTTGAAGATGTAACCAAACCTGACCATGTTTTCAAACTGAAAAAAGCTTTATAAGGTTTAAAATAAGCTTCTAGAGCATAGTACAAAAGGCTCAGTAAATTTCTCATTGCTCAAGGTTTTGTACGAGGAAAAGTTGATACAACACTTTTTACAAAATGAAAACGAGATAATATTTTAATTGTGGAAATATATATTGATGATATAGTTTTCGGTGCTACTAACGAAACCTTGTGTAACGAATTATCTGAGATAATGCAGAGGGAGTTTGAAATGTCAATGATAGGAGAATTGAATTTCTTTCTTGGTTTACAAATCAAACAAAGAAAGAATGGAATTTTCATATCTCAAATGAAGTATTTGAAAGAGCTATTAAAGAAGTATGGAATGGATGAAGCAAATGGAATAGACACACCTATGATCTCAACCACATTGCTCGATACGAACATCAAAGGAAAAGATTACAACATCACAAAATATAGAGGAATGATTGGATCATTACTCTATCTCACTGCAAGTAGTCTAATTCAATGTTGGCATGTGTGCAAGATATCAATCAGCACCAAAGGAGTCACATGCTGAAGCCGTAAACGTATCTTCTGATATCTTGCTGACATGACAGAATTAGATGTTTGGTATCCTAAAGGAAGAAGTAAATATGTAATATCCCAAATTTTGATTAAGGAATAATCATGATTATTATGGATAATTATGGGTTTATTTGGGATTATCATGTATTTTATGACAATATTAATTTATGTCATAATTAGTGGAAATTGGAAATATTATTGTATATGTATGGTATTCAAGATCAAGGGTTGTGATTCCTTGACCGTGGGTCGGGATCCAGTGTGCTAAGTGTGTGAGCTTATTGAGGGAATGAAGGAGATGCTGACATGTGGCACTATGGTGGCCATCGGATGAAGACACAAGAGGACAAAGGTTCACTTTTCCTCTCTCTCACTCCATCTCTTCATCCCATCTCTCTCTCTCGTGCTCTCTCTCTCTCTCTCGCCAGTTTTGTGACCAAAGGAAGGAAGAAAAGATTGATCTTTGGGTAAGTAAACGATCTTCTTTGCTCAAACATCATTCTTAAATGTTGATCCTTGAATCATGGGCTTTATTTTGGTGTGTATAGTGTGGCCATTTGGTGCTGATTTGTGCTACACGAAAATTTGGAAAGTGGTGAATCAAAGAGTGTCTTTGGAAAAGTGAAAGAGGTAAGGGAACTCAATCTATCTATCTAAGTTTCATACCATTTGAAGTAGTTTATAAATTCTGGAAATTTTAGCTTGAATCCGAAAATTGGATGCCACTGTTCATTTGGTATGTTTTGGCATGAGAATGGTGTTTTGGAATGAGTTTAGGATAGATAGATTGATTGGTAATTGAAATGAGAAGTTTGGTTAAGATTGGTGTTTTGATGAAATTGTTGCCCAAAACCCAAAGCATGATAATGGAATAAGATTTTGATGATTTTGAGTATTCCATTGAGTTTGTTGGGTGTTTTTGTGTGGGAATGGCTTTGGGTTAAGTTTTGAGTCCATAGGAAGCAATTGGGCAAGTGTGAGGGAAAGTGCCTCTGTTTCTGCGTTTTCTGCTATCTGTGGGATTCACTCGAGCAGAGAGGGGTCTGCTCGAGTGAAGGATGAATATCACCCGAGCAGAAGGGGTCTGCTCGAGTGAGGGATGAGTTTCACCCGAGCAGGGATGAACTCTGCTCGAGTGATATGAGGTTTTTCCCCTTTGTGCTTCGAGTTCGTCTGGGTTTTCATGCGCAATGCTCGAGCACATCGTTTTGTGCTCGAGTGAGCGAAGAACATGCTCGAGCAAGCATGGTCTGCTCGAGTGTTAGTGGGAGTTCAGAGTGAAGGATTTCTTTCGGGTCTTCACTTGCTGGTGGATGCCACGAGTGTGCTCTGACACTCGCGAGCATAACCTTCTCACTCGAGCACTGGGGGTCATGCTCGAGTGAGGTTGTGCTTCAGGTGGGAGGTGTGCTCGCGGGTGAGAGAGGTGCTCGCGGGTGAGAGAGGTGCTCGCGGGTGTGAGTCGTGTGCTCGAGCACATATGGCTGTGCTCGAGTGATCTTGTGCTTGGAGAGCTTGGTGTGCTCTCGGGTCCTCACTTCCTGGACTTCTCTCGCGGGTGCTCGAGTGAGGCATTTGGCCTTGTGCTCGAGTGGGGATTTTGTGCTCGAGTGAGCCAGTTCCTGAAAGCTTTCTTGTGCTCTCGGGTGCTCACTCGCGGTTTCACTTTCTCTTGTGCTCGAGTGATGTCCGTACCAATGCTCGAGTGTCCGTACATCTGTGCTCGAGCATGGTCATCTGTGCTCGAGTGAAGCAGTGTAAAATCTGTGTTTTGTGCTTCCAAAAGGGGATCTTTGGGATAGTTCTTCCTACCCTTTAGGAGTTGTGTTAGGAGTATTTAGGGACTCCAAAAGAGTAATAATGATAACCAATTGAGTATTATGAAGCGGATTAAGTCTTGGAATAGAGATTAACTCTTCGTCCCTAATTGTGAAAATAGGATTTGACATTTGCCTTCCTCGGGAGAGACTGGCGTTAGGGCACGCACGGAAGGATCAAGGTAGTGACTTTTCTCTCATATCTTGTATGATGTTTTGGTATGCATATCTTATCATTGAACTTGTGAAATGTGTGCCATGGTCCATTACGGCGCGAGCAGGTTAGCGTGAGCCGTATAGGGAGTGACAGTGGTCATCTCTAGTCGGCCGTTGGACTGCCGTCGTAATCGACATGGATCTTTGTGAATCCGACCCGTGGGGGCGGCGTATGTGAAAACCAGCCGTGGGCTGTGTGTGTGTATCTTGCCTATGTGGCTTGTGAATATGATATACTTTATATGGATCCCAGCTGTGGTGAATTATACTGTGTTGATTGTTGTGATGCAATACAACGTGAGCAATTCAGCGTGAGCAATCGTCAGGGATGACATGTGTCATACTAACCATTGCCGCTGCAACTGCCGTTGTAGTTGCTTGTGTGGATAGTGATTTGATTACATGCATTATTGTTGTACATTATATGATTGACTTGTTACTACGGGGATTCTTAAGAATCTCACTCTCCCAAAATTAACCCTTTTAGACAGGGATGAAGGTTCAAGAGGCAAGCGGGCGACGAAGAGTAGTTAAAGCTCCTGTTTAGGAGTATCTTTTGGAGTAGATGGTTATCATAGTATTTTTTGGAGTTGTATATAGTGGATTTTGTGTAATCCCCAAGTAAAAGGGTATGAATTGTAGGCTTTGTACCTTGTGTAAATCCCTTTTATTATGAATGGAACCCGAGTGAGTCGGGAACTTATTTGCACTCTGATAATTGTAAATGGAATCCACCTGTTCAGGCCATTATTATTTCATATTGGGAATTTGAGACCATTGTGAATATGTTTGAAAAAGTTTTGCAAATCCAATTATTGGGCAAATGAGTATCTTATTAAGTCCCAGTTTGATTATGGTCTCTAATTACAATTTAATTATGAGTCTAAGAACTTAATCTCGGCCTAAGGTGGGAAGGGGGTTACAGAATATCTAGTTGCATACTCAAACTCAAATAATGGAGGATACAAGATAGGCAAAAAGAGTACCAGTGGACAAAGCCAGTTTCTTGGAGGTTCACTTGTGTTATGGTTTAGCAAGAAACAAAATACAGTGTCTCTTTTGTCAACGGAAGCTAAGTATGTTGCAGCCTCAAGTTGTTGTGCACAAGTATTATGGCTAAAGCAACAACTATAGGATCTTGGTATTTATTTGAAGGAGATACCAATATACTGTGCAACACTAGTACGATAAACTTGGCAAAGAATCCAATTCAATATTTTAGAACCAAGCATATTGATGTTAGACATCACTTCATCAGAGATCATGCCCAGAAGAAAGATGTCAAAGTGATATTCATTCCAACTTATCTTCAACTAGCTGATATCTTCACAAAACCTCTTGCAAAAGATCAGTTCTTATATTTCAAAAGAGAATTGGGAATGGTAAATCCCAATGAATTGTAAGTTATTTAGTGTTTACAAAATGTTAGATGATGTTATTTATTGATGTTTTGATGATTACTAACTTAAGCATCAGAGTTTTTAGTAATTTATTTTGCATGATCTTGATATTCTGTTTTTGAGGTATGAAAAACAGAAGTTAACAGAGGACAATATTACTGGAGAGACAACTTCAAGTAACCACCATTACTTGAGTGACACCTTAAAGTAAATGAGTGGATTACTCGAGTAACCACTCGAGTAATGGCATGAAAAATATGGTAGTAAAGCATTCATTCAAAGGGAATTCAAAAAGAAACGCCATAATGGTTGGGAATGAACAACCATAGTGTAAAGAGACAGATTACCCGAGGGAGCCCTCGAGTAAACTTCAAGCTTACTCGAGTAAGGCCTCGAGTAACTTTGGTTGCAGATCACAAATTTGCTGAGTTCCAGCCCAAATCCATCTTAAAGAGTCATCAAATGATTGTGGGAATATACATGGGTAATTATAATATTATTCATGCCAAGTACGTGTTTAAATTCATTGTATTTTAAAATTTCTGGTATGATTACTCGAGTAAAGTTGATAATCACTCGAGTAATTCTCCTAGTGCTCTCACAAAAATTTTTCACAGATTCTTTCTCACTTCATTTCCATCAAAACCCACTAAAATTATACCTTCAAAAACCTCCTAGATTGCTCATATTCATTTTCCCTTCACTCACAACTTCCGACCTTGTTTTCCAGAAAATCCTTCTTTTCTCAAATCATAATGGTAAGGACAAAAACTCCTAATCTTAGTACTCCTTTTGAATCCTTTGAACCTTATCAACCCTCTGATTCACTTTCCTTTCCTCCTACCAAGAAAAGAAACTTATCTCCCAAATCTAAAGCTAAATCCAAGCCACAAGCTAAGCCTAAGGTGAAAGGGGTTGTCATCAAGGAAGTAATAGCCGCAAGAGGTCAAACCAAGAAGAGTACACCTCCGGGAAGAAGTAAAGCAACAAAAGAGTCATCTCCTCCTCCTTCTGACTCATCCGACACACCTACATTTTCTCCCAAATCATCTAAAAGGCCAAAGTATGATGAGAAGATTAAAAAGGTCATGGCAAACATTCTAGAGGAAATTATTCAATCTAAGGGAGCAAAGAAAGGGAAATCTTTGAAGCAACCATAAATTAGAGATGAAGAAATCACATTCACTCCATAGGATTCAATGTGTACAAGATTGAGGAATCTCAGAAGTACCTGAGTCACTTTGCAAGAAGAAGTGTTTGCAAGATGCACTATATTAACTACAAGGTTCTTCAAGAGGTATTGAAATTCAACCTGAGTCCTTATATTGATTCCTATATGCCCTAGCTATTTATTAAACTCGCTTATTGTACCAAGATAGTGAGGCATTTTTATTGTAACCTTAAGCCTTTAAATGATCCTCTCCGAGATGCCTTAGAAGAAGAAATGGTTACTAAGATTAAAGGTCAAGAAATCCTAATCTCACCCTCCAAAATCAACAACTGGTTAGGAATAGAGGACCCTCCTGATGATGATTATCATAATCTTGATTCAAATCAATTATTTTCTATCCTAAGACCTGGTGAGATAGTGGGACCTCTAAATTTCAATCCGAGTGATATGTGTGATTTTCATTGAGTCCTATGGTATATCTATTCTAGAGCTATAGTGAACAAAGCCAACAACTTTACTCATTTTATTGAGAGGGATTATAGAAAATTTGCCTCACTACTTCTCAAAGAACAAAAGGACTTGGGAGAATATATATTTACTAAGATCAAGTGATATAGGTTTGAAGGAAAACCTACTACTCCAATGCCTTATCCTCAGTTTATATCTCTATTATTGAAGAAGAACAAGATATGGTACTTGGAGAGTAAGAAACTAATAGAGAGGATAACTCCAGTAGGGAGAAATCAAATTGGGAAATTGAATATTGATATTCCCATAAAGACTCCTCTAGAAGCAAGTCCTAAGAAGAAGAAGAAAGCTGAGATTGCAACAAGTCGAATGGATGACACACAGTCTTCTGCTCCAGCTAACACATCCTCACCTTCATTCTTTGGTGTCGTAATGCAAACATTTATGGAGAACATTCTGAAGGGTTTTCATATCGATATTGCGAATACCAATGCTGAGTTGATAACTTATATGAATGAGAAGATGGGAAAATTTGTGGAGAGAATGGATAAGAGACACGAAGAGATGTTAGCAGAACAACATGCCCAGGGTGAGCTTCTGAGATCAATTATTCCCAGAATTTATGCTATGGCATCTGGCTCCCCTATTCCTAGTCCCTCCATTATTCCTGAGCCAGTACTTGTAACCCCCTCCATAATTATATCCGAAACATGTGATTAAAAATGAAATAGAGACCAATAATAATCAAAATTCATTTACATTCCCATCCTTAAGATAGGATTTTCACAAATACATTTCACAAACACTTTAATCTGGTCTCACATTCATATTTCAAATACAATTACTTCCTGAAGACAAATTACATTCATATAAATATCAGAGTGCACAATAATAATACCGGCAATCCTGGGTTCATATCTTCACTAAAGATACGTAGGCACATACGTCTTTTACAATTTCTCAAATGGGGATTATATAAATTTCAATCCAAATACATATTCAAATACACCTCCATAACACATACAACCATATATCCATCCTAACATATACAACTCTAAATACATCCAAATCCACTACCATTATCCCAAATAACAATGATAACCAACTACCAAGTCCAAATGCCTATAAGGGATTCTCGCCACCCCTAGTTGCTTGCTCCTTCCTCGAGCCACTTGACCTGTCTAAAATGTTGGTAGGGGAGGGTGAGATTCTAGAGAATCCTAGTAGGAAATAGATACCAATATGCATGCAAGATAAGTGTTTAATGCATGACATGCTTGCATCACAATAACTCGTGCTCACATCATGATATATCCGCATGCTCAATGTTTCAACAACATACTCATGGCCATAGCATAAATAGAAATAGAGCTTCAATCATTCATATATGTTTCACATAATCAAGCAAAGTAATAACATACATCAATACACAAACACAAATATCAATACATGCAGAGAGGTAAGTTCCCTACACTTATTCTTTCCACGTATGCTCCATCATCGGCTACTCACGATCTAAGCGGATATCAAACCATGATCAGGGCGAATACCCAACCCTATAACCAAATCAAGGACATAGGATCATTCTCTTTTCCAAATTATCAATTTCATAACACTTAAAGTTGGTTACCATTCATGACGTTTAGGTGGCTAATCAAAGCCTAAACATATGCCCAAAGGCTTGGGAAACACTTGACCAAAGGTTACCTTTTAAAAGTTCAAAATGCTGCTTTTTGGGGGTTGGCCGTGACCAGCCTACTTATGGGCCGCGGCCAATGGATGCACAGAAGGTCTTGGGCCGTGGTTCATAACCTTTGGCCGCGGCCAAGAAAATTCTGTTTCTTGGCTGAACTTCCAAAAATCATAACTAATTCTAGAAAAATTGAAATGAGGTGATTCAAAAGCCAAATGAAAGGTACTTAAGTCCTCTTTATAGGAAAAATATGTACCATTACTGGAAATCATTACAAAATTCCAGAATTATACAATACTCAACACTGCCCCAAAACATAGTTCAATTTTGATCCCAAACTTTGGCAAAGCATAAATCTCTGTTCACAAAATGAAATGACACAAAATATATGTCCATTTTGAATCTTGGGATGTGAAATTTAAGACTGGAAAGTTTCACAATTTTTTGAAATCATTTGGTCATTCAAAACGTCCACACAAATAAACTGCCCAGAACAGAGTTCCAAGGGACAGATTTTCCAATTTTCTATCAAAGTATCCCATGACTCCAAAATTAAAAATCAAGTCTATTCCCACATAAATTTTCACAAGGAACACAATGGTGACCTCAAAATGACCAAAATCGCAACCTAATTACATGCCCTATTTTTTCCCAATGCATAAAACCAACACAAAGTGGCAAAACTTCACAATTAAGCTTCAATTCAATTCTATTCATTTAAAACACTAAACAAGGCACCAATTCCATAACAATAACATACTATACTCCCCAAGACCCTAAATCATGAAAATTAGGGCTAAAATTCCAGAAATTCAAGGCCTAACCAATGGCCACAAAACTTATATGAAAATAAAGCTTTCACTTTCCTCAACAACTTTCCCAAAGAATTTTTTCGGTTCTCCAACTTCTAGATTTCTTTGTGTGCTCAAAACACCACCAATGGAAAATCTAAAACCATAGGATGAAAGCTCTTAACAAGAGGAACAACTTTATAGAAGAACATTTTTCCTTTAAAAGCCATTTAGAGGGTCAAATACTCACCTTCTACATAAAGTTCTTCTTCTCCCTTGGGCTGCCATGGCTGAACGAAAAAGAGAGAAGGAAGAGAGATGAAAATGATGATGAAGCATGATGAGATCAGATTTTTGTCTCCCAAACCCATGCCTAAACACACAAAGAGAGAGGGGGAGAGAGAGAAGTGATATTAAAATGTTTTCTTGACTTTTCTACACTCTCTTGCTTTATCCCAACTTGACACTTGTCTTCATCTCATGCAATCTCACAAAGTAAACCACTAATTAGCCACTTAATCCCCCCATTTGTCATTTACTCTCACACCTCATTTTCTCTTAGTTAGTAATTAATTGCTCCATTAATCACTAACTTATGGCCATTCTTTCAATTTTCCCAACAATTATGGCATATTAATTAAAATTGACATATAACACATATTTAATTTTTGTCCTCTTCTTTATGCACCATTTACCCTTATTTTAGCCCAATAATTATTTTATCACATAATTATGCTAAAATACAAGGTGTTGGGCATTTCCAATAATAATTCGGATCTCAAATCCACATTAATCCACATAATCATTCACAAGAATTGTAATTAGCCCTTAATCGAAATTTGGGGCGTTACAGTACCCGCCTCTAAACTTGGACCTTCTAAACCTAGCCCTTCTATGCCTAGTCCTTCTGATCCTATACCTACTAAGCATAGACCCTCTGAGCTTGGACCCAGTAATCTTCTATTCTCTATGCCTAACCCTAACACATCAAGCCAATCCACATCACCACTGATGATCCAGCTCAGCCAGTTCAGCCTGAGTCAATACCTACCCCCATTGCCTCACCTACACGTACTGAGGAAGTACTTTTATCATCACCTGCTGCTACAGAGGAGGTAGAGATTACTTCTCTGGTTCCATTTCAACCTCAGAGCCTTCTAGAAGATCCTAAGGTACCCACAGTGAACCTTCCTGAACCTAAACCATCATCTTTAGATTCTTCCAGTTCAGATGGCTCACATGAATCTTTGGCATTTCCTATTACTCCTATCTCAGTAGCTAAGCCATCTACTCCTCCTCATGATTAATTCCACCCTTGTAATGAAGACAAAAAGGGGGAGAAGAGCCTAAGTGATTTTGTAATCAATGGCTGAGTAAATGTATAGGGGATATGGGTGTACAGGGCTTAAGGGAGCTTTTCACTTTGAATTTTAAGTTTGATTATGTAATGAATTCTTCTTTATGCCATTAAAGTTAAAATTCATTCAAGTTATGTTGCATTGTGGGACTAATGAGTTTTCGATAGTGTATGCAAGGTGAATAAGTAAATAAGAACAAAAACTCAATTTTTCAAGATCATTTGAAAAGATCTTTACTAAGCTATTTCAAATGAGTTTTCAAGTTTAAATTGAACAAAAGATTTCATATGAAAAGTATTTAAGAAGTACATGTTTGAAAACTCAATTTCAAAAACTTTGTTCAAAATCACCAAGTTTTGTCATCATCAAAAAGGGGGAGAATGTTAGATACCATATGTTTTAATGATAAAAAAGATTGGACTAATGATATAAGAGAATTTGATAACAAACAAAAGAATTTGAACAAAGTAACTAAATGGCAGACAAAAGCATTACTCAAAGTAAGAACTTGAGTAATGAAGAAGAACTGAGAGACAAAGCATAGAAAAGAAAATAGCACTGGCAGATTTTGCAAGGGATTACTCGAGTGAGCACTCGAGTAATGGTGAAGAAAATCTTCCAGAGAAGCACTGCCAGAATTTGGATGAAGTTACTCGAGGGGCTACTTGAGTAATCTGCAAAGTTATATGAGTCACTCGAGTAACCAGAGCAAAAAACATCTAGTAGCTCTAGGCCAAGAAATAATCCTTGTTACTCGAGGGAACACTTGAGTAACTACATGCGATAAGCCATTACTCAAGGAACCACTCGAGTAATCTGCAAAGTTATTTGAACCATTACTCGAAGGATCACTTAAGTAATCAGATCAGTAAAGAATAAGTACTCTCAGCCAAGATTTGAGTCTCATTACTTGAGGGACCACCCGAGTAATCTGCAAACTTATTTGAAATTTACTCGAGGGATCACTAGAGTAACCTGTGAAGAAAAGACATGCTTACTCTAATAAGTGTAATACCCCAACTTTTGAGACTTGAGCTTAGAGAATAAGCCTGAGATTAGTGGATTGCTAAGCCCTGGTTTAGAAAGATCCCAAATTGTGATTAAGAGTTAATGACTCCAAAAGTGGATGTGGTTAGTGATAAATAACCCTTTTAGAGAATATGATGTGATTTGGCACTCAAATGTGATTCGTGTGTGTTGTGAGCAGCTTCGAAACCCTGTATTTGAGTTCAATTGTGGATTAACATTCAAATTGACTTAGAATAAAGGGAAGAATTGAATGGGGTATTGTGTTGGAAATGGTGTCATAGTGTGTTTTAATGTCATTGAAATTGATTTGGAACTTTGGAATGGAAAAGTTGAAATGTTAGGTTTTGAAATGTGAATTGTGTTGACATGTTGAGATTGTTTTGAAAACATGTCAATGTGATGTGAATTTGATTGATTTAGTGTTTCCAATGGATTCCTTGTGAAAATTTATGTGGGAATGATGTTTGGTATGAAAATGGGACCATTGGAAGCAAATATGAAAAATCTGAAATTCTATCCAGTGAAACTCTATTATGGGCAGTCAGTTTGTGTGAACGTTTTGAATAAAAAAATGTTTTCTAAAAATTATGAAACTTTCTAGTCTTAAATTTCACATCCCAATCATCAAAATGGACATATAATTTGTGCCATTTCGTTTTGTGAGCTAGGAGATATGACTGTCCAAAATTTGGGATGGAAACTGAACTCTGTTTTGGGGCAGCGATGAGTTTTATGTAATTCTGGAATTTTTTGGTAATTTTGGGTAATGGCCCATATTTTTTATATAAAGAGGACTTAAATACCTTTCATTTGGCTTTGGAATCACCTTATTTCAATTTTTCTAGAATTATTTATGATTTTTCAAAGTTTGGGCAGAAAATCTGCCAGAAAATCCGAAAATGGGAATTATGACATCATCGAAATAAAAGATGACATCAGCATGGAATTAAATATTTTCTCATCATCTTCAGCTCTCATTTCTGACGTGCTGAACCAACTGAAACTAGTGAGAGAAAGTTGAGAGCTCTTAGAGAGAGAAAGAGGAGAAATCTCACAAGGTAAGCCGATTTCTCCGACGATCTAGCTCCTAACGCGTATAACCTTGCTCCTAAGCTTCTTTTTTATGTTCTTTAAGGTGTTGGAAGCTCAATTTTCATGGTTAAGAAGGGCTAGGGTTTCAGCCACTCTTGAAAAAAGCTAGTGAGAGCTTGAGGTAACTTCCAAACTCTTGTGTATTGACTATTCTGGCTACTGTGGACAATTTAATCGGTGAAATTTCGCCAGATTGTCATTGGTTTCAAAAATGGAAAATGGGTGTGTGGGGCTGTTATGCTGCCCAAATTGGTACTAAATGGTAGTTGTAACCTAATGGAATAGTCAATAAATTGGTTAGGAGTATAAAGGAATATATTTACGGAGCCGAAACCGAAAAACCACAATTTTCCCCGGAATACTTGAGAATTTTGGCCATCTCTAGAAATGGGTCTTAGAGTTGGATTTTCAATGATTTGATTATTCCATTGAGTTCAGGAGTGAAAATTAGGTAGGGTTACAGTTGGGCACTTTTTCGGAAAAGGCCAAAAAAGCATAATTACGAAAACGCCCTTGAAACCCTTAAAGTGGGGCTGTCAAGGGTAATTTTGTAATTGACATTGAATTTGATAGTTTCAAGTTTGGAAATGGATTCCTTGGGCGGAAATATGTTAGAATAGCCCATGTCAAAATTTCAGGAAAAGTATAGTCGAACCGGGTATGGTGGGGCTAGGCCGGGTCCCCGGGGGCATTTTAGTAAATTTTCAATATAGCCTCATATAACCCCCAGAAACACTATGGAAGTGTCTAAATAGTACATTTGACATTGTAGGATCAAATATGAAGCCCCGAGCTGTTTGCATGTAGATTGAGGCACACGTTTCAAGGCATAAAAGGGTTAAGGTAGGGAACTTAGCTCTCCTGCATGCTCTGGTAACTGTATTAATGTGTTGATGCATGTTATTGCTTTGCTTGATTATGTGAAACATGTATGAATGATTTGAAGCTATGTTTCAATATATGCTATGGCCATATGTTTACCGTTCGAAGTATTGAGCTTATAGGTTTGTCATTGTATGTGTGTATAAGTTATGTGATGCAAGCATGTCATGAATTAAACACTTATCTTGCCTGCATATTGATAATGTTTCCCTACTGAGATTCTCTCAAATCTCACCCTCCCCTACCAACAATTTAGACAGGGCAAGTAGCTCGTGGAGGGAGCGGCTAGGACTCCTTCGAGATGAGAGTTGGTAGTTGGTTATCAATGAGTTGTGAAGACTGTATATGATTCAGTTGAATATAGGGTTATCAATTTGAGATGAGATTGTGTAATCCCCATTTGAAGAATTGTAATGGGCAATTATGCCCTGTGTATCTTTAGCGAAGGTATGTACCCGGATTGTCGAGATGATTATGTTGTGCACTCTTATATTTATATGAATGTGATTTATCTTCATGTAATAATTATATTCGAAATGTGAATATGAGACCAAGTTTATAAATGATTTTGAAAGATATTTGTGAAAAACCTGTCATGTGATGGGTTAGTAAATGTTATTTGATTATTATTGGTCTCTATTTCATTTTAATCGCGTATTTCGGATATACTTACGGAGGGGCTTACAGTAAGCACTCGAGTAATCAGGTATTTCCAAGGTTTGTGATGTATCTTACTCTATGTCTTACCCGAGTAATATATTATGTAAATGTTGAATTACTCCCTGCCATAATTTTGATAAGTTTACTCGATGAATTACTCGAGTAATAAGCATTATCACTCGAGTAGACACTCAAATAATGCAGTCCAGAAAACATATTTTTAATCCAATATTTATTGATTTGTTTTCTATATGATTAACCATTCGTTATATTAGTAATTAGTACATTTACACAGAAATATTGAAGAGATCATGCCATAAGTGGTAAGTCAAAGATAACGTCCAAACGCTCACCTACTGCTACCTACCGCAAACGGATAGTTTTCAAAATTGAATAACGGTTAATAGTAGCTACAGGACTCAAACGAACAAGTTGAAATTGTTCCAACGGCTATCAATACTCATCTATAAATATGGGAATAATCAAACAGAACAAAATAAGACAAGATCAAGAATACGCACATACATCGATTAACATATTCTCTTAGTGCTCTGGTTTTTTTATATTCATAATCTATACTTCAGTGTTTATACATTTACTCTGTAAGAGACATTTTCATGACAAAACTTAATATTTTTTATTGAGACAACTTAAGGTTGTGGAACTTTGAGTTGGGAATTTGATTACAGCGTGTATAGGGGAGCAAGTGTCTAGGTGAAGGAACTTGTTGTACTGAGGTGCCAAGAACCCACTGAATCTTGGAAGACATAATGAAACTCTCAAAGACGCTCTGAGGACTGGACGTAGGTCAAAGTGGTTGTGCCTAAACTAGTATAACTTCCGGTGTGCACTTCGGTGATATTTCTCCTTGCTCTTAACTGCTTTAAATATTCTATCAATTTTCTTATACGCAACGAAATTTCTAGTATCACCAAATTTACCCCCTTCTTGGGTGAAACGCTTGCACTAACACAACGCAAAATGGAGGGAGATGACCTGGAATGTAACATTCAACAAAGACGCATCTTTCTCAGTGGACATTAGCAGGAAGGCATGGAAGGAGTGAAGAAACAACAAGTAATCGAGCGACTTTTCTTCCTCCTATGACAGCAGTAAATAGGAAGAGGGATTCATTAACAGATTTGATCTCTCTTCTTCCTCTTTATTCTTTGAATATGAATTTCTTTATTTCATTATGGATTTTATTTTTGCCATGAGTGGCTAATTTTCTTTTTTGACCTAAATAAACTATGAACTCACTAGTGAACTAGATGTTACTTTCATGATTTATTAGTTTTTTTTTCTGTTAATTTTGGTTACTTAATCTTGTTTTGATATATCCGTTTGATGATTGGCCACCATTAGATATGAATTTGAATATTAGGATTTACCTTGATGAAGGAAATTTTAATTAGGCTCTGAGATTAAGTAATATGGGATTAAATTATGATTTAATTTACGATTAGGATAGACATATACCTAATAGCCTCATATAATTGTTGAAGAGTGTGTTTGAGTTTTCTTGCCTTTTGAGTAATTTGGTTAGACATAATAGTTATACTTAAGAGAGGGTTGTGAGTGGACCGACAAGTACCTTTAGCTATTTATACTCGAGATTAACAAAATTAACATTTGAGACTAACTAATTAAATGGATTTAAGATTTGGAGCGCTAGTGATGGGTTAATGACTCTAGGTTGTATTTGACATTGATAATTTTGCTTATTTAATTTCCTTTGAATTTACTCATAACTAGATTCGTTTAACTTAAAAGAAATTGAGATTTTAATATCTAAAAAGTAATTGATTGATTCCTCATGGGACGATACTCTACTTATCACTTTATTACTTGGCACGACCCGTATACTTAGGGAGCGCATCAAGTTTTTGGTGCCGTTGCCGGGGAATTTAGGCAATTAGTTTTTGTATTAGAGGACCTTTAGTATTTTAAGCTTAACCATTTTTTCTTTCCTTTTCTATTTTTTTTAGGTTTGATACTCGATCTTTGTCTCTTTGTCTTTGCAGTGCTTTACATTACATGTCAGGGACAGCAAAGAAAACATCTAAGAAGATAAGGAAGGTTAGCAAACTTTTAGAGACAACACCACCGCAATATTCAGATCACGAGGAAGAAGAAACCATAAGTAAAGAGATGGCTGAGGATGAGAATGATACATTGGGTGTCAATGATTTTCTAGGAAGGCAATCTTGAGGTTATCAATCCGGAATCAAAGTACCTGCGTTTCAAGCCAACAATTTTGAAATCAAGCAAGCTATTCTTAAGATGCTTGAACTACAGGGTCAATATGCAGGAAACAATACAGGAGATTCAAATCGGCATCTCATACAATTTCTTGATGTTTGTGACTGTTTCAAGCAAAATGGAGTTCCTAGTGATATGATCCGTCTTCGGCTCTTTCTATACTCTCTACAAGGAAAATCCAAAGAATGGCTCAATGGTTTAGAAGAGGGTAGTATAACCTCTTGGGAGACCTTGGAAGAAAAGTTCATATCAAGATTCTTTCCACACAACAAGATGGTAGATGCAAGAGTTGCTTTGAATAACTTTTGTTAACAGTTTAGTGAACATTTGTATGAAGCGTGAGAGAGATTTAAGTTGCTTGTTAGGTAAAGTCCAGGCCATAATCTAGAAAAATGGGTATTGCTTCAAATCTTTTGTACTCGTTTGACTCCTGAATCTAAATTTGAATTAAACGCCGTCACTAATGGAGGAATTACAAAGCAACCAGTAAATCATGTCTGGAAATGTTTAGATGACTTATCAACAGACTTTATCCAGAACAACAATGAAAGAAGAGTTGTGAAGAAAGTTACCGAAGACCCTTCGTTAGAGTTAATGGCAATGTTACAGACTCTCAACAAGAAGTTTGACAACTTAGAAGTACAAGTAAAATGATCTAATGGTGGGCATATGGGAGTAAATGCAATCTATGCTCCTTATGATTATTGTGGAGATAACCATGTTAATGGCCAATGTCTCATATCACAACAGACAGAGTCAATAAACTATGCTAGAAACTATCGTGGCAATAACCAAAACAATCCATACTCAAACACCTACAATCCTGGGTGGCATAACAATCCTAACTTCTCTTGGAAACATGGTGCCACTCTTAATCAAGCATCAACTTCTACTACAAAGAAAATTTTACCTCCTGGCTTCTATCAATTGGAAAAGGAATCTATTCCTACTCAAGAACCTAAAACTAATCTAGAAGCAATGATATCTCAACTCACGAGTTTTCAATTAAAGAGTACTCAGGATCAAGCTGCTACTAATGCAAGATTAGAATTATCCATAAAAAATCTTGAGATACAAATGGGACAACTTACAACTGCTGTGAATGTATTACAACAAAAAGAATTGCCAAGTAATACTATGCCTAATCCTTGTAGAGATGAAAAAACAAAGTGTAAAGCCATCACCCTTAGAAGTGGTAAAGAATTACTTGAAGTACAGCAGCCAACAATGAAGCCTTCAAGTTCTAATGGCAAAGAAACTCCCAAGGTTCTTGTAGAAAATGATATAGGGTCAACACAAAAGGTTAAGGGATTAGATGAGGACAGGGACTCCCAAATGAAGGAGGTACAGGAAAAGGTGACAACTACTGAGACTCCTGAATGGACACCACCTCTACCATTTCCTCAAAGATTTTAAAAGAAGGCATTTGATGAGCAATACAAGAAGTTTTTGGGTATCTTCAAGCAATTACATATTAACATCCCATTGATAGAAGCTTTGGAGCAAATGCCTAAATATGCTAAGTACCTAAAACAGATGTTAAGTAAGAAGAAGCATTTTACTGAGTTTGCAACTGTAGCACCAACCAAGGAGATTACTAGTGTCATTGAGCCTAATATTCCTTTAAAGTATAAAGATCTTGGTTCTTTCACTATTCCATGTGTGATTGGTGACAAATTTGAAGGTCGTGCACTGTGTGATTTGGGGTCTACTTTGAATCTTACTCCTTTATCTCTTTTTAAGAAGCTTCAGCTGGGGGTGGCCAATCCTACAACTGTTACACTTAAGCTATCTGATCAAAGTTTTTCTTATCCACATGGTATCATTAATGATGTGCTGGTGAAAGTTGGCTCTTTTATATATCCTATTGACTTCATTGTTCTTGACATGGAAGAGGATCAAGATATTCCACTAATTGTTGGTAGACCATTTCTGGCTACTGGAAGAGCATTGGTGGATGTCGAATAAGGAGCGATAATTCTACGACTTGGTGATGAGCGAGTCAAGTTTAAGAGGGATAAAACAACAGAGTGTCAAAATGTCAACACCCGTTTCCATTTTGATATGCGCAGGGCAATAATGAACGAGTTCAATAGGCAAACAGAAAAGTACAGTTATACTGATAATAAGCATTTGCTTACAAATAGTCATTAACAGAGTAGAAGTCGATAATAATGACAAATATGTACAAAATGTCCCAAAACTATTTCACATACAGACTATATACAACCACTGTATTTATCTTGGGAAACGTGTCTGTCAGTTTCCCTTCTCTGCATCCTTGGCTTTTGAGCCGCTGGCACCCGCTGAGACATTTTGATTAGAAAAAGGGGTGAGATTCCAAGGAATCTCAGTAGAAACATACAATCAACATATAAAATGCGAAAATTAAATATGCAATGCACCGTATCAAGTAAAATGAAAACTCATATCATCCGTGTGTGTACACAAAATTCAGGGCCAACTAACCCGTTGAAACCCCTACATGTACCTCAGCTGAGTCATTGACTACAGCTAGGCAAGACTAGTGTACCTCAGCTAGGTCCAAGACCACAGCTAGGTAATGTGCCTTAAGCACGTGTTCAAGTCACAAAATATAGTAACACACATCATACAAATAATCACATAGTATATGAGAGATAGTAGTTCCTACCTTAACCTCTTTCCTGTCTCAAAGGGTCTGCCTCGTAAAATGTGTCAACTATCAGCGTCCAACTCGGTCCTAAAACATCAAATGTACAAGAAATAGGTCATAACCTATCCAAGTATCATTTTAGACACTTCCATAGTGTTTCTTGTGGTTATATTAGCCTATGGTGAAAATTTAACAAAATGCCCCCGGGACCCCGGCCTAGCCCCGCCGTACCCGGCCCGATGGCACGTTTTTCCAAAATTTTGACTAGGGCTATCCTGACATATTTTCGTCGAAGGAATCAATTTCCGGACTCAAAATTACCAAATTCAATGTCAAATTATGAAATTGCACTTGGCAGCCCTACTTTTAGGGTTTTAGGGGCGTTTCCGTAATTATGCTTTCTCAGTCTTTTCTGAAAAAGTGCCCAACTGTAACCCCACCTAATTTTCCCTCCTGAACCCAATGGAACCATCAAATCATTGAAAATCCAACTCTAAGGCCTTCAAACATCCCTGGCCGAAATAATGGTCTTCTCCGGAAAAAATCGGGGTTTTACGATTTCGACTCCGTAAACACGTTCCTTTCTACTCCTGACCACTTTATTAACAATCTAATTGAGTTATAACAACCATTTGAACTAAAATTGGGCAGCATAACCCTTAGATATACACTTTTCCAAAATTTAAAACCAATGGCAATCCGGCGAAATTTCACCGATTAAATTGCCCACAGCAGCCAGAATAGTTAATATACAAAGGTTTGGAAGTTACCTCAAGCTCCCACAAGTTTTTCCCAACTATGGCTGAAACCCTTGGTCCTTGAACACCCAAATTTGAGCTCCACAAACCTTGAAGAACATAGAAGAATAGTTTAGGAGCGGAGTTATACGTGTTAGGAGCGAAATCGTCGGAGAAATCGGCTTACCTTGTGATTTTTCTTCTATTTCTCTCTCTAAACTTTCTCAACTTTCTCTCACTAGTTCAGACCTGTTGCAACACGAAAATGGGCTGAAGAGGATGATGATATATTTATTTATCACATATTTTACAATATTTTATTTATTTGTTTTATTTTCCAAAATTTCAAAAATGAACTTATGTACATAAATCCTTATGTACATATAACCATGCCCATTAAGCCCAATCAATATTTCCTTATTTATGCCACATGTAGGAGACACCTAGGAGTCCCTCCCTGTGGTCTCAATTGACTTCACAACTTGTTCCAATTACGTATACACGTATAGTCTCAATTTTGGTCAAAATTGCACTTTTTGCTCAAATTTCCCATAAATTCATATTAAATTGACCAAAATATTATAAATATATTTTTAACCTTCATTTTACTTAATTAATTGAAATTAACTTCAATTAATTGGAAAATAATTTATTTTGTGCTATTTTGGCAAAATTATGATTTTGCCATTACCTTTCTAATCCAATTTCTTTTCTTATTTTTCTTTGGCCAATTTCCATCTATTTTTGGACCAAATATTTTCTCTAATATTCCTTCATTTTTGGACCTTAATATTGGGCTTTTTAAATTACCCAAGTTAATTCCTTAATTATTTTTGCCCAATTTCTCATGAAATTGAACATTTATAAATTCATAAATTCCAAATTCATGAATATACACCATTTTATTGAATTTCTAAAATATTTACAATAATTTTGGTGAATATAAATTTTGGGATGTTACACAAAATGGCTTTAAACAATGTGCAAAGGCTGTTGTGATAGATGACCTCAATCTAGCTAAATTGGATTCATTTGCCATTAAAGAACCCCTTAAAACAACTATCATTGTTGAAAAAAATATGGTGGAGATGCTTATAGCCAAAGTGAGCCAGTTTTGAACACCTATGCATCCTTCTCTGCATTACATTAGCACTTCTTATTTCAACCTCTATGACCTTCTAACATAGTCAACCTGAAGACTATAAAAAAAGCGCTTGTTGGGAGACAACCCAATGATTTGGTTTCATTTATTTATTTTTCTTTCTTATTTTTATTCAAGTTTAAAGATGATTGCTCCTCTTATGGTTGCAAATTCTTGCTCCCGCACTCTTTCCTCTCTCAAAATTTAAAACATCCTACATAGTACTAGACGAAGAACTCCACATCAGAATCAGAGATATAAACCAGGGGAGTACTAGTTTCTTTCCCTCTTTATTGATTTTTGCAACATTGAGGACAATGTTTGATTTAAGTGTAGGGGAGGGATATGATTTTTTTTTTGTGCTTGTCCTTATGCAATTGAAAAGAATTTTTCTTGGCAAAAGTTAAATTTTTGCATTGCTTAAGATTGACCTTAACTTTGAACAATCCCCATCTTAGAGAGTGCTATTGAAAAAAAAAATTAAAATAGAAAAAAATGCTTCAATTAAGCCTCTAAGCCTTGATTTTTTGTATAAATCTTGAGATGGGCTATAAGAATAGAGAGTAGTTTGTAATATGATCAACAAATTATTAGTTTATGAATATTTTTGCTACATGATTTCATTAGGAAATTAGATTATGACATTTGCTAGCTAAGTAAGCTTTTGTTTAGAGATATGACTCAGGTGAAAAAAACAATACAAAAAGAAAAAAAGGGAAAAAAAGGGCAAAGAATAAGAAGCACAACTCCAATGGCTTCTCTAGCCTAACTTAGTAATCGGGGGCACTTCATCACTAATGTTGGCACTCGCATCAAACGGTTAAGTCAAATAGGGCTATGAGTTGGGCTAAAAGCCTCTTGAGGTATATGTTGGAGTAACTAAATAACCGGTGCTGCATCACCCATGTGCAGGTTCGCGTAAAAAGGGGACCTACAATAGCTCAAGATAAAAAAATATAAATGAAGCAATTTGAAGCAATTTTCTACCTGATGATCCTTAGTAAATTAAATGAAAAACTTAGTTAAGTGGGGGCATTTGAATTTTTCTAAAGAAGTTTAGTAGCGTAATATTCCTCTACTAATCTTATTGTTGCACTTATTACTTGCCGAGCCTTTGATCATGGGATATTAAGAGATGATTACAATTGTTTAAGGCTATTGGCTTAGTGACCATTCTTATAAGACATTAAATTGAATAGAATTTGATAGTATGATCTAAATGTGGTGGTGTGCTGCTCTCTACTAAGGAATTTCATAAGTAATGTGCTTTTTGTTCAAATAATTATTTTTCTTTCTTTTGCTCGAGGACAAGCAAATGTTTAAGTGTGGGGGAATTTGATAAAAATATATTTTATAATTAAATATGTATAGATTGTAGGATATAATTGATTAAATTTATTAATATTTTATACCTATTTAATTATCTCTTATATATTTTCTATCTTTTAATTAGGTTCAGGATAAAAAGAAATTTTGACATAAAATCTTCCCATATCTTATTTTATTTTATAGGAGATAATATATATATATATATAAACGAAAGTATCCATGAAGAATAGCAAAGGCGCAAGCAGCAAATTGAAGAGAAAAAGACATGGACCCCACGCGATAAAAAGCAATCTAAAGGATATTTGAAATAGGGAAAGGATAATGGATATGCTACATGATATTGAATATACTATAATATTTGAAATTGGCGTGGATTCAAAAAAAAGATTGGACTCTCGGCCCGTATGCAAGGAACAGAACCTAAACTTGTATCTATTAAAAGGGAGCAACGCAGAGTGGAGGGAGACGACCCGGAACAGAACATTCAGCAGAGACGCGTCTTTCTCAGCGGACAGCAGTAGGAGGGCACTGAAGGAGTGAAGAAACAACAAGGAATCGAGCGACTTTTCTTCCTCCTGTGACAGCAGTAAATAGGAAGAGGGATTCATTTACAGATTTGCTCTCTCTTCTTTTTTCTCTTTATTCTTTGAATCTAAATTTCTTTATTTCATTATGAATTTTATTTTAGTCATGAGTGGCTAATTTTCTTTTTTGACCTAGATAAACTATGAACTCACTAGTGAATTAGATGTTACTTTCATGATTTATTAGTTATGATTTGTGTTAATTTTGGTTATTTAATCTTGTTTTGATATGTCCATTTGATGATTGGCCACCATTAGATATGAATTTGAGTATTAGGATTTACCTTGATAAAGGAAATTTTAGTTAGGCTCTGAGATTAAGTAATATGGGATTAAATTATTATTTAATTTGCGATTAGGGTAGACATATACCTAATAGCCCCATATAATTGTTGAAGAGTGTGTTTGAGTTATCTTGCCTCTTAAATAATTTGGTTAGATATAACAGTTATACTTAAGAGATGGTTGTGAGTGGACCGACAGGCATTTATAGCTACTTATACTCGAGATTAACAAAATTAACATTTGAGATTAACTAATTAAATGGATTTAAGATTTGGGGCGCTAGTGAGAAATTAGTAACTCTAGGTTGTGTTTGACATTGATAATGTTTCTTATTTAATTTCCTTTGAATTTACTCATAACTAGATTCGTTTAACTTAAAAGAAATTGAGATTTTAATATCTAAAAATTAATTGATTGATTCCTCATGGGATGGTACTCTACTTATCACTTTATTACTTGGCACGACCCGTATAATTGCGGAGCGCATCAATCCTCATTACCATCTCATTGCAAAGTTGAAAAAGTCTAATTTACCCTTTAGTTTCCAGTGTCTTTGTTTCACTTATCTTATTTTACTTGCCACATCACGCCACAACTACCACCACTAATACCTCTTCCTCCTCCTCCACCGCCATCATGTCAACACCCGTTTCCATTTCGATATACACAGAGTAATAGAGACCAAGTTTCACAGGCATACAGAAAAGTACATATATACTGATAAAAGTATTTGTTTACAGTCCAAAGTCAACCCTACAGAATGCGATAATATACACCACTATTACAAAATATCCAAAAGTATTTTAGACATAGACTATCTATAACCACGAACTTTGTATTTTCCTCGAGGCACATGCCAGTCACTTCCCTTGGTCCACATTCTTGCCTTTTGATCCACTGGCGCCCGCTGAGATGTTTGGTTTAGAAAAAGGGGTGAGATTCTGAAGAATCTCAGTAGAAACATGCTATCGTTCATAGAAAATGCGAAAAGTAAATATGATATATGCCATGTATGCACCAATTAATGAACAATATAAACATATCATATGCATATATACATGAGTAGGGCCCCGCCCCACTAATCTGCACCGGTTGGTCTTCCGCCAACTCCAGTGTAAGTGCCTCTAGCACTACTGGCCCCTATCTGGGCAAAACATGTTGATTAATAAAGCGCATTTACAAACATTGGCATTCACACAATCATATAACTATGGCATAATGTATGAAGGATAATGTCCCTACCTCGAAGTTCTATCGACCCCTTTCTGTGTGCCTTGTAAATCATGTCGACTTTCGGCTCCCGATTCGATCCTAAAATATTAAATGTACAAGAAATAGGTCATAACCTATCCAAGTATCATTTTATACTCTTCCATAGTGTTTCTTGTGGTTATATTAGCCTATGGTGAAAATTTACCAAAATGCCCCCGGGACCCCGGCTCGGCCCCGCCGTACCTGGCCCGATGGCACGTTTTTCCAAAATTTTGACTAGGGCTATCCTGACGTATTTTTGTCCAAGGAATCCATTTCCGGACTCAAAATTACCAAATTCAATGTCAAATTACGAAATTGCCCTTGGCAGCCCTACTTTTAGGGTTTTAGGGGCGTTTCCGTAATTATGCTTTCTCAGCCTTTTCTGAAAAAGTGCCCAACTGTAACCCCACCTAATTTTCGCCCCTGAACTCAATGGAACCATCAAATCATTGAAAATCCAACTCCTACCCCTAGATCGGGCCCTGACCGAAATTATGGAGTCCTCCGGGCAAAATCGATGTTTTGTGATTTCGGTTCCATAAACGCGTTCCTTTCTACTCCTAACCACTTTATTAACCATCTAATTGAGTTATATCAACCACTTGAACTAAAATTGGGCAGCATAACCCTTATATACACACGTTTCCAAAATTTAAAACCAATGGCAATCCGGCGAAATTTCACCGATTAAATTGCCCACAGCAACCAGAATAGTTAATATACGAAGGTTTGGAAGTTACCTCAAGCTCCCACAAGCTTTTCCCAAAAATGGCTGAAAACCCTAACTTTTAGAACACCAAATTTGAGCTTTCCAAACCTTAAAGAACAAAGAGGAATAGCTTAGGATCGGAGATATACGCGTTAGGAGCGAAATCGTCGGAGAAATCGGCTTACCTTGTGATTTTTCTTCTTCTCTCTCTCTCTAAAACTTGAACCTCTCTCTCTCACGTTCAGGTCTGTGCTGTGCGTGAAAATGGGCTGAAGATGAAGATGCAACATATGTTTTATTATATATATAAGATTATACTTTAATTATTTAACTATTTCCAAAACTTTCAAAAATCACTTTTATGTAAATAAACCCTATGTATGTGTAACCAAGCTCATTAATCCCAACCAATATTTTCTTCCTCTTGCAACATGTAGGAGACACCTAGGGGTCCCTCCCTTTGGTCTCAATTGGCTACACAACTTGTTCCGGTTACGTATACACGTAAAGTCTCAATTTTGGTTAAAATTGCACTTTTTGCTCAAATTTTCCATAAATTCATATTAAATTGACCAAAATATTCTAAATATATTTTTAACCTTTATTTTCCTTAATTAATTGAAATTAACTTCAATTAATTGAAAAATAATTTATTTTGTGCTATTTTGGCAAAATTACGATTTTGCCATTACCTTTCTAATCCAATTTCTTTTCTTATTTTTCTTTGGCCAATTTCCATATATTTTTGGACCAAATATTTTCTCTAATATTCCTTCATTTTTGGACCTTAATATTGGGCTTTTTAAATTACCCAAATTAATTCCATAATTATTTTTGCCCAATTTCCCATGAAATTGAACATTTATAAATTCATAAATTCCAAATTCATGAATATTCACCATTTTATTGAATTTCTCAAATATTTACAATAATTTTGGTGAATATAAATTTTGGGGTGTTACACATCACCTCCACCCTTTACCACCACCACTACATCCTCCACCACTATTACCTTCACTTGTTGCCACCACCACTACCTCCTTCGCCACCGCCCGCCACCACCACCACTACCTACCTTCTTCGATGTCATCGCCACCCGCCCACCACCACCTCCTCTGCCACCGTTGTCACTATCCACCCACCACCACCACTACCTCTGCCGTCGCTGCCACCCCAATCACTGGCCCACTACCCACCAGCACCACCAACTTCTCCTCTACCGCCACCCTTACTATAATATCCTAAATTTTGGGATTGGAGGCTTAAGAATAATCCTGGAATAATCGGACTGCTAAGCCCCGATTTAGTAGGAGTCCCAAATTTATTTCCTAATGATTCTTATATTTTTGGGCTATTAAAGAAAGTAAAATGGTGAATTTTGGAGAGTGATTATGCTTCCGGTGAAATTTCCCTTGAGGCAATGAGATTGTCATGTGATTTTGGATGATCAAATGATATCCATAAATTATAAAATTTTACAGGGTTAAATTAAACATCCTAAACTTTAATTTAATAAGTCATATGACTCAATTAGAGTTATATACAAAAATTTATGAATTTTGCAATTAGCCCAGAAAAACTCGAAAGTTTCTGGAATGGCTGACAAAGATTAAAATTCTAGGAATTTTGTGCTTCCAACTGGAAATGTATATTTTTTCTTGAAACTAGACTCAATAAGGGTTCCATAGCCTTTGGAATCACTTCAATTTGATTTTTCTAGAATTAGTTATGATTTTTTCAAAATTTGGGCAGAAATCTACTAGAATTTTGTAAAAATCCGAAATTAGGAAAATGAATTAATTAAATTGGGATATATTATTAAAACATTTCATCTCATTCCTCTAGCTCAAAACTGATGTGCTTCAGCCCTAAGAGAGAGGAGGTGCAGAATTTTTAGGGAGAGAGAAAGGGAGGAAAAAGCTTACAAAGGTAAGTGATTTCTTCGGTAAATCAGTTTTTAATGCGTATAACTCCATTCCTAAGCTTCCTTTTTATATGATTTAAGATTTGGAAGCTCAAATTTGGATGTTGAGCACCTAGGGTTTTCAGCCATATTGAGGAAAGGCTAATGGGAGTTTAAGGTAACCTCCAAAACTTCAATCTTTGATTGTTCTGACTGTTGTGAGTAGTTTAATCAGTGAAATTCTGATTGATTTGCTTTGATTTCAAATTTGGTGAAGGAGTTGGCCTAAGCATTATGCTACCAAAATTGAGTCTAAATGGTAGTTATAACATAATTAAATAGTTAATAAAGTGGTTAGAAGTAGAAAGGAAGACGTCTACGGAGTCGGATTTCAAAAACCCCAATTTTTCCCAAAGTTCCTATAAGTTTCAGCCAGCTCTAATTAGGGGACTAGGAGTTGGATTTTCAATGATTTGATGATTCCATTGTATTCAGGAGGGGAAATTATGTGGGGTTATAGTTGGTCACTTTTTCGAAAAAGGCCAAAAAGGCATAATTACGAAATCGCCCCTAAAACCCATAAATTGGGGTTGCCAAGGGTAACTTTATAATTTGATATTGAATTTGATAATTTCAAGTCCGGAAATGGATTCCTTGAGCAAAAATATTTTAGAATAGCCCATGTCAAAATTTCAGGAAAACTATAGTCAGACCAGGTACAACGGGGCTAGGCCGGGTCCCCAGGGGCAATTTAGTAATTTTTCAATATAAATTCATATAACTCCCAGAAACACTATGGAAGTGTCCAAATGGTACATTTGGAATTGTATGACCAAGTGGAGAGCCGAGATGTGACACGTTTTACGAAGCAAAAAAGGGTTAAGGTAGGGGACTTACCTTATTTGCATGTATTTGATATCTTTGCTTGTGTAGTGATATATGTGATTGTTTTACTTGATTGTATAGAGCATATTTGAATAAATGAAGCTTTGTTTCTGTTTTTGCTATGGCCATAGTCTTGTTGCATGAAACATTGAGCATGTAGAAATGTCATTATGAGGCATACATCTAGTTAAAGCTAACATGTCATACACATAGCATCTATCATACATGCATTATGGTATCTGTTTCCTATTGAGATTCTCTTGAATCTCACCCTCCCCTAACAACAATTTATACAGGAGAAGACAGAAGATATGCTAAAAACAAATAAGAGAATCGTACGAGAGGATTGCAGTGGCGGAACGAAGATAAGAAGATGTCTCTATTTCACTGGGATGGGTTTAGATACCCTAAAACCCTGTACGGCTACAAGGTTTGTAAATATTCTGTATGAACCCTTATCGAGAATTTCTGTAATCATGCACATATTATTAGTATATTTATGCTATTCCTGTGTTGCACATCGAACTGCATATCATTTTCTACGAATACTCTGGTAAATGTGAAATTAAAATATGGGCGTGACACCCACCGTTGCCGCTGCCACTACCTTCTGCTCCTCCATCCCCACTGCCGGCGACTCTTAACTTTTTTTTCTACAAAAATTATATTAAGGGTAAAATAGACTTTGTGCAATATATTAATTTTAAATAATTGTTAAAATATTAACTCATTGCATCTTGCTTCAAAGTAAAACCAAACATTATCCCTGTAATTAATATCGCATTGCATTACCATTGCATCGTATCGCATTGCATTACACTATAGAGTGTAATGGGATCGAACCAAACGAGCCCAAAGTTCGTAAAACAAAGCCAGCAAGAAAAAAAAGGCAATAAATTTCCCATTAAAAAAAGAAAATAAGTAATAAGTTGGCAAACAAAATTAATTAGTTTTTTGTTATGCTTATCTGACTGAGTCAAACTCGAGCATTATCGGGCCCGATTAGAAAATACTCTCTCAAAGGCATTTTATACATCTGCACAGACCTAAACTTGAGAGTTCATGCTTAATTAAGCGGCTAAGACATTTTTCATTAAGATTTATGCTTATTTTTAACCCAAAAAAAAAAAAAAAGATTCATGATGCAGGAAACAATTGCTAGAAATGATAAAAATAATACGTTGGTTAATCTACAAATAAAAAAGAAAACCATGAATTATGGTTAATTCCCCAAAAAAAAAAAAAATTAATTTTCAAAAAATATTGGTTAAGAATTCGAATATTCTCACTTACACAGGAATATGTTCAAAGACACGTGACAGTAAAGAGAAATTCAAATCGAACTAAACAAGGCAATTAAATATATCAATACATTTTACTCAAGTTTGACCCGCACTCTTGGAAAGCTTTTGCAAGTTCAATGTAAAATTTATAAAACTGTACAAGAAACAAAATAAAATAATAAAGGTATATATCACCAGCTCAGAGGATAAGGGTGAGATGTGAACGAAATTTACGAATTTAAATCACTAAGGGTGTGTTTGGTTGGGGGCTCCGGGGTGGAATTTACAATTTTGGGTTTAAGAAATCCAAATTTTATTCTCTCATTCTTTTAAATTTTGGGTTTCCATCTAAAATTTAAATACCTTCAACCTAAAAAGGTAATTTAACCTCTCTCCTCCCCCAAAAACCAAACACACCCTAAGACAAGGGATAAAGTAAGCTGAAATTTAAATAGAGAGTATCATTTGGATAACATCTCATGCATAATCATATAAAAAAGAGAGTAAAATACTCTAACTACTCTTTTGTTTTACCTTAATTACACAAGCTTCCCCTCTATTTTAGAAACATATATTTTAGCCCAAATCATTAATACAATTAAAGAATATCCTAAAAAGATTCTTGAAGTATATTTTTAAGAAAAATTAATATTAGAATAAATCTTATTTACTAGTTTGCCCCTCATTAATTATACCAAATCATTAATTTATCATTTAACATAAATATTTATTAATGACCTATTTAATATTCTTACCAAATTTATGGGAAAATTTTAAGTAATTTCTTTTGTTAAAAATATTGTCAGCTTATAAAAAATTTAAGTAATGTTTTTAATAAACTTATGTTTAATGAGGTATATCTTAGGCAATATATGTATTTAAAATATTGATTACATCATAAGTAAATTGAATAAATAAAAAATATTAAACATTTAAATTTATTAAGAATTAAAAATTTATAATTACAAAATTAATTAACTTTGTAATATGGCAATCAAATTAGCATAAAATATGAAAATATATAGTAAAATTATTTTTAAATTTTGGATAAAGATATGTGATTAAATAATATTTATATTTATGAGGGGCATTTGGGTCAAAATTATGAGTCAGTGTTGTCATTTAACGGTCAACTAACGATTAGGTGAATGGAAGTTGAATATCAAAATTAGAATGAAGGCTTCTACAACATATATTTTTTATTTTAAAAAAGGTCCATATTGGTTTTCAAAATAGAAGAAAGATCTTTATAATTTAAAATAAATAGAGGAGAGGTTGATGTATTTTACTCTAAAAAAATAATAGAAGTCACATATATTGAAGAATATATAGATACGAGAAGCATAAAAAAGATAAAAATTAAAGAAAGGAACTAATTTCTTAAAATTTTAATTTCAACCCAGGATCTTACTCTTTGGTTAAATATTTCTAAAGATTATTGTTCCTTAATTATAACTAATTAATGTTCATAAAATGGTCTCCTCCATATTATTATCCCAAATTAAATTGAGTTGCAATATTCACGGCAAAGAACCTCTCGATTGCAAGACCTCTTCATTACGTCTCCATTTAATTTAACCGACACCGTTTTGAAGTAAAACAAAATCTCAGCCATTGATTTTTTTATTATAATCTTACTTGTTGCTGTCTTCTTGAGGAGAGACCTAACCCTCACCATTGGCCTTTATCATTTCAATTGTTTGTAACATCATCAGACCGTCATTAATCATAACCCTTCTTAACATCCATTAGACCTAGCTAGGCTTCTATTGTAACTCACCTATGCCTTGTGATTCTTACTATACTTTTCTTTATCGGCCTTCTTCTTGCCTCCTTCAACATGTTAAGATCCCAAGGTGCTCCTCTGCCGCCACCACCCCCTCCTTCTCCGCCTCCTCCTGAAATGAAGGCTCTGATGCAGCTGTTGCCAGGCCTTGAATGCCACATAAGGTATCTCACAGCGTACACCAATAATCTAAATAGGAATTTGAGCCTTATACTTCATCACAATGAGGTTCACTATGACTTGCAATCAGACCCTTCATCTCCTTCCTCCAGTGATGAGAATAAGGAGGAGGAGGACAGCAGTGGTGGTGATGACTAAACACCACTATTGAATTTTTTAAATATTAAAAAAAATTCATATTGCACAATAATAAATTAATAACCATGAAGTATTATTGTAACATTGTTACAAATAACAACACATACTCAATAGTTCTAACATAATAAACGTTAGTTTAAGTTTTTGAAACCTTTTCTCTTCCACTTGGCTAACTTTGGGTGCCTCATTATACAGTGGTGAATGCATAAATAAATAATGGTTTTTATAAAAAAATTGTCATATAACTCATGTCACTAGAAAAAGAATATATTTGTGAGTAGAATGATCCTTTCCAACTTCCAATACACACTTCCAATCTATTTAAACTCCCTATGTTCATATATTTTCTTCATCCTCTTCTTTCATTATCCTCACACCATGGTGAAGCGACATGCTGAAGAAATGTTGGAGAATCTCCTTCCCCGCCTCCACCTCCTTCTCCTCCTTGTGCTCCTTCTTCCCAACATGTACTCCTGCCTGCTTCTCTTCCTCCTCTTCCCCAACCTCCATGCCCTCCTTGTGCTCCTCCTTCCCAACCTTCACCCCCACCTGCTTCTGTTCCTCCTCCTCCCTAGCCTTCACCTCCGCCTTCGGCCCGCGGTAGGCATCGCTTTTGTGTCCACTATGAGCTCGTTCTCATCTTCTTGAATGATTCAGATCACTCCTCAAAGGATGATAAGTAGGTTTTATTTATTTTCATTTTTTAGTGTTATTTATAAAAATATATTAATGTAATTATGGCTCCAATATATATAATAACATACCTTATTGTTGTTATTAAAGAATCGTGATAAATCTAATAAATAGCATACCTCATGGTAAACTAAAAATAACCGTTATAAAGGTAAAATAATAATTAGCAATTCTTACCATCTAACCATTATATAAGAACTTAAACATTGGATATTTGCTAATAACATACATAAGGGTTATTTGAACATAACCATTATATATATAAATAAATTAGCGGTTCTTACCAAATAACTGTTATATAAGACCTTAAAATCTATAACTGGGGTTTGTTTGTAAGACATTCAATTAGTTTGACATTTCAAAATTTTCACACTCGATCAACAGCTCTAGCTGTTTCAGCTTTATAAAAGGCGTCCGTTCAACCTCAGAGTTTTATTTCTTCAACTTTCAATCGGGTTGACATAGGGTTTGTGGTTTTTCTTTCATTACATATTTTCATGAATTTCTGTTGGGTGTGGATGATTATTGGGTTTTGATTGAGGTTTTTGTTTCTAAATGATATATGCTAGATGGGGTCTTTAAATAAGCAGTGGGTGTATGGCGATCGGTTAACAAAAGACTACTAGGATGGGGTAACAGATTTTCTTGAGTTTGCATTTGCACATAATCCCCCAAATGATTATTTGTTTCTTTGCCCCTAGTAAAGTGTGGCAATGTATAGTGGTGTAATTGAGAACCTTATAGTTACACTTGGTGATTCATGGAATTGATCCTACTTATACACGTTGGATGAGGCATAAGGAGACAATCAGTGGAGTGGTTGAACATATGGAAAGTTGTGTATCACCTGATTTTGACACAATCGCATTTAACACTAACTATCTCCATGATATGGACAAGACATACTTAGAAGAGGACCTTCAGAATTGTCCTAAAATGAAGGAAACTTTTAAAGGGTGATGTGGTGAAGCCCTTGTACGAGAAGTGCACTAAATTCACCTTATTGAGGGATGGGTTGATGTTGTACAACATGAAGGTGAGAAATGGGCGATTTAATATAAGTTTCACAGAATTGCTCGAGGCTTTGAATAAAATGCTACCGAATAAAAATGTGCTTCCAACCAAAATATATGCTGCTAAGAAAATGTTGCACTCTATCGGCCTTAGCTATAAGAAGATACATATTTGCCCTAACGATTGTGTCTTGTTCAATAATGAATACTCATCACTAACACATTATCCCATGTGTGAGAAGGCACGCCACCAACAGAATGGAAAGAGCTCGAATAAGGCATTATGGTATTCCCTATTTTGCTAATATTTGAATGCCTGTATAACAATCCTGTTGATGCAAAAAATTTTAAGTGGCATGCAGATGAAAGGACAGATGACGTCATGTTTTAAAATCCTATTGATTCTCTAGAATAGAAGAAGTTTAATATAAACCACCATAAATTCGCTAAAGATTATAGGAACCTACACCTTACATTGGTTGTTAAAGGGATGAACCCGTTTGGGATGCAAAGTAGTACCCACAACACATAATCGATAATATTATTTATATATAGTCTTTCTTCATGGCTCTACATGAGGCACTAGTATTCCATATTGTCTATGCTAATTTTACGGCCCAAGCAACTCGTGACATATATGTCTACCTAGCACCACTAATTGAAGACTTAAAGCTCTTATGGGATGATGGGGTCATGGTGTATGATGTTCATGAGGAAGAGATGTTTAACTTGAGAGTCATGCTCTTTAGCACTATCAATGACTTTTCTGTATATGGTAATTTGTCAAGATACAGCACTAAAGGCCAACTTAGATGTCTAATTTGTGAAGAGTGTACACATTCAATTAAATTGAAGCATGGCATGAAGAATTCCTATATAGGATATCGAAGATGGTTGCTTTAAGAGCATCCTTATTGTTGTTTAAAAAAATATTTCAATAGGACATTAGAAAAGGGCAGGGCACCTTAACCTGTGACCGATGAATAAGTATATCAAAAGGTGAAAGATATAAAATGTCTATTTAGCAAACCCTTTACAAGAAAGTTGGGACAAGTGGTTGAAAGAAAAGGTCCATTTTCTTTAACTTGGCTTATTGGAGGACCCTGGATATAAGACATTTTCTTGATATTAAGCATAGTGAAACAAATGTGTGCGAAAGTATTGTTGTCACATTACTCCATATACTAAGGAAGACTAAAGATGGCATAAATACTATGCTAGACATAGCTGAGATAAGCATAAGGGAAGAATTAGCACCAGAGGAGAGGGGAGCCCATACATTTCTTCATCTCGTGGCTCACACAATCTCAAAGAAAGAAAAAACTAGTTTTTGTTAGTTCCTTGCTTAAATCAATGTGACAGAGGGTTACTCTTCAAACATTAAAAGACTTGTCCAGTGAAAGACTTAAAACTGATGGGATTAAAATCTTATGACTACCATGTCGTGATGGAGAACTTGATTCCAATGGCTATACGGGGTATCTTACCTTATGAGGTGTGAGCTATAATCAACAAATTATGTTCTTCTTTAATTCACTTTGCAGTAAAGTGATAGACCATCAAAAATTGCCGAGGTTACAAAATTGAATCATATACACATTATGTGAGCTTATGATATAATTTCCTCTAACATTCTTTGACAACATGGTCCACCTGACAACTCACTTTATTAGAAGGTACAACTTTATGGCCTGGCCTATTTAATGTGGATGTACCCTTTTGAATGTTTTATGAAGATAATGAAAGGATTTGTGAAAAATTGGAGTCGTTCAAAGGGTTGTTTTGTTGAATGATATATTTGTGAAGAGGCCATTGAATTGTCTACCACATACTTAAAAAATGCAAGTGATATTGGGCTTCCCATGTCTTGGCATGAGGGAAGAAAGACTAATGGGGAAGGGATTATGGGCAAGAAAGTTGTAACCATCTCACGCCAACAATTGGAGCAATCATACCTATATGTGCTACACAACTTCTAGGAGGTTGATGTGTATATACGCAACCATATGCTTCAAATTCATATAGAAAATCCCTACAAAGGAAAAAGATGGTGTGCTTAACAACACAATAAACATATTACAGTATGGTTTAAAGATCGAGTCATTGGCAAATATAGAGCCTATCCTAAATCAATTTCTAGCAAATTGAAGTTCTTTGCTTACGGTCCAAGCAATCAAGTGAGGTCTTACGCAAGCTACATCATCAATGAGCTCACCTTCTACACAAAAGAGCGAGATGATCAAGGCAAAATGAAAAATAGTAGTGTAACTCTTGTAGCCAACTCCATGGACGTATTGAGTTCTAAAGATAGAAATCTAATCTATGCGAAGACTGGCTAATTGAGCACTTTAAGGAGTTGGATTATATCAGCTTTCATGTTCCCATATTCAGTTGCAAATGGGTTGATAATAAACATGGCTTTAGAATTGATGACATAGGATTGATATAATTGAATTTGAACAAGGAATTGTATAAAGAATGGCCTTTAATTTTGGCTTCTTAGGTTAAACAAGTGTTCTACATCTATGATCCTTCTAAACATGGATGGTCTATTGATTTGTTGATAAATAAAGTGATTGATGAGGAGATGGGTTATGGAGTTGAGGATGATCCATTCAATAAAGATCACTTGAACCATTAAATTTGGATGATTTTGTATGTTAGGCATTATCACAATGAAGGGATTTGGGTTTTCAAGAGGGGAAAATTATTACTTGACGAGAAGAGAAGAATTCAAGAAAAAAAAAAGTAACCTACAAAAAGGTAAGACTAGGAAAAGAAAACGAAACACTTATTGTTTGTGTTTTGACATTGTATTGTCCTTTTCCTATTGTTGAGCTAGATTAATTTTGGTGTTTTAATGGATGTTCAACTATATTGTTATTTCTTAATATGTTGTTTATGAAAGTGTGTGGACATTGATATTAGTACACCTTAATTTTATTTTTTAAAAAATTGTTGCAAATATTTAACAATTGTTAGCTAGAAACCGTAATATATATTTCCAAAATAACTAACGGTTTTTTAAAATAACCATAATATATGTTGTTAGATATGATTAGTTTTGATGATATCTTTGTATAATATATTAATTTTCTACACTAACTAACTACTATATTTAATGTTGCATATATTGTAGATTAATCAAGCAAAGATTGAAGATAATCAAACAAAATAAAGAAGCTATCTTGTTGAGTTATGGCAAATGATCATCAAGAAGACAATCATGAAGCAAGAGATTGAAGAAAGAAAAAATTGTAAGATCTAATATGAATATCAAGATTCAAACTCTCAGAAGTGATACTGAAGGTTCCTATGATGATACTGGAGGTTTCTATGATCAAACGGTTATTGGAATGGGTCAATAAGAAGCCAATATAAGTTATATAGAAGTTATGGCACCTCTAGAAATGTTGCACTTGAGTTTTGGTGAAGCACTCAAGTGCTAGAAGCTGCTACACTCAAGTGCTAGTGGAACACTCGAGTGTCAAGGTACTCTATTCAGCTCTGTTTTTTGTTCAGCTTGATAGAGGTCTGGTATTTTGGCCATATCACTCAAACCACATGTTGGATTGAGATGAAACTAGTGGCATATAAAATTAGACTCCCAACACGTAAAATACACACCAAGATCATATTTAAAGGAGCTCAGATGAAAGAGATAGGAATCTTGGAAGATGGCACTGAAATCACTGTCATATTCCAAGACAGGTTTGGTATTTTGGACATAACTCTCAAACTACACATCGGATTGAGATGAAACCAGTGCGATATGAAACTAGACTTAAGAGATTTCCATGAATAGGTAATAGGTCCAATTTGAAGTTATATAGTGAGATATATGCCTTTTGGAACTTGATACTTATGATTTCAGACACTGTCTAGTGCGGTAAACACTCTTTGGATCATAACTTGCAAAATACAATGAGTTTGGAGCTTATTCTTCTTGCTTTGGAATGTATATGACAAGAGCTTTCTGATGATATGTTATTTTCCATATTTAGAGTCAAAATGAATAGATCATGTTTGAAGAGCACTCGAGTCCAAAAGCTCACTCTTGAAAAGTCATACGAGTGTATCTAAGAGCCACAGAAAATACATGAAGCACTCAAGTTCTGATATAGCACTCAAGCCTTTGGTCTCAGATGCACTCAAGTGTAACAAGTGAGCTAGCATGAGTGTGTTCCAGAAGCAAAACCAAAACTTGAAACTACGACATACACTCGAATGTTCATGTATGCACTCGAGTGTTGCATGAAAACACTTAAAAGTGCAAAATGCACTCTTGCAAGTATTGAAGGAAGAAATTATTAGAAGGCATATTAGAAGATTAAAATAGACTGATACACTCGAGTGAGGGCATCTACACTCAAGTAAGGACCCAACACTCGCAAGTGCAAAAGCTCTTTCTTGCAAAACTTGGAGCAAGTGTTGTACAGAAGCGAAGCCTGAAGCTAAAACATACTGATGCACTCGAGTGAGGATCTATAACACTCGTGAGTACAAAACACACTATTGTATAAATTCAAGCAAGTGTTACACAGAAGCTACAATAGGAAAGAAAAATCACCACAACACTCGAGTTCTATCTCTTCACTCAAGTGTGGTCTCTCAGCACTTGAAAGTGCAAATCGCACTCGCAAGAATGTATCACCGAGAATCAAGTTAGAAAAAAGAAAATATGCAAGTGCACTCGAGTCGAGATTGAGTACTTGAGGTTTAACCACATTTGCTTTAGCACTCTTGGAGCATCAGTTGAAAGTAGAGGAAGTGTTTATCATGCAAACTGGTAGTGCACTCGAGTATTGGACATATTTCTGTCTTCACTTCCTATCTTCACTCAAAAGTCATGCAAGTGAACATTGTGAAAATCATGCATGAACTCAAGTGAGGTACAGAACACTTGAGTGAGAAGAAGCAAAACGCACCAGACTCACAATAAATAATCTGAATATGATTAAATGTTGTCTATTCTTTATGTTTTCACTTGTTATCATATCTGAACGTTAACTAACATATATTTCAATTGTGAAATAAGATATTAAACGTTTGGATTGCAGATTCAAATGAGAAAGTCAATTACGGTGAACATCATCATCCACACCAAATGTCAGCTACCTACCACGACAAGCAACTGACACACCATGAAAGACTGTCGAATATTCAAATGCTCACTTCCTCGCTCCTCAACGAGACACTTTGCTCCGCAATGGACATTTCATAACGGTTAGTTTCTCAAATAAGCTCAACAGTCAAATGAAGCAACAGGACTCTAACGGACAAATACTCACAACAGTTATCTAGCTTCTACAACTCTTCTATAAATATGGTAGTATTCAGAGAAGAGAAGTCAGCAAACAGAGCGATGACGCCAATATGTGAATATCATGAGTCATCCAATTTGACCCAAACACTCTCTATTATTCTGTAGCTTATATGTCACTTACCATTGAGAGAGTGATTATTTGTATTGTACTTCAGTGAGCATTTTATCCACTCTGTGAGAGAGTTTGTAAACATTTGTATTTATGAATTGATCTTAAGGTAGAGGGACCTTGAGAGGATTGATTTTCTTACGGGGGAAGTTGTAGAGAGAATTGCCAATAAGACTTTTTGCTCATAAGACTTGCAAGGTGCAAGCAATAGAGAATGTTGCTGCTCATAAGACTTACGGGGGTGTAAGTAGGAGAGAACATTGCTGCTCGTAAGACTTGCACGGGTAAGCGAGAGAGAAAGATCTTCAGGATTGCTTTGCTCATAAGACTAGCCATAAGGAGGAGTATCTCAAAGAGAGATTTGTAAATGGCTTCACTAGTACCTGGAAAAACTTGTAGGATTGTAGAGGATTTTCTTGTACCCGGATTAAACAAGAAGATAATGGATTTGAAAATCTTAGGAGGAGCTTGGGGACTGGATGCAGGTCATCATGGATTGGACTGAACCATAATAAATCACAGTTTGCATATTCTCTTCCCTAAGCTCTTATATTTCCAACATATATTATTTAATCTAACTGTTGATTTATGATTCATTACTTTCATACTTATTACTTTCACTAAGATGCAAAATGATTGTCAAAGTTCTTAAGTTTTTTATCTTACACCAAATTCACCCCCTTCTTGGGTGTTAGCCGGTTCTAACATATGTAACAATAAAGTAATACATTACAGGTGTTGTATTTGAACCTTTATAAAGTCAAACTTTCACCTCTATATAGATGTCTATCTACTTCTCTATTTCATTCATTAGCACACTTGCCTTAGGTCAAATGTAAACCCTAAACCCACAACCTCGAAAGCGCGCTACTCCGGTCATCTTTTCCTATCATCGACTATCATTTTCAATCAAATCACACCATCCACAAAACCTTATTAGTACTTCTCAGTGATAGTTGTGCAACTCTTACGGTTTATTGTAACCATCCACAAAGACTTACGACATTCGTTAGTCATTTTCAGTGGATCCACACAATCAAAGGTGTTCATCGTAGTTGCTAGCAACAACTGCGCGATTGCTTTGTTGCCCTAACTCGCATTTTCATTCTTCAGCCTTAGCCAAGTCACATTTATTTGCGTGGTCTATTCTAATCATATGGAAATTTCCTTTCTCCATTTTACATTCTCCATTGCTATTCACTTTGTGTTTTGTAGCTAGGTTTTGACCTCAATTGTACTCACTTTTTTTTTAGGAAAAATCAATTGCTCTGATCAATAGTTCCTCTCTTGTTATAGGAAAAATCAATTGGTCAGTTCCTCTTGCGTTCACCATACTTGTCCTAATATTTCCACAAGTTGAGTATGTGGCAAATAACCCCAAATGGCATACGGTTCTATAGGCAACATGTATAACATATAGGGGTAGACATGATTCACAACTTTCCTATCCCTCATAATCATGTTAGTCTAGAGAGCTAAAGGCTGCCATTGATCCCAACTATGCTCTTCCAGTGGCCACCACATATGCTAGTGGGAGGAGATGTGGTTGGCTTTGTTGCATGGTGTAATATCCCAATTTTTGATTAAAGGCAAATCATGATTATTGTGGATAATTATGAATTTAAATTGAATTATTATGTGTTTTATGGCAATATTAATTAATATGTCATAATTATTGAAAAATTGGAAGAATGGAATTATTGGCCATGAGTTGGTAATTAAGGGAGAAATTAATTACTAACTAAGAGAAAATGGGATGTGTGATTAAAATGGCTAATAGAGAGATTAAAGTAGCTAATTGGTGTAAACCAATAGCAAGTTGACATGTGGAAAAAGGTGTGTAAAAGTCAAAAGGGAATAAAGAAGCTTATTTTCTCTCTCTTCTTCCCTTGTATTTGGATGGAGGTATGGGGGGAGTACTATTGTTTCTTCTTCCTCACACTCCATCTCACCATCTCTCTCTCATTCTTGCTCTCTCTCTCGTCAACCATTTTTGCAACAAAAGGAGGAAGAAGAAAGCTTGAAAAAGGTAAGGAAAATGGCTTCTATTGCTCAAACTTCCTTCTCTAATATTGATCCTTGAGTTATGAGCTTCATTTTGGTGGTTGTAGCTTGTCCATTGGTTGTGGTTTGTGATCACACGAAATTTTGGAAAGTAGTGAATCAAGAACTCTCTTTGGAGAAGTTGATAAGGTGAGTGAGACTTATCTATCTACCTAAGTTTCATACCATTTGAAATAGTTTGAATTTTCAGGAATTTTGGGCTCATTTTCGAAAATGAGGGCCATTGGGAGTTTGGTATGGAATTGGTATGTTTGAAATGTATTTTGGATAGATAGAATTGATTGGGTTGGAAATTGTTAAGTTTGGAGATTTTAAGACTTTAGTGTTTAATGTTACCCAAAACCAAAGCATGATAATGGAATAGGATTTTGGTGATTTTGACATTCCCATTGGATTCCTTGATTGATTTTGTGTGGGAATGAGCTTGGTTATTGATTTTGGGTTCATTTGGATCATTTGGGAAAAGTTGGAAATATGTCTTGTTTGAGCTCTGTTTTTCGCAGTCTGTTTGGGCGAGCGTTTTGAATGACCAAATGGTGTTGGAAAATTCTGAAACTTTCCAGTCTTAAAGTTCACATCCCAAGATTCAAAATGGATATATAATTTGTGTCATTTCATTTAGTATTCTGTGAGATATGGTTGTCCAAAGTTTGGGATTGAAACAGAACTCTGTTTTGGAGTAGTGTTTAGTTTTTGGTTATTCTGTATTTTTGTAGTGATTTCCAGTGATGGGCCATATTTTTCCTTGAAAGAGGACTTATATACCTTTCATTTGGCTTTGGAATCACCCCGTTTCAATTTTTCTAGGATTAGTTATGAATTTTGGAAGTTCAGCCAAGAATCAGGGGATTTCTTGGCCGCGGCCCAAACCTTTCTGGCCTGATCATGAGTGGCTAGCCGTGGCCAACCCCTGTGTTCCGGCACTTTGAGTTTTCGAAAGGAGATCTCTAACCTATTGTTTCCCAACCTTTTAGGGCTTTTATTAGAGGCATTTGTGGTCTCTTAAGGGTCAATTATGATAACCAAAATTAAGTGTTTCAAGTTAATTAAGTCTTGGAATAGAATATAACTCTTCATCCCTAAGCATGATTCTAGGATACAACATTTGCCCTAGGCGGGAGAGACCGGCGCCAGAGTATGCCCGGAAGGATCAAGGTAGTGACTCTTCTCTCATATTATGTATGATGTTTTGGCATGCATAACTTATCGTTGAATTTGTGAAATGTGTGCCATGGTCCATTACGGTGTGACCAGGTCAGCGTGAGTCGTGTAGGGATTGACGGTGGTCATCTCTAGGTCGGCCGTTGAACTGCCGTCATAATCGACATGGATATTGTGAATCCGATCCGTGGGGCGGCGTTTGTGAATCCAGATGTGGGCTGTGTGTATCTTGCCTGTATGGCTTGTGTATAAAATGCATTATATGAATCCCAGCTGTGGTGAAATGTATTGTGTGGATTGCTATGATGCAATGCAACGTGAGCAATTAGCGTGAGCAATCATAAGGGATGACATGTGTCATACTAACCATTGTCGTTGTAACTGCCGTTGTAGTTGCTTGTTGTGGTTAATGATTTGCTTACATGCATTATTATTATACATTATATGATTGATTTGTTACTACAGGGATTCCTTAGAATCTCACTCTCCTAAAAACCATGTTTTAGACAGGGCAGAAGGATCAAAGGGAAAGCGGGCGATGAAGAGCGGATAAAGCTCTGATTTAGATGCATATTTTGGGTTATTGGTTATCATGTATATCTTTTGGATATTTTTGGGAAACAATTATGTATATTGGGATTGGTAGTATAGTTTTGTGTAATCCCCAAGTTAAGGGTAATGAATTGTGGGCTTTGTGCCTTTGTAAATCCCTTATTTAATGAATGGAACCTGAGTGTGTCGGGAATTTGCTTTATACTCTGATATTTGTGAATGAAATCAACTTGTACAGGCCATTTTGTATTAAAATGTGAATATGAGACCGTCATGAATAAATTTTGTAAACGTTTTTGTAAGACATGATTTTGGGAAGTTTGATTTTGTTTAAGTCCCAAAATCATCTAAAGTCTCTAATTCTACATCAATTACGTGTTTATGAACTAAATCTCGGCCTTAATCATGAAGGGGGTTACACATGGCCTGACTACCTTATTGTCATACCATTTAAAACAAAAAAGGTATACCGTCGTCTTATAATATATATGCATTAGATAGAGTTTTTGTTTTTGCTTTGCTGTTGAACTTGACTATATAGCCATCCAATTTGGGATTCACCAATACATTCCTAACTTTTGTGGCTAGGCTTAATGGAACTCCCTATGGTAAAAGGCTTAAGGGATATGCAACCTAGAGCAAGATTTGATAGAGAAGGAGAATCATATGTTACTATAGAACGCCATATGCTATAAAATGAGAAGGAGCCGATAGCGTACTATAGTAAAGTTTTACCCCTCTTTCTCTATCAAGTCTTGCTTGATGCTGTATATGACATACCCTAGTAAGGAGTACCATTGATCTTAGCCACAAAGCCAGAAATGTCTTGATTTATCCTAAATTGTATGGCTATAGCTTATGTTCTATTAACACACACACACACACACACACAAATTTGTGTGCAATTTTGTTCTTTATGCTTGCAGGGGGATATCGAAAGGATAATCCCCATTTTTTTTAAAAAAAAATTGCTTAAAAAATTAACGTTTCTTACATAAAAACCATTATATATATACACTATATATGATGGTTGTTTCATTAAACCCGTTAGCATTTATAGCAAATAAATAACGGTTGTATTATAAAGACCATTATGTATGCTAAACTTTATATAACGATTATTGCAAAAGCACTATTAGGTATGTTTCAAAGTTTATAATAGTTGTTTGTTTGAGACCATTATTTATTTTACAGTATATATAACAATTGTTTACATGAGTCTGTTTTATTATCATTATAGCATTCCGCATAGTATGGCCTCATTACTCCTCAATACATAATGGGTGTTGTATTAGAACAATTATAATAGGTACTGAATAAATCACAGTTCAGAACCTGTGATGTTTGACAGATAATAACTATCATGTATGGTGATTTTTGTAGTAGTGAACTAGAAATAAGACGTGAGGAAGAAGAGGATAGTTCTTAGTACTAATAACTGATAATTTGATATTACCTTCCGTCTTTAATATAATAGCTAGTTGACTAATTTGAATAGATTAAGAAAATTAGCTATGTTAATTATTTGTAACAAATATTGATTGATTTTCCTAAAATATCATCTTTTTCACCATGACTATCATTAGATGAAGCCCCTTATGTGCAATTAATTTGCATACTTTGAGGAAAAAATTAGAAAACAAAGTCAATTGAGGTTTTACATTTGGGACCAAATCCAATTCCCAACTGATTCTTAGGACAGGAGGTAGTATTTTTGTGTATATGTTTGGTAGTATTTAATTATTTATATTATACTCATCTTTTTTTTTTTTTTGCCATCATACTTATATTTACTCTAACAAATAGAATAATTACAAAAAATTATGTACACACAGAACTTTTTGTGGGTAGGGCTATTATTATTTTTGAATTATAAAAATTAAAATTTATAATAAAATGAGTCTATTGGGATCTCTCTCATATTTTATATATTGACTTCATGCCCTTCAATTTTTTCTTAGCTATCAATATATAATATTAACTTTATATCACACAAATAAATTATTTCAAAGTATACAATGTAACAGATTTTGCTTATTCATTTCATGTCTCATTATACCAACTTATTACAGAAAACTGAAAAACTAAAATTACATCCAAAAGCAAAATAAATCTGACAATAATGTTAGAGAGAATTCCTAAAAAGGAACTTGAAAATTGGGAAATGACAGATTAGACATTTCCCTAGAAAAAAGTTCAAAATTCCTTATCACATTTTGATATTTTCTAATCAATTTTGGATAAAAAAACTCATTTTTCATTTCCCAATTTCCAAGCTCCTTTTTTCAAGGATTCTCCCATAATATTATGTCTTAATAATTAAACTTTGATATATAGTTTCAGCTACTTGTCTCTTAAATTCATAGCAAACACAGAAAGAGTCCTTGAGGAGGATCCATCTTCCATTAGTGCATTAGCAGAAGCATCTTTCAGAACTTCAATTCTCATTCGAATCTCATTACTTTCTTCACCATCCATCAAACTCTTCACAACTTTTGCTACCTCTTCTCTTTCCACTATCCCATTATTCTCATTCAGCTTTGGCCTTAAAGCCACCTTCAAACCATCATTTAGCAAAACGGCATTCATTCTCTGCTCTGCGAAAAGTGGCCACGTTATAAACGGAACTCCATGAACAATACCCTCAAGCGTTGAGTTCCAACCACAGTGACTCAGAAACCCACCAACCGAACTGTGTTTAAGGATGGGAATTTGTGGGGCCCATGAAGGAACAACCAAACCTCGTTCTTTAGTTCTCTCCAAGAACCCTTCTGGTAAAAAGTCAAGAGGATTATTCTCATTTAAGGTATCAACAAGATAAGCAGCAGTAGAAACTTTACTTGGAGCTCTTACAACCCATAAGAATCTTACTTCGCTTAGTTCCAATCCATGAGCCAGTTCATTGAGCTGATCTTGAGATAGGGTCCCCCCAGTCCCAAATGAAACATATAGAACAGATTTTTCTGGTTGGTTGTTCAACCATGTTAAACAATCATCTGAGTGATCCGATCCGTTTGTCTTGTTACTTGACCCGCTTTGTATAACGGGTCCAACTAGATAAACCTGAGGCTTCTGGGTTTCTTCTTCATGTATGGCTCTAACTGTGTCTGGTTCCAATTCTTGGAAGCTGTTGATGAGAACTCCATCAGCATGACGAAGTTTTCTGGCACGTTCAAGAAATTGCTTGTAGCCTAAACTTGATCGATCCTGAAATGGAGTTGGGAGATCTTTGCCATGAATTGGAACACAACCTGGGAACTTTAAGGGTTCCTTTAGGTCTTTGAACTCTGAATAAACTGTCTCATCCAAATTTAATGAATAAAAATAGAGTGAAAAGAGCATAGCAGCCTGGGGGAGGTAAATGTAAGAGAAGATGTCGAGTTCTGAAGCAAAATCTAGTGCTTCCAAGGAAAAGCCATCAACAACCAAAGCTGCAAGGCCGTTTTTGGATTTGATGGACTTCAATTCATTGTGAATATATGGAAGCGATAGAGTCACAGTGAGTTGAACTTGGACTCCTGGAATAACATCTTGAGGTAGTTTTTGTTTGGGGATTGGTGGGAGAAAAATGGAGTCTATGTTTGAAGGAAGGGTTTGAAGGTAGGCTATGGAGGAACTTGGGGGAGATTCAAGTGTGGTAATGATGCAGGTGACATGAAAATCTGGATGTAAATGAACAAGTCGCTTTGAGAATTCAAGAATCGGAACAAGATGGCTGAAACCGGGGCTGGCTACGACCGCGATTTGAGTTAATTTCTTCATTGATACTTTGCTTAAGGGTATTCTTTTATGTAGTGTAGAGAAGCATGCAAGTAAGTGCGATTATGATATTGGGTCAAACACTTGGCGCTAACAGAAGATGGCGTCGTTTGCAGGTATTTGACTTTTATGGCAAAGAAACAAAGTACTCTTTTAGTTCTAATTATAGGAACTAGACAACTAATTTAGATATTAAGTAAATTAGTTAAATTAATTATTTATAAGAAGTGTGTGCAGGTTTTTTCTGTAAGGTGCTCCTTTTCATTATCTGCATTAAAAATTATTCCCTTGATAGAAAACCCCTTGATATGAGTGATCGATTGGGAGAGTTGGGAAAAAAGAACTTATAAATTTGGGGACAAAGAAAATTAAAATCTTATATTTAGACCAAAAGAAATCGCTTTAGTAGCTTCTTACCTTTACCACCAAAGGAAAGGAGTACTCAGTAGGATTAAGAAACATAGAGGGCTGATTTGATTTTAGTGATGATAGAACTCTCCTTGAAAATAAACTGAACTTTCTTTTTTTTTTCTTCAAAATTTTGATTCACCACTTATGACAAATATATATATACTCCCTCCAGTCCTTAATATAAGATCTTATTTGTAATAAATTGCACTATAAAAAGGATATCCAATATATGTTATTTTCTGCCTTTCTTTTTCATATTCTTTTACATATGAAAGTTAAACCCTTGGAATGAAAGACAACCAATACCTTTATCTGCATACTTTTCTATTTTCAAACAACTTGAGGTTCAAGGCAGCTAATTTTTCTACAAGTTAAAACGACTTATGGATCACATCTTCAATCTATGGAAATTTGACTACGTACCAATAGTTTGAAATTTGTAGAAGATAAAGAAAATAATGATAAGAAACATTAAGGGTCCGACTTGATCCTCTTTTTACTTAACCCACTGGTCCGGTGCTATTAATATAAAATCTTGTTTGTAGTGTAAATTATATTATAAATAAGATTTTATATTAAGGACAAAAGGTTGTACAGTCACATCTAAGATATTACCTCCGGTCCTAAATATAAGATAAAGTTAACTTTTTTTGGAGAGATTAAGGAAGCTAAATAAGTTACTTAATCATATCATATGTTATGTATCCTTAGATTATATATCAGTTTTTTAGTCAAACTAATTAGTTTGGAGAAAAAAATAAAAATAAAAATACTCTAAAATAATTTAATTAACTTCCTTAATTTCTCCAAAAAAGTTAACTTTATCTTATAATTAAGACCAGAAATATGTTATTTTCTTCTTTTCTTTTTCATATTCTTTTACATATGAAAGTGAAAACCCTTGGAATGAAAGACAACCAGTACCGGCCTTATCTGCGTACTTTTCTATTTTCAAACAACTTGAGGTTCAAGGCAGCTAATTTTTCTACAAGTTAAAATACTTTTGGACCGCATCTTCAATCTATGGAACTTTGAATAAGGACCAATAATTTGAAATTTGTAGGAGAAGATAAGAAAATAATGATAGGAAACATTGGCCAGTTGGGTAGGGCTCGAGCATATATGTTTACCTTTGTTGGGATTAATCCACCGGTACCTATTACTAGCAACCTGACTTGTCTAGCGAGGCTCAAACATGAAATCATTGGTTAAGTGGGAACAACCACTACTACAAAAAGATTGAAAGGTGGCGCATATTTTGTGGCACTTCTTTAAAGAAGTGCCACAGCTGCCCATTTTTTATTTTATTTTATTTTTTTTTTAATTTTTGAGACCAGCTGTGGCGTCTGGTCTACCAGGCGCCACAGCTGGTGGGGACAATTGTGGCGCCTGGCAAGGCAGGCGCCACAATTGGCCAGCTGTGGAGCCTGGTGGACCAGGCGCCACAGCTGGTCACGCCCAAAGGTGGCGCCTGCCTTGCCAGGCGCCACAATTGGGTCCTAAAAAAAAATTAAATAGAAAGAAAAAGGGGCAGCTGTGGCACTTCTTTAAAGAAGTGCCACAATTGGCTGAATAATGAATTTTTTCAACTCTCCCGCCAATCAGATTTCCCTCCTTTAACTTTACTTTTTATCTTTTCCCTCCCTTTTTCCTTTTTATTCCCTCTTCCTTAGCTCATGTTGACGCCTCTCCTCCGTAAAAGATATCACTTTCTCTTGCACAACAAAAACACACACTCGTCTTCTTCATTAAATTCTCTTGTCCCTTTTTCCATTTTGTTTCGTCTGTCCCCACTTTTGTTTCTAGTTGTTCCCTTTTCTTCATACTCTCTGTCTCTCTTCCTCTTTTGAACCCCACTACAGTTGATCCCTACTCCACTCCACAGCTCACATTTGCTCATCCTCGTCACTCAAGCTAGCGTCACCAACGTAAGAAGAAGATTGTTTCATTCTAGCTTGCTTTGTTTAAATTTTTTTAGTAATCTTTTAATTTACTTAATCAGTTGTTGATGTACTGTGTTCACATATCAAGTTCTTGTATTGTGATATTTTTTATGTTAGCTTTGGAGAGTATTAATGTAAGAACATTATTGTTGAGGAAATGACAATAAATATATTGTTGTGTAAGAAAATTATTGTTGGGGAACTTGAATTTTAAATGTGAAAATTATATTTATATATATATATATATATATAATAGGTTGAAATATAAAATAGAAAGATTGAAAATTTGAGAGATGATAAACATGAAAGTAACTCATTATAAAATAAAGCTTCACAATCAGGAAGCAATTAAAAAAAGGGCCACAGGAAAGAAAAGAAAAAGAAAACGCAAAAAAAAAAAAAAATAAGGCCTTCTGTGGCGCCTGGCTGACCAGGCGCCACAAGAAGGTAGCCTCCTGTGGCGCCTGGTTGGTCAGGCGCCACAGGAGGTTATTTAAAAAAAAAAAAAATTAAATAGCTGTGGCGCTTCCAAGCGCCACAGCTTTTTTTAGTAGCGTTAAGATAGGTGGCATTTCGCAAGCGCCACAGCTAATGCAATTATAAGCGCCACAGATTTGGTTTTTTGTAGTAGTGAACCCTTTGCCAGTTGAACCAAATATTTGGTGGTCTTTTGCTATTTTCATAATAGGTTTTTCTTATGGAAAATAAAAAATAAAATAAAATATGTTTGAAAATGGGTATTTTATTCTGAAAAATTAAAAAATTAAAAGTTTTTTGAAAAAAAAAAACAGGAAAGCATGCAAAAATACTCATAAAATTTTATTTAAAGTGCACCAAACACCATATGTTATTATTCAAAGATGCAAAACTACCTATAAACCTTGAAAATGAGAGCAAAAATATCAAAACCGTTAAAATTACCTAAAAACCATTAATTTTTTGTGGTTGGCCCAAACTATTGTTATGCATTAAAAAAAAAGTAACAGTTGTTAAGTTATCATAATTAATGGTTGTGGCATTTTTACTGTCAATTTTAAAGTTTATGGGTAGTTTTGCTCCTTCAAAAATTATATGATCATTGACAAATTTTGAGTAAAAGATTATAGGTATTTTACATATTTAGGCAAAAGAAAAAAGTACCCAAACGTTGTTTTAATGTTTTGTTACTTTTTATTCAGCAAAATTAGAGAAGAGTCAAATAACAATGTACTAATAAAGAAAATCAATCTTTCAAGTTTCATTATTTTATATGTTTTTTAAAATAATGATTCAATCCTTTCAAAATTATTTTATAAAATTGTTTTAAGAACATTAAAACGGAGAATAGAGCTAAACAAACCCTAAAATTCTTTGTTCTCAAAATATGACTTCAATATAATGTTGGCAATATTATTTTCTATATTCTCCTAGAATTTTTATGTTATAATAAAGGAAAATGAATACTACATCTGGTCTTTCATATAAGACTTATTTTTTGATTCAATTTCTTCATTAAAGTAAGTCTTATACTAAAGATGAGAAGAAATGGCATGAGAGCTACCCTGTAAGTAGAAGGTTATGGGTTTGATCCCACTTGTAATTTTAGACCAATAATGCCTACCCCTTTAATTCAAGAAGAGAGAGAGAGAGAGAGTATACTAACAATTGTTAGCCTTGATCGGAGGGGACTTTGATAGCTAAAATATATGGTGCTCGTTTGAAACAGTGATTGGAGTCTTCAAAAGCAGCTTTTCAATCGTGATATGCGATATACGATGTAAGTATATAACAGGAGTGTTGTCTCGACTTAAGTGTATAAGCACTTATAGGGCTGTCAATCGCTCAACCAAATAAGCACATGATTGGGAAGTTGATGAGGTGGGACAATTTTGCTTTGGAAGTTTGATAATTCCCCATTTTTTGTGTATTTAAAGTATATTTTGAAAATATTTAGAGAGTTATCAAGAAATATTTTGAGAGATTTTTATGAGATTATATTATGATAAGATCAAATCAAATTGGTGTATCATTTGTGAGATTTTTTTTTTGGGGGGAAATCATAGTTTTTAAATAGAAATAGAAATAGTTAAATTTAGGATAAAAAATAATATTTGAAAATTTATATAAAAAAAATTAATTTTCAATTTATTATTGTTATCATTACTTTTTCATTTTAGAGCCTATTTAAGAACACGATAGCTATAAAAAAAAGCTCAATAAGAACCTAAAAGCCCATTTGGCTTGTCAGATTCCGTTTGGGAAAGCGTCCGGGCCACTAGGCTTTAGCAAAAAAGAGCTTCTTCTAATAGAAGCTAAGTTGAGGAGCATTTGGCTGTGAGAAGCTGCTTCAATACTTCCTTAGAGTTAGGTGTGCATCACATGCCTAGGGTGTTTCCTTTTCATCATTGCCTTGAAAGAATGTTGGTTACGGAACTATTTATTGTCCCACCTGGCCACCTTGTGGATTTGTTTGATCCTTGTCTTTGTGCAGAAAAGTCATCTCAATTAGGGCCACCATTTTGAGATCCAATGCTAAAGGGCACAAAGAGTTTATTGTTTAATAATAATTTCACTTTTTTTATTTTATCAAATTTTTTAAATATTTTTAACTTCAATTATCACAATATATACCACTAAAATATATATATATATATATATATGTATATGTATATGTAGTATTCAATAAAATTCATACCCTTTTCAGTCATCTCTCATTTAAATAGGCTTTTCAAATACTAATCCAAATAGATTTAAGGTTAAAAAAAAGCAATTTCTGCCACCGTTAATCCAAACACAAATCACATCTACAATCTAACTTTTCTAAAAGCTCATATATAAAAAAAAGCTCCTTCTCCACCATTACTCTAAACAGACACTTATTTTCATTCATTTCCCCCCCTATCTGTTCCATCTAGTTATGCGCTTGAGAAAAGGGAAAATTTTGAAAGAAATGGAAGGGCCTTACGGCAGCGTTTTGAAAAGCAACTAATTGGAGATCTAAGAAGAAAAGCCCGAGATTGAGAGGAAGAGGAGGCAAGAAATTCTTGTGTGAACCTAGTTTCTCATATCATTTATACTCTAACCAATTAAAATATAATAACTCAGTTAATATTAATTTTAGTTGAGTGCTCATGTATTTCATATTTTTATTTTTTTTTTAAAAATAAATCCCTTAATTAAAATTTCATAAGTAATAAAAAAGTTAATTTTGCGAAATCTTTTAATTTTATTAATATACTAGCTAATATTTAGGAGGTAACAAATTGCCTCATGAGATGTATTTTAATTGATAAGATTATAAATGACATAGTAAATCAAGTTGATACAAGAATTTCTAAGCAGCCACAAGAATGTTCTCGATGATCTTCTTGACAGCTGAAAGGGACGAAGCGAGACCAAGATAGAGGAGAAGGGAGAGTGACAATCGAGCAAGGGAACACAATCAAAGTGAGGACGAAAGGAAATCTGTTTTGTTGTCCCAATCTTCTAATTTTATTCTTCTTCTTTGAGCCGTGGGGTGTCTGGAACAGAGAGAAAAAGGGTTATTGTCTTCTTTATCGTAAAGTAGCGCCGTTGTTGAAGCTGCGGAGGAGAGTATAGTTCTTCATCTTCACTGGAGAAACACGACTGAGACTAGGAGGACGCTAACTCTGTTTCTGGCTCTGTTTTCTTGCCTCTCTCTCATTTTTCTCTTATATTCTTTTTATAGTCTTTTTCTCTCTTATATTTTGATGATATGTTTTGTTCACATTTGCTGTCAAAATATGAAAGAATGATTCTGTCTGGCCCCAAAAAAAATAAGGGGTGACCGACATAGAATGTGAGAAAACTCACATCCGTTGAGCCTATAATATTTGAAATTTCTCATCTATATTGTAAATATATATATATTGAATAGAATATACAATTCATAATTATATTTTCCTCACATAAATAGTAAGTTTATGGCAGGAATTTTGGTAGTCTCCACTACAATGGGACCTCCCAAATTTTGTGCCATTATATTACCACAATATTCAACAACAATTTAAATAGAGCTCCACTCCCTACTGATAGACATAAATAACATACAACGAAGACAAGGATTCTAGCTATAGTTTATGTGGAGCTCCTAGAATAAGATTTACAAAAATGTAATGCATGAGTTTAAGTTTTACATTGAATGAAGGATTGTTCAAGAGATCACTTCAACTCCAATTTAGCCTTAACTCCAATTTAGCCTTAAAGACCGTCAATGATAAGCAGGTGAACAGGTTCGGCTACACTATCTGAAGCCAAAATATTGTCTAATGAATAATGTCTCATTAATAAAAATAACTAAACTAATGAAAGAAATAAATTGATTGGATGAAAGTCTATAATCAAGAGATAACAATTAATTTCAACTTCCAATTGCCAAATCATAACCATAAAAGGATTCATAACCAGGATTATTAATCAGCATAACTAAAGCAATATAAAATATCACTAAATGAATAATACCAAATATGTAATAAGACAAATTGTTTTTCAAAATCAGTTTAAAAACAATAAATCTCAAATTCTATCTTCTCATAGGACTTCAACATATCACTAAATGAATAATACTCCCTCCGGTCATAATTATAGGATAACATTTAGGAGTTGATCTTGGTCCTAATTATAGGACAAAGTTTTAATTTTTGTCAATTTCTTCCCAAAATACCCCCATTGATACTTTCTCAATAATAATGAAACACAATAATAATTTTATAATACACCTATGTATTCTATAAAGTGAGTAATACTTGCAACTCATTAATATCACATACATCTCAATTCTACTATTTCTTTTATTTTATAAGAATAAAGGCTAAGAAAATCAAGTAGAATTCTACTTGCTCATCTGGGAACTTTTTTTTTTTTTATAGTCACTGAATAAGTATTTTAAACATTCAAAAATTAAAATATATACGTGGGAAGGCACTACACCCAGCAACATTAATTAATTTCTCCTGTCAATGTTACCGTGAACAAAAACTAGCTAGTAGCAATATACTCACAATATCATGTAGAATCATATATATTCTTAAATCACCCTTATTAAATAAGGGCATTTTAGGAAAATAAATAAGATTAACTAATTTAACTACTATTCTTAATTTCTCCAAAGTTAGGTAAATATATCTTATAATTAGGACCGGAGGGAGTACCAAATATGTACTAAAACAATTTGTTTTTCAGAATCAGCTTAAAAACAATAAATCTCAAATTTTATCTTCTCGTAGGACTTCAATAGAATGAATGACAAGTATAGACACATAGTCTATGAGGGTAACTAATCAAGTATAACTCAATGCTATGAACACAAGCATGGACACACAGTCCATAAGGGTAAGTAACCAAACAAACGCAGTAAGAGGTTATGAAACAAGTGTAGGTACATGACCCACAAATAAAAAGCATGAGAATGAATCCCACGAATATCAAGAATGAGTACAATGTTCACGAATGTCAAGCGAGCTCGAGGTTAACCTTGGCGCCCCAAGGACTAACAATACCACTATTAGTAACCAGTGTTCCGTATTCAGTCCTCTCAAAATGTTTTCAATCATGGGGCCAATTTACCATCAGCAAACAAAGAGATTTCTTCTAACACTAAAAAAACTCAAAATATTTTTTTTTGTTACAAAAAACTCAAAATATTTCATAACAAATGACCAAGTTCACAAAATCTTAACAGATTTCCTTCAAGTTCCATGTATCAATGAACAAGAATCATTTTCAAAGAATATAAATCATCTCAGCTTGAAAGCTTACAATGCATATCTCGACAATTTTCTGGTCAATTCTCTGTATGACCCTGAATGATGCTATGAACCAATTGAAAAAGAATAAACATCAATACATAATTGAAATCCTTAATTTTATTGATTTCAATATCAATACAAAAAATGAAATAAGACTAGTAAGCAGTCCTTGATGACATCATACTCAAAAAATGTTGTAATTATATAAAAATATAACAAGTAATAAAAATATTATCTATAAAAATTATAATGGGGTGCTATTCACTCACCTGATGAATCCCAAATGATTCAATTTGCCATTTTAAGTAGACTTAAAGAAATTTTCTCTTATAGCTACCTAATTATCCAAAAGAAAGAACCTCTATTAAATTTAATTCAAAATTTTCCCTTTTCAATTTCAATTCCAAATTTCCTTATTCCACGACCATCCCTTGTAAATGTGCTCCGACCAGAAATTTCTCATAGGATAATAAGCAATAACAATGGTAAGACCAAAGCAGTGAAACAATTCAAACTTGACTTAGTCATACACCAAGCTTATAGTCCACTTACTGACCAGCATAAATATGAATACCCACCAGGGTTGTGGGACCCGGACCGGACCGGCCGGTCCGGCCCGGAACCCGCCGGACCGGTCACTAGACCGGTCCGGTTCCCGGTCCGGTCCGGGTCCCAAATTAAAAAAAAAAAAAAATTTTTTTTTACTTTTTCCTTTAGAAAATCATACTATAAGTCTAAAATTTTCAATTACTCACCGGTTTGGTCCCGGTTTGGCTCCGGTTTAGCCCCGGTTTGACCCACTGACCCTTAACCCAGTACCCCGACCGGTTCAATACCCGGTCCGGTCTTTAATACCTTGATACCCACACATATTCTTCCATAGAATCCGCCAATCACAAGACGGGTGCTATAATAAGCTAACTCATACAATATAATCTTGCCATTGCACAATAATGACAGCTTTCATAGTTGTATTCACAGTAGTATCCGCATTAATCACATTTCAATGATAAGCACATACATAAAAAGCATTATACATGATATAAGAGAAAGAGTCACTACCTTATTCTTTCTGCTCCTGCTTAGTCACCGGTTTCTTATGCTCAAGGCAATGTCAAATCCTATAAATCATTATCAAGGATGACGAGTTATTCCCTATTCCAATTCTTAACTCCAAAACGTTTAGGGTTGGTTATCATTTGAGACCTTTAGAGAGCTATTAGAAGCTCAAACAAAAGCCAAAAGTGTAACCCCCTCACTATAATTACATATGGTTTATGAAATTAAAGTGAAATAGAGACCAATAAGACAAAATCAACATTTATAATCCCTCACCTTCAAGATGGGGTGTTCAGAAAAACAGTTCAAAATATATTCAACCTGGTCTCACATTTTCGTTTCGAATATAATTACTTGAGAAATCAAATTACATTGATAAATATCAGAGTGCAAAACTAAAATCCCGGCATACCCCAGGTTACATATATATATATATATAATGGGTGTATGGTTTCCCAAAATAGGGGATTAGATATCCAAAAATAATATTTACAACCCAAAATATATACAGTAATGCCAAATCTAAAATAGATAACCAACAACCAAATAAAATGTTTCTAAGAGATCCTAACTGCTATGGGCTGTCCGCTTCCCTTTTGAGCCACTTGCCCTGTTTGAAATATTAGTCATTGAAAAGAATGAGATTCAAGAGAATCCCAGTAGTAACAAATCAATCATACAATGTTTAAACATATAGCATGTAAGATCATGTTCAGCAGCAACACAATGATGCATGGCTCACGCCACACACGACAACACTCACGATTATAATCACAATGCGATAGCTTTCGCTATAATCTCAATGCCCGCTTTCATGATAAACACTATGCCAGCTTTCGTTGTAATCACTATTAGGGGTGTTCGGGATCGGGAAATGCCATTCCCGATCCCAATCCCGAGAAGGGTTCGGGAATGATTTTCATTCCCGATCCCGATCCCGAAAATTTCCCGATCCCAAAAATCGGGAAATTTCGGGATCGGGATCGAGAAATTCCTGATCCCGAATTTGATTTTTTTTAAAAAAAAATCTCTATATTAAATTTTTTGTTGTGTTTCCTTTAGTCTAGTATAAATATATAATTTGTTTAATATTATATTGTATCAAATAAGTCTAATATAAATATATAATTAGTCCAATACATGCTTAAAGTTGTCGATTCAGCCATAAAAAGAATAAAAACAAGAACAAAAAATTAGAACTATTTAATAAATAATAAATTAAATTAACTAAATAAACTAAAAGAATAGATATTATCTTAAGGGTGTTAGGGATTTTCACATTTTATTTTACATTTAGTCTTATTTTCTTAAATATTTTTTAAAAAAATATGTGTATAGATATATTTTCGGGATCAGGAAAAAGTCGGGATCGGGAAGTCCCATTCCCAATCCCGATCCCGATCCCGAAATTTTCGGGACGGGAAAATCCCGTCCCGATTTACTCGGGATCGGGACGGGAAGGTCGGGACGGGAAATTGATGAACACCCCTAATCACTATGCCTGCTTTCGCGATAAACACTATACAGCAACATCACAAGGCACAAAGCATCACAAAAGCTTTACAAGGCGTCATAAGGCATCACAAAACAGCAGCAGCAACACAATGCATGATAAACATACATACAATGATTTACACACAGTATAAGAGAAAGAGTCATTACCTTGTTCTTTCCTGATGTTCCTTGGCATAGTGGGTTCACGAGTCTAGAAAATATCAAATCCTATAACCAAATTAGGGACAACCAATCAATCTCTTTTCCAAATGCTTATTTTTATAATACTCTAAGTTGGTTATCATTTAAACTCTTTAGGATGACCATTAGGGGCCTAAACCCATGTTAAAAGGGTTGGAAGAAACTACCCTAAAGACCCCTTTTCGGAAGCACAACACTAATTTTCAGCTAGCTCACTCGAGTGATGGGAGGCTTGCACTCGAGTGAGAGTGGCTCTCACTCGTGAGTGTTTGACAGTAAGCAACAACCATGACCAGAAAGTGCTCACTACAATCGAGCATAGGGCTTTACACTCGGGTGATGACTCCAAATTCACTCGAGCTCCCAAAAGTGCAACACAGAAGGTGCTTGCCCGAGAGCACAGACAACTTTAGAGGAGGAAGCTCACTTGAGCACATCCCTTGGCACTCGGGTGAGAAGACTACACTTACGAGTGTCAGAACACACTCTTGACAAATGGCCTGCGAGTGCTTGGCTGAGAGCAACTCTTAACATGGCATTACACTTGCACTCGAGTAAACCCATGCTCACTCGAGTGATAGCCTGTATCACTCACGAATCAAGAAGTGCACTCATGCTTTCGGCATGGAAGTGCAACAAGAACTAGAAGAACTTGGGCAAAAATATACACAACACTCGAGTGAGACTCATCCTTACTCGAGTGAGGCTTATCAGATTGCCAAATCGCAGCAAAAGATAGAAATTTCCAGATTTACCAAAACTGATCCCAATGGTTCCCTAACTCAACACAAAGCTCATACCTACTTAAAATTTCATAAGGAACCCATTGGTAACCTCCAAAACACTCAAAAACCCATCCTAACAACAATTCATACTCTTGGGTCTCTATAACACACACAATACCCAAATTCATTCAACCCACTTCCAAAATTCAAAACCACATCCAACACTCAAATAACTCCACAATAAACCAGTTCCACCATCATTCATCATATAATCCATGAATTCAAAAACTGGCATAAAACCAGGGCAAATTCCAGAATTCATCATACTCAACCAAAAATCACAATAAATATATCAAAATGATCTAAATGCTCAACCAAAACCTTGATTCTCCAACTTTTAAATCTGCTCCAATACTCAAACTACCACCTTTCAAAATTCTGAAATCATCAAGATGAAGCTCTTAACACTATGAACAAGATTAGTGAAGAGTGTTTGCGCATAAGAGGACCATTACCTACCCAAAATTCAAGCTTTTCCCTTTCTCTTTCCTTGCTTCAAGTAACTGGAAATGGAAGGATAGAGAGAAAGACGATGAGATGATGGAGATGATGATAATAGAGGCAAGCATATATTTTTCCCTTCCTAAAGCTCAAATCGAAGGGGGGGAGAGAGAGAGAGAAAAGTGAATGTTTGACTTATGTGCATGATCCTTTGACCCACATAATGCCACTTGGCATAATCTTGCTCACTTCCTCCATGAGCTCACATAGATGTATAGCACATGATTCCGACCCATAGATAATAAATCTCAACCATTGATCCTTAATCACTAATGAGTTTCCTCTTCAGTAACTGACCAATTGGTCTGTAAATTGTCAATTTTACTATCTTGCCCCTGATTTTAACTATGCTTAATAAATTATCACTAAATACATTTATATCAAATCCATATCACATACCTCCAAAAGTGTTTAATTATACTAATTATAATCACATTCGAGGTCATTAGCCCTTAATCTCAAATTGGGTCATTACATAAAGGGTTAGGGAGTGCTAGGCCACAGACCATATTTCAGAAGTTCAAAATGCAGATTTTGAGCGGTTGGCCGCGGCCAAGCTATTCTCTGGCTGCATCCAAGAGACGGTCAGAAACTCACTAGCCACAGCCAAGAACCGGACATACACTTTTGGGCCACAACTAATAATAGGTCAGAAGGCTTTGGGCTATGGCCAAGACCCTTTTAGCCTTGGCCAAGAACTGGTCAAATGTTTTTTGGCAATGGTTAACAGCTGGCATATTTCCTAGTTGATTTCAAATAAGCATAACTTTATGCAAACATATCAAAATGAGACAAACTTCATATCATTTTAAAGCTTTCAATGTCTACTACGAAAATAAAAAGTTTTATAATATTTGACAATATTTGCTATTTCAAAACACTATGCAAAGTAGTTCCCTTGCACAGAATCTTAATTGCCCGAAACTTAATATTTTCCAACAAATGTTTCCAAAGGTTCAATGTTCCCATCTAACACTACTCCCACACAAACTTTCGCATAGAATCCAATGGAAACATCAAAATAGCCAAATTCTCACTCTTTTTACGTGTTCTATTTTGGGCAATATTTCAACATAAAACCTTAAAATTGCCAAACTCCACATTTAGGACTCCAAATCAATTCCATTGTCCAAAACACAACACAAGACACCATTTCAACAATCAAAACACCATGGCTTTCTAGAACCCTAATATAAACTAAATTTAGGGCAAAATTCTAGAAATTCAAGTTCTCAACCAATTACCACAATCTACATATCAAGGAGTTTCTTGTGCTTATTATAACCCCCTCACCGTAATTACATCCGAAATATGAAATTAAAGTGAAATAGAGACCAATAATTATCGATTATCATTTAGAATCACCTATCTTGGAGATAGGGTGTTCACAAAAATAGTTAAAAACACAGGTAACCTGGTCTCTCAGTCATATTCGAATAAAATTACTTTAGCAGTTCAATCACATTCATACGTATCAGGGTGCAGAAATAAAAATCCCGGCAACTCCAGGGTTACATATATATATATATATATATAGGGTGTAACATTTTACAAAAATGGGGATTACAAAATCAAAACAATATTTACAACCCCAAATATATATACAGTAATCTTGTTCCAAAAATAGATAACCAACGGTCTTGATCAAATATGACTAAGAAGTCCTATCCGCTCTTGGTTATCCGCTTCTCCCTGAAGCCACTTGACTTGTCTGAAAGGTTAGTCATAGGAAATAGTAAGATTCAAAAGAATCCCAGTAGTAACAAATCATTCATACCACACATAAACACATATCATGTAAGCAAATCATCATACATCAGCAACACAGATCACACTCCACTCTCATCCCCTTTCTCCTCCAGGAAGGTACTTCACCTTACCCGAACCGTTGTTAGCTACTCAGGGACTGTTGGCATGGCAATGCATACACATAGCCTTATAGCTCATATAGCTACCCAGCTTTCACAATTGGCCTGTCAGCCTTCACAATTAGGCTTTCACCTAATCACAAAGTCACACCTTATCCTCATCCCTTTCTCTGCTGGGAAGGCACACAACCCTTACCCGATCCGTTGTTAGCTGCTCAGGGACTATTGGTATGACGGTGCTTACACATATTCACGAATGTTGCAACATACAAATTCTATCACAAATCAATGATATAACGCACATACAATGCATCACATATGGTATAAAGAAAAATTCACTACCTTGTACTTTCTTGACGTCCTCTGGCACAGTCGGCTCATGAGTACAGCCAATATCAAATCCTAAAACCAAAAGTAAGGACATTGGATTAATTCCTTTTCCAAGTTCTTAATTTCATCTTACTTGATGTTGGTTATCATTTAAACTTCTTTAGGTGCTTATTAGAAACCTAACATATGCCTAAAAGATTAGGTGACACTACCCCAAAGTTCCCCCTTTGGAAGAAAAATGTTGAATTTTGGTCGCTTCACTCGAGTGAAGATGGCCTCACGCTACTGATGGGGTACTCATGCTTGAGTAAGAAGCGTCCTCACTCACGAGTGTTTGGCCGAGAGCGACATCTTTGACTAAGAAGTGCTCGTTGCACTCAAGCACCAAGAAGTACAACACCAAGAGTGTTTGCTCAAGAACACAGACCACTTCCAAGGGAAAACCTCACTCGAGCATGCCAAATGCACCCGAGTGAGGGTCCAGCACTTGCAAGTGCTAGGACACACTCTTGTACATCCACTGGCGAGTAACTACCTGAGACGCAACCCTATAGCTCCAACCCTCTCGCACTCAAGCTTGCCCATGCTCACTCGAGTAGGATCATATCTCACTCGCAAGTCAGGAAATGCACTCTTGCATTTTCAATCGAAAACACCACTGAGAAAAACAAGGAAAACAGAAATTTACTGCAACACTCGAGTGAGTTCATCCTCCACTAGAGTGATGCGTATCAAAAGCTAGAATCGCAGCAACTAATAAGGTTTTCCAAAGTGACCAAAACTGATCCCAATAGGTCCTAAACTTGTACCAAAGCTCATTCTCACCTAAAATTCCATAAGGAACCTATTGGTAACCTCAAAATACCCAAAATCACACCCCAAATACAATTTGCCCTTAGATCTCCACATTCCTTTCAACAACTCAATCATCAACACTTTCCTTTCCCACTTCTAAATCAATCCCAATCAACTCAAAATACCATAAGCTACCAATTCAACAGTGACACTCTCTCCAATTCCTACTTTCATTTAACACCAAATTCAGGGCAAAAGTCCAGAATTTACAAAACTTAGCTAACATTCAAAACATAACCATCAAAATGCATCAAATCATTACCTCTTTCACTTGCCACTACTAAATCTCTATTTCTCCAACTTTTAAATATGCTCAAGCACCAAAACACCACTCCTCAAAATTCTAAAAACATAGCAAAGAAGCTCTCAACCTCATGAACAACATTAATGAAGAACACTTGAGCATATGAAAGCAATCACTTACTCAAAATTAAGCTTTTCTCTTTCTCTTTCTTGCTTGAAGCTCAACGAAAATGGAAGATGGAGAGAGAAAATGAGAGAGCATATTTTTCCCTTCTCAAGCCCCAAGAACCGACTTTGAAGGAGAGAGGGAAGAGAAATGGGTTTGAAAATTTGACTTTAATCTAAGGGTCCTCATAATGACACTTGGCACAATCTTGTTCCTTCCCCTTGATTTCACATGATTTCATTTACATAGGATTCCACCCCATAGTTAAATCCTAGCCATGGATTCCTTTGACTTTTAATCTCAACCATTGATCTTCAAGTTACTAATGAGTTTCCTCTTCGATAACCGACCCATCGGTAAGTAAATTTCCAATTTCGCCCCTGATTATCATAACCTTTTCCAAATCATCATTAGATTCCAATATAAGCTTAAATATTGCTTACAACATATTTACAACAATATCAACAATAATTACATCATTAAGATCATAATTAACCCTTAATCACATGTTGGGGCATTATACTTACCTCTTCCTCTTCCTTTTCCTCTTGCTTGTTCTTTGATTCTCTAACCACCAATTTTCTTTGAGCACTCAAACACCTCCTCTTGAAAATCTAAACCATAGGAATGAAGCTCTCATCAAGAGGAACAAGATTAGAGAAGAGGTTTTGAGTAATAGGAATCATCTACTAGGTCAAATCCCAAGAAGAGCTCTCACTTTTACCTTAAGCTTCTTTCTCTTTCCTCCTTCCTTACCTTGGTCAACTAGAGCTTGGAGAGAGAGGGAAAATGATGATGATCATATTTTTAATCCCTCCTAGCCCATAAACCAACTTTGAAGAGAGAGGGAGGGAAGAGTTTGGAATTTTTGACCTTTGCCAATTTGACTTCATCATAAGGTGCTATGTGTCAAGATCTTAGGGTATCTTCCAAATGCATGCAACCATGTGATTATTCTATCTAATTCCATTAGCCATTTAGTCACACCTTTTGATCTTTTAGTTGATAATGAATTTCCTCTTCGGTTGCTGACTAATTGGCCGATAAATTTTTTTCTTCCCGTTTTGCCCCTAACTATGGCAATTTCAATCAAATTGCCACATAATACATAATTTGACCCTATTTCCTCATGTCATGCGCCCTCCCTTCACCTTTAATTCAATTTAGACTTTGACACCATAATTGAGCTTAAATACAGGGTCTTGGCACTGTCTACTGCTAATTCGGGTCATAATTCACATTATATTCTCTGAAAGTATTTATCTAACATTAATTACCACTACTACAAAATATAGATTTTACATCCCTAAAGGACATCCCTTTTTAAAAAATCGAAGTAAAAACAAACGTGGTGGCATTTTTGTAATTATGGATGAGAATTGAATAGCTTTAGACATCCCTAATTTAAAAAGGGACGTCTAAAGTGTGACTTTACAGACTTTAGACGTCCCTATTTCAATTGGGGATGTCTAAAGTAAAAAAAATTACTTTAGGCGTGCCCAATTCAAATAGGGACGTCTAAAGTCTGTAAAGTCACACTTTAAACGTCTAAAATTTACTTTAGGCATCCCCAATTCAAATAGGAAAGTCTAAAGTCTGTAAAGTCACACTTTAGACGTCTCTATATACATTGGGGACGTCTAAAGTTTTTTTTAAAAAAAATTTAGTCAGGGACACCTTTGGCGTCCCTCATATATATTAGGGACACCAATATGGTGTCCCTATTTATATGAGGGACGCCAAAGGGTATTCCTCATTTTTTTAAAAAAAAATTGACTTTAGATGTCCCTAATTTAAATTGGGGAGGTCTAAAGTCACGTCTAAAGTAAAAAAAAATAACTGGACAACTTTAAGATCCCTAAATTAAATTGGGGACGCCAAAAACAATTCAAATTTTTACTGACATTCTGTATTTATCAGTTTTATACTACTTTTACACTCATCTTTCTCTTTCCATTGGGGCAAACACAAGAAGAGCCAATACGACCAAGCCTTTTAACTCTTGCTTCTTCTTTATATGCTCTTTTTACTCTTACTTCTTCCTTTCTCTCTCTTTTTTTCACCTCCAGATCTGTTATGCTTTCTTACCATTTTTTATTATTTTATCATCTTTCTCTTTTTTCTTTGGGTTTCCCTTCTATGTTATCTTCTAACTCGTGTTGTTATGGCTTATAGATCAAGACTCTGAAACATGCTTCATAGCCACGTTCCAGCTGAGTAAACGAGGTTCATCTCTCGTTGTCGCTCTTCTCTATTTATTATTGTGAGAAAATAAATTTTAATAATAGAAGGAGATAAGTTTTTTGCAACTAATTCCTCTTATTGTTTTCATCTTCTGCCTTTGAGATTTCAACTTTGGAATTATTATTGTGTAGATTTTGGATTTGGATTTCAGATACTAGATCTGTAATTTTATTGACGATGCTCTATGATTTCTGGTTTTAAATACTGTTTAGTCCAGATCTGTAATATAAACGATTTTTTTTAAAAATAAAGCACTTTAGACGTCCCCAATTTAGATTGGGGACGTCTAAAGTGCTACACTAACACTTTAGACGTCCCCACTTTAAAATGGGGATGTCTAAAGTGCCAGATGTCCCTTTTTAAAATGGGGACATCTAAAGTCCAGGCCTTATACGTCCTTTTATCTACAGATGTTATTGCCATTTTTTACTACATCGCTTACATAGACATCCACTTGTTTTCAGACATTAAAAGGCCTACAAAAGGGGACGTTAAAAATGTTTTTTTGTAGTAGTGTACATTCACTTTTGGAGTCATGAGCCCTTATACACATGTTGGGGCATTACATACAAGACATTATAGATTAATTAATTAGTAGATTTATTAGTGGTTCGACTATGCTAATAAGTAATGCACTGCTCTAGACTAGCAAATTAATGGGGTTAATAATCCAAAGAGAGTAACTACTTAGCTAATCCATATTCAAGGGAATAATTGTCCTTGGTAGTGTTCTTTGCATTCAAAAGCAACACTAAATAACTGTAGTTTGAAATTTTTATTATGTTTTTCATTTTCATTCTAACCTCGCTTTGCTCAACTTAAGTGAAAGTATCAAATTAATGCTCAATTGAATTTTAGATATCAAGTTCTTGTAGAAATAATACTTTATTTACCCTATATTACTTAATACAACCCGTACACTTGTGAAGTCAAAGGCTTATAAATTTTTCCCCTATCAAAGTTTTTCAGGGTACAATTGATCCACGTCGCAAGTATATGGGTTGTGCAAAGTAAGAAAGAGTGAGTAGAATATCATTCCAACGAGGACTTAATACAAACAATATAGTTGAGCAATGACTTTACACTTTTGCTTAAGTTAAGCCAACACGATTTAAACCAAAGATATGAATAAAAGCTAACTAAAATAAGAAAATCAAATCTAACTAACGCTAAGAATAAGGGTGATTCTAGATCTTAAGCAGCAACTTGGATTATTTTAGTCTTGATTACTTCTTAGTGTCTAATTTCTCCCCTTAATTGCATTTAATGTTATATTTGCTAGTTTATGACTCTTAATTACCTAAGAGTGTCTTTCAATCCACTAAAAGACATTTCAATTATGTTAATCCCTAACGTCTTAAGTGATTAGTAATCAACTGGATTAGTTTAAGTGCAAGACTAATGAGACTATATAGGGTTAGTAGGTATATGTCTATCCTACAAGTAAATTAAGTCTGAAAACCTAATCATACATGATTTAATTGAAGGCCTAGTCTAAATTCCCTATGTCTAAGCTCCTTTAAAACATCAAACTAGTCCCAATCAGATTTCTCTTATTTTAGGATAATCAAACACACAATTAAATCAACAAATAATATTAATGCCATTAACAATAAAAATTGTCATTCACTAATTCATAATTAAGCTAAATAATCCAAAACCAAGGTTTAGCTACATAAAGTAAACATTCTCATGACTAAAAAAATAAAAAATAAAAGATAAAATAAAAGACAAAAGAAGAGAAAGGAAAGAAGGAACAAAAATTCAATGCCGGATTTTCATCCGTGCTATAGATCTTCTGTTTCTCCAAATTTTAATCTCCCTCTATCAAATTATAAGCTCTTGTGTTACCGTCACCAACAAAAAAAATAGAACACACCATCCTCTTGCTACGCCTAACATAGAAAAAGGTATACATTGCCTCCTTGCGAGCGTCTCTATCACAATATAACATGTAATGCCCCAAATTTTGATTAAGGGCTAATGACTTCAAAAGTGAATGTAATTTATGTTAAACAACATTTTTGGAGAATACGACATGAGTTATGGTTAGAATGAGTAGTAATCAGTGCCTAAACCCTGTAATTAAGTTTAATTGTGATGTTAAAGCTTAAAATGAACTTCAAGATGAGGAAGGGCATATGAAATGGAGAATGGGATGGGAAAATGAGTTATATAGTAATTCAATAAGAATTTCCATAATCAGGGGCAAAATTGGGAGAAAGGAAAATTTACCAACTAATTAGTCAATAACTGAAGGAACTTGATTACTAGCTAATAGATTTGGTTAGTGTGGCTAAGTGGAAGATTAATTGTGTGAGATTCCATGAGATGAAGACATGTGACAGAAGTTGTCATACATGAAGGGAGTGGTTGGTGAAGAAAAGTTGTCATGCATGAAGTGAAAGATTAACTGAAGGATCATTTTTTTTTATCATTTTTTCTCCCTTTCCCTCTCTCTTGGTCGAATAGGCATGGGCATGGGGGTAGAATTTCTGCTTCCCTCTTCATCATCTTCATCTTAAATTTCCTCTCTCTCTCTCTCCAAGTTCTTGTGCACCATTGTTGATGAAGAAAGAGGAAAGAAAAGCTCAAGATTTAGGAAAGATCTTGACCTTGAATGCCAAAATATCCTTTTATAAAGTTATTCCTCTTGTTAAGAGCTTTCATCCTATGGTTTTAGATTCTCAAGAGGTGTTTTTGTACTTGAGAAAAGTTGGAGATTGGCGAAACAAGAACCAAGCTTGGGAAAGTGTAAAAGGTGAGTGTTAGCTACCTTTTGCTATATGAGTTGTAACTATTGGTTGATTTTTTAATTTTTAGTATTTTTCCCTAATTTTCGCCTGAATTAGGATTGTGAGAATTGCATGTGGTTTTGTTGTGGAAATGGTATATTGTGGTGTCTTTTAGACAATAGAATTGGATTAGAACATTGAATATTGAGTTTTCGGCAACTTCGTGGTTTATGTGTAATGTTTTGCTCAATACAAAACAAATGGTTTGGATGTGATTTTGGATGTTTCGATGTTGCCATTAGATTTCTTTTGAAAAATTATATGGGAGTAGTGTATATTGTGCATTTTGGAACCTTCGGTGTAAAACTAGAATCTTCTGGAAATGTTTAAGTGTAAAATGTTGTGCAAGGGCCCAACTTTGTATGGTAATTTGAGATAGCAAATGACGTTCAAATATTGTGAAACTTTCCAATTTTGTAGTTCATATTGCAAGCTTTCCATAGATATAAAGTTTGGGCTATTTTGACTTCTGTGTGAAAAGTTATGACCATTTAAAAATCAGCCAGGAAACAAGCCAAAGATTGGCCGTGGCCCATAAAGGCTGGCCATGACCCAAAACATTCTGTAGTTCTTAGCCATGGCCCAAAGGTGGCTGCCACGGCTCAAAACTTTCTCACCTATTTCTGGCCTAAGCCCACAGGAGGCTGGTCGCGGTCCAAAACTTTCTGAGCAATTCTTGGCCGCGGTCTAAGGATATTGGCCGCGACCCAAAAGTTTCTGACTATCCGTTGGCAACGGCAAGTGGATGGCTTGGCCGCATCCAACCCCTGAAAAATTGTGTTTTTCTTTTCTGAAAGGTGGTCTTCAGTCAAGTTTTTTCTAACCCTTTAGGCATCTATTTAGGCTTCTAGTAGCCACCTAAAGGTCTTAAATGATTATCAACTTTAAGCAATTTGGAATTGAGTTTTGGATTAAAGAATAACTCTTCGTCCTTTATGGTTATAGGATTTGATATTTATCTTGCACGCGATAGACCAGTACCAGAGCACACGAGGAAAGATCAAGGTAAAGACATTTCTCTTATGTTGTGTATAATACATTGTATTCATGACTTATCATTGAATTGCCATGTGAAACATGCCATGTGAACCCACCATTGAGAAACATACCAGTGTGGATATGCTGTTGTGAATATGCAGTGTGAACAACTGATGAGAAACATGCCGGTGTGGATATGCTATTATGGATATACCGCTATGTAATATGCTGAATGAAACATTGCCGTTGTGAAACATGTTGATGTGAAATATGTTGTTGTGTATTTCAGCGTTAGCAGTCGTAGATGTGATGCAAATCACACCTACCCCTGCCCTGCCATTATTGTGCTGATGTATTGTGATTTGCTTACATACATTATGATTGTACATATTATAAGTGATTTGCTACTACTGGGACTCTTTTGAATCCCACTCTTTCCATAAAATAAGTTGTAGGAAGGGCAAGCGATTCTAAGGAGAAGTAGTAACAAAGGTGTTAGAACCGGCTGACACCCAAGAAGGGGTGAATTAGGTGTAATATAAAAAATTTTTGTATCTTAATGAAAACAGTAAGTACGAAACTAATGAATCATAAATCAACAATTATATAAATGATATATGCTGGAAATATAAGACCTTAGGGAAGAGAATATGCAAACTGTGATTTATCCTGGTTCAGTCCAATGTGTGATGGCCTACGTCTAATCCCCAAGCTCCTCCTGAGATTTTCAAATTCACTATCTTCTTGTTTAATCCGGGTACAAGAAAAGCCTTTACAAACCTACAAGTTTAGTCGGGCACTTGTGAGGCCTTTAACAAATATCTCACCAAGATACTCCCCCTTACAACAAATCTTACGAGCAGAGCAATCCCAAAGACCTTTCTCTCTTGCTTACCCATGCAAATCTTACGAGTAGCAACATTCTTTGCTGCTTACACCTCTGTAAGTCTTACGAGTGGCAACGTTCTCTACTGCTTGCACCTTGTAAGTCTTATGAGTAGAAAGTCTTACTGGCAATTCTCTCTACAGTTTCCCCCGTAAGGAAATCAACCCACTCAAGGTCCCTCTACCTTGAGATCAATTCAGAAATACAATTGAAGGTGTTTACAAACTCTCTTACAGAGTGGATACAATGCTCATTGAAGTACAATACAAATAACTCTCTCTCAAATATACATCATATAGAAAATAGATAAGAATATAGAGTAGTTGGGTCGAAGTGGATTATTCATGATATAAGCATGTTTGTGTTGTAGTGTTTTTGCTGGTGTTGTAGTTATCTGCTTGAATCTCCTGTATTTATAGTTGATGAAGATTGATGACTGTTTGAGCATTTCAACATATCCGTTAGAGTACAGCTGCTTCTTTTGTTCATTTGCTTGAGTTTGAAAAACTAGCCGTTAGAACGTTGGACCTCCGCTTTTGTAAATCAACTTTTATCTCTTCTCATCATCTCTTCATGTATTCCTAGAGAAATGCATTAAACATTAATATAATGAAGAGTGAGTTTCAGTAGGTTGGAAACAAGAAGAGTGAGTTTCATAATCATTCCCATGATTTTCAAAATCTTCAGTAGGTTGTTTGTTCTCCTGGGAAGCATTACTCGAGTGGTCACTCGAGTAAGCCTGGGTCATTACTCGAGTGATCCCTTGAGTAATCACGTTCAAAATCTGGCCGAGAGTATTTCCAACTTCATGACTCGAGTGATCCCTCGAGTAAGCATCTATTTCCTTCACAGGTTACTCGAGTGGTCCCTCAAGTAAATTTATAATAAGTTTGCATATTACTTGATTACTCCCTCGAGTAACAACATCAAATTCTTGGTCGAGAGTACCTGTGCTTTGCTTACCTGATTACTCAAGTGATCCCTCGAGTAATACTTCAAATTACTCTGCATATTACTCAAGTAATCCCTTCAAGTAATCCCTTGTAATTCTTGATAGAGAGCTTATTGAACATTTTCTCACACATTACTCCAGTGGTCCCTCGAGTAAGTTTTAAATAACTTTACAGATTACTCGAGTGAGCCCTTCAAGTGAATTCTTGATTTTGATTTGAAACATAGCAAATTATATATCATCGGAAAGCTTTCATCGTCTATATTCCAATGCAACAAGAATCAACTCTAAACTCGTTATATACAGAAAGTTATGATCCAAAGAGTATTTACTGTTCTTAGACAATCTCTGAAATCACAAGTAGCAACTTCCAAAAGACATAAATCTTAGTATATAACTTGAAATGTAACATATTATATATCCATGGAAAGCTCTTTGAGTTTAATTTCATATGGCATCAGTTTCGTCTCAATCCGATGTGTAGTTTGAGAGTTATGTCTAACATACCTAAACTGTTCTGGTAAAGGACACTGATTCATATGTCAACTCTAACAGATCATATCTCCCTCATATAAACTCCTTTTAATGTGATCTTGGTGTCCATAGTTCGTGTTGGGAGTCTAGTTTTATATGCCTCTAGTTTTAGATCAATTCGACATGTGGTTAGAGAGATATGCCCAAAATACCAAACCTCTATCCTACCACCCAAAAACAAAGTACAATAAAAATACAGATTACTTGAGTGGTTACTCGAGTGATTATGTCCATTACTCAAGTAACCACTCGAGTAATACCTTCCAAAACATGACAGAGAGCCAAAACTCATAGGAACATCTTGGGGAGGTTCCATAACTTCCATATAAGTTATCTTAGCTTCGAATTGACCATTCCAACCTCCATATGATCATAGAAACCTCCGATATCACTTCTAATAGCTTGGATCTTGATATTCTCATGTGATCTTGCAAGTTCTTCCTTCTTCAATCTCTTTCTTCTTGTTTTTCCTCTTAATGATCATTCTTCATAACCCAACTAGATATATTCTTGAATTGATGATCATTCTTCATAACTCAATTAGATGTCTTCTTGAATATCTTCAACCTTCTTCTTTCTTTGCTTGACTAATATCATCTTCTTGATCATCTTTCTTCATAACTTAACTAGATATCTTCTTGAATATCTTCAATCTCCTTCTTTCTTTGCTTTACTAATCTATAAGATATCCAACATTAAATATAGTAGTTAGTCAATGAAGAGAATAAGTATATCATACAAACTTTTTGCTCTTAATACTTGACATCTATATTTGACATCATCAAAACTATTCATATCTAACAAAGGGGTGGTTAGAGCTCCTAGTTAGGAGTTTTATTTTGGATAATTGGTTATCATGCCATTGACATTTGGATTTTTTTTGGGGATTTGTTGTATATGATGTATATTTTGAATAGTTTTGTGTAATTCCCTGTTGGGAAATTGAAAATGGGCAAAAGTGCCCTGTAAACCCTTAGATTAATTAATGAAGCCCGAGTGTGTCGAGAATTATTATTGCACTCTGATATTTATGAATGGAATTGAATTGCGTAGGCCAGTTGTATGTTTGAAATATGAATAGAGACCGAGTTGACTAGGTTTTGAAAAAGTTTTTGAAAACCCCGTCTGGGGATGAAACTTTTAACAGGTATTACAATTATATATTAGTCTGTAATTCATTATAATTACGTATTTATAAACTTAAATCTCAGCCTTTAAGGAAGGGGGTTACATAACACGCGTACGAGCAAGCACACACATATGCACATACGGACGCACACGCACGCACGTACACACTAATTTTCATTCCTTTTATTGCATTATGCCTACAGCTTCTCTCTAAATTCTTTGATTTTATGGATCCGTGCATCCTTATAATTCTCCTGCTTTTATCAATTAGCATATAATATAAATATATTATATTGATATTGTCACACCCGTTTCCATTTTGATATTCGAAGAGTAATAAAGACAGAATTCAATGGGCATACAGAAAAGTATAGTTATACTGATAGAAATATTCATTTACAATCTCACGTCATTCATCAACAAAATACAGAAAATACAGCGAAAACTTAATATTTACAGAATAACCCAAAATATCTAAGGCATAAACTAATTATAACCACTATCTTGCCATCGCCTTGAGACACAAGCTAATTACTTCTTGGTGTCCACGCCTTTGCCCTTCGATCCACTGGCACTAGTTGAGATATTTGTTTTCGAAAAAGGGTGATGTTCTGAAGAATCCCCTAGAGACATACGATTGACATATAAAATGTGAAAATTAAATATGCAATGCATTATATTAGGCAAAAATGAAAGTTTGATTCAATTTATATATATTTACCTCAGCCGAGTTACCAACTATAACTAGGATTTCTGATAACATACCTCAACTGAGTCATCAACCACAACTAGGATTTTTCGATATACCGTTGTTGGGTAGCGAATCACAACTAAGTACTGTGCCTCTAGAATGCAATCATATCACAAAATACAATAACAAATACATATAATGATTCACATAGTGTATGAAAGATGGTAATTCCTACCTCAAAGTTCATTAAACCCCTTTTTTAGTGTGCCTCGTAAAACGTGTCATTTTCAGTATTCAACTCGATCCTAAAATATAAATGTACCATAAATATGTCATAACCTATCCAAGTATCATTTTAGACTCATCTATAGTATTTCTTGTAGTTATATTAGTCTATAGTGAAATTATACCAAAATGCCCCCGGGACCCCAGCCCGGCCCTTCCGTACCCGGCCCGATAGCACTTTTTCCCAAAATTTTGACTAAGGCTATCCTGACGTATTTTCACCTAAGGAATCCGTTTCCAGGCTCGAAATCACTAAATTCACTGTCAAATTTGGAAAATACCCTTGACAGCCCCTATTTAGGGATTTCATGGCGTTTTCGTAATTATGCTTTTTCTACTGAAAAAGTACCTAACTGAAACCCCACCTATTTTTGCCCACTGAATCCAATGGAACCATATTTTTCATGAAAATCCAGCTCCAACCCCCTAAAATAGTGCTGAACGAAATATTTCAAGAAAAATGGAAAAATATAGTTTTGTGTTTTAACTTCTAAAACTTGTACTTTTCCACTTCTGATCCCTTATTAATTTATTTAAACATATCTTAACCATGGTTCAAAGAAATTTAGGTAGCATAGCCCCTTAGGGTTATAGCTTTTCCAATTTTTCAAATCAACCAAAAATCACTAAACTAACAACAAATTTCAAAACCAACTTCATAAAAATATAGATTTGAGTTTGGTGTAGTTACCTCTTAGGCTTCTTGGTTTCTCTCTCTTCTCCTTGAGCTAAGAATGAGTCCTCAAGATCATAGATTCATGAAAAAAAAAGGTTTAGAGAAGGATCTAGGGAAATGTTACAAGAAAAGCTTAAGAATCAACTATTACCTTAAAATTTCTTCTTTTTCTTCTCTCTAACTTTTCAAAGTTTCTCCAAACTCTCTCTTTCTCTATGTTGAACGAAAATGCATGAAGGGAAGGGAAGAAAAAGCCTTCATAAAAATGCTTTCTTGATTCTGTTAGATATGAGTAGTTTTGATGATGTCAAATATTAAGAGCAAAATGTTTGCATAATATACTTATCTTCTACATTGGCTAACTACTATATTTAATGTTGTATATATTGTAGATTATTCATAAACCTGACAGTGGGTTAATGTTATTTTGCTTATAATGCCTCATAAATTAACAATGATCATCAAGAGGAAAAACAATAAGAAAGAGATTGAAGAAAGAAGAAAAAAGAAAAACTTGCAAGATCAAATGAGAATATCAAGATTCAAGCTCTTAGAAGTGATACCGGTGGTTGAAATGGGTCAATACAAAATTAAAATGATATATACGGAAGTTATGGCACCTCCAGAGATGATTACTCGAGTAATATGGCACTGCCTCATTTTGGAGATGATTACTCGAGTAATATGCAAAGTTACTTGAAAGATTACTCAAATTACTCAAGGGCTCCATCAAGTAATAGCACTCTGTTTTTATATGGCAGAATAGAGATTTGGTATTTTGGTAATGTCTCTCTAACCATACGTCCAATTGAGCTGAAACCAGTGGCATATGAAACTAGACTCCCAACTCAAACTATGGACACCAAGATCACATTAAAAGGAGTTCATGTGAGAAAGCTATGATCTATTGAAGTTGACACATGAATCAGCATCTCTTACCAGAACAAGCTTCGGTATTTTGGACATAACTCTCAAACTACACATCGGATTGAGACAAGATTTATTCCATATGAAAATAGACTTAAAGCAATTTCCATGGATATATAATTTGTTACATGTCAAGTTATATACTAAGATTTATGGCTTCTGGAAATTGCTACTCATGATTTCAGACATTGTCTAAGTACAGTAGACATTCATTGGATCATAACTTTCTGTATACAACAAGTTTGGAGGTGATTCTTATTGCATTGGAATGTAGATGATGAGAGCTTTCCGCTGATATATAGTTTCCCATGTTTTGGATCAAAATGAAGAGATCACTTGAAGGGCTTACTCGAGTGACATGCAAAGTTATTTGAAACCTTACTCGATGGACCACTCGAGTAATGTGTGAGAAATTGCTCCAATAAGCTAAGTTCACTGTCAAGAATTGCATGGGATTACTCGAAGGGATCACTCAAGTAATCTATAGAGTTATTTGAGATATTACTTGAGGGATCACTTGAGTAATCAAAGAAGAAATAATCCAGTAGCTCTCAGCCAAGAAATGTGTAACATTACTCGAAGGCATCACTCGAGTAATCTCCAAAGTTATTTGAAGCTTTACTTGAGGGAACACTCGAGTAATCAGGTAAGTGATGAAGTTGAAAATGCTCTTGGCCAGATTTTAAAGGTGATTACTTGAGGGATCACTCAAGTAATCACCCAGGTTACTTGAGTGACCACTAGAGTAATGCGACGGGCAACGTTACAAAGATTCTGGAAATCAATGGAATGATTATGTAATTCATCCATATTGCTTCCAATCACTCTAACACTTCATTGTATTAGTGTTTAATGTATTTCTCCAGGAATACAATGAAGAGATGTTGGAAAGAGAAAAGAGTTGACTTTACGGAAGTAGAGCATCTTCTAACGGCTAGTTTTTCAAACTCAAGCAAACGAACAAAAGAAGGAGCCGCACTCCAATGGATATGTTGAAATGCTCAAACGGTCATCAATCTTTATCAACTATAAATAGAAGAGCATTCAGAGTTCAAAAACAACAATGAGAATACAACAATGCAAACATGCTCATATCATGAATCATCCACTCTGAGCCAACTACACTCTGTTCTTATCTATTTTCTATATCATGTATATTTAAGAGAGTTATTTGTATTGTACTTTAGTGAGCATTTTATCCACTATGTGAGAGAGTTTGTAAACACTTGTATTTCTAAATTGATCTCAAGGTAGAGGGACCTTGAGAGGGTTGATTTTCTTACGGGAGAAGCTGTAAAGAGGATTACCGGTAAGACTTCCTGGTCATAAGACTTGCAAGGTGCAAGCAGTAGAGAACATTGCTGATCGTAAGACTTACAAGGGTGTAAGCAGGACAGAACATTTTTGCTCGAAAGACTTGCACGAGTAAGCAGGAAAGAAATGTCTTTGGGTTTGCTCTGCTCGTAAGACTTGCCGTAAGGGGGAGTATCTCGGAGAGAGAATTGTAAAAGGCTTCACAAGTGCCCGACTAAACTTGTGAGTTGTAAAGGCTGTTCTTGTGCCCGAATTAAACAAAAAGATAGTGGATTCGAAAATCTTAGGAGGAGCTGGGGACTGGACGTAGGCCATCACACATTAGACCGAACCAGGATAAATCACAGTTTACATATTTGCTTCCCTAAGCTCTTATATTTCTAGCATATATCATTTATCTAACTGTTGATTCATGATTCATTAGTTTCATACTTCCTGTTTTCATTAAGATATGAAAAGTTTTCTAAAGTTCTTAAGTTTTTATCTTACACCCAATTCACCCCCCCTTTTGGGTGTCAGTCGGTTCTAACATATTCCAATTCATTGATCTCATCTAAGGTTGAGATGGCAACACTTGTCTTACACCATACCTCCCTCCATGCTTTCACTATACCTCTCCACTTTATGTCATATCTCCTTCATCATTGACTTCAATTGGAATTGGACTAGATTTTCTTCTCTTGGTTATCTTAAAAAAAACGTGCTCCCTCTCTTCTCCAACCAACCAAGTGTTTTTCCAACTAAATCCAACTTCCTACTCCACCAAGCAATCAAGTTCACCCATTCCTTCACTCTAGCTTACCGTCATGCACTTCACCATACCTTCATGTAATGTACACTTTACCATTGTCATCATTACTCTCTTCATGACACTTGGCTTTTTAATTCCATTAATCAATTTCTAACACATTTTATTTTCAATTTTCGGAATAATGCCAATTCTGGCAAATTTTCTGTCCTAACTTCGAAAAATCATAACTAATTTTGTAAATATCGTTTTGGAGTGATTCCAAAGGATATGGAACCCTTATTGAGTCTAGTTTCAAGAAAAAATATGGAATTTTACTAGATGGGATCATATTATTCCCATATTTTCAATCTTTGACAGCTGCTACAGGAACTTTCCAGATTTTCTAGGCTAACTTAAAAAATTCATATCTTTTTGTACATAACTTCAATTGATTCGTATGACCTATCAAATTAAAGTTTAGGATGTCTACTTTCATCCTGTAAAATTTCATAATTTTTTATCATTATTTGATCTTCCAAAACCACACAATAAACTCACTGCCTCGTAGGTAATTTCACTGAAAACATTATTCAAACTTTCAATTTTCAATATTTAATTCGTTTGGTCTTAAATATTCACCATTTCATTGAATTTCTCAATTAATTACATTATATGTCAGGTGAATATAAAATTTGGATGTTACAGATATTTTATTCTCATTTAAATCATATAATATCTCCTGCAAAATAAATTAGGATATGAGTAGATTTTATATCAAAATATCCTTTTATTCTGTTATTAATTAAAGGATTGAAAAATATGTAAAAGATTATTACATGAGTATAAAATATTAATAAATTTAATCAAATATGTCTCAAAATCTATATTTATTTAATTATAAAATATATATTTATCAACAATGTTACCTGAAAAGTTTCCAAAGTGTAGTAATTTTGCACTGGTACATGAATTGTCAGCTCAACATATTTGGTCAACAAACGGTCAAACTTAATTGAAAAAATGGCCCGGACGAAATTGCTATGATTTGAAAACTTTATGAGCAATATTGCACCCGAAAAACTTCAGGAGAAAAATTCCTCAACTTCCCAGATAAAATAGCCCTTTAACCCTTAAATTTATGTGAATGAAAAATTGCTTTCGAGAGAATTACTCCTCATCTCTGCAATACTTGGTTTTAGCCTACTATTGAAGAGCTGGTTCAACCAACCCAATTACCAAGTTGGAAACAAGTTATTGAAAACTGTTTTTCAAATTACTTTTTTAGCTTTTTGTTTCTTAAAAAAAAATATTTTAAAAAGCAAAATCAAACAAGCCCTTAATTCCCAAGAAATTTTGGTTAATCTTCAAATTCAAAAGAGTTTTTTTCTGCGGCAAATTTTTGTTTTTTTTGGAGCAAATTTCTGCGGGAAAATTTAAAAGATTTTTCTACAATATCATGGACAATTGAGCTGGGTCTTGGGTTTGACTCAAAACACAACGGGAGTTGACCTGGGCACAAATGAATGTGCACGGTATGCTTGATGGTTCATTGTGTTTGTCAGTTTTTTTTTTTTAAGAAATATTTGGCCAACTAAACAATATATTATGAAATACTGCTGGCTAACAAAAGTGAATTAATTTAATCACCAATAATAAAAAAGATTAAAGTATATTTTCAGTCCTTTAAATTTATATAAAATAAACTTTTGGTCATTTAACTTTATAAAGTATATTTTTTATTGTACAATTCAAACACCGTCTCTGTCAATGTCGTTAGCGAAAAACGTTGATGCAACAAACTCAAGTGTTGTTTGTGTAAATTAACTTAAGTGATGAATATGCAATTAAATGTTATCAATCTTAAATTTAAAATATGTGTAAACTGAAAAATATCTAAAAACCTAATGAAGCAGTCAATATCAAAACCTTAACTATATTAAAAAAATTTACTTTAGTAATCTAAATATCAAAATCTCGATTTCATTTATAGTGATTTGTTGATTTATTCTTGTTTAATAATATAAATATATTATATTAAAAAATTAAAACATAAATATGTTTTATCAACTGTACAGTTATCATCACTTGAATTTGTTGGATCAACATTTTCTGTTAGCAATATTAACGTTGTTAGAAATATAGAGTTAAATTTTTTTTTATAAAGTTAAAGAACCAAAAGTATACATCATATAAAATTTAAAAAACTACATATAGTATACTACATTGAAAAGTTAACATATTGGTGAAGCAATAGGACACAAAAGAAATGTTACTCCCTCCGGTCCTATTTATAAGCAATTTTCTTTTTGATTGGGTAAAACGAACTGATAGTTAAAAATAATAAGTGTGTTAAAAATATCATATATTTTTCATATATGCCCATATTTATTAAAAGAGTATAGCAGAGAGAATATATAAAAAGTATAAGAGATAGTAAAATATACATTTTTCCTATACTTTGTTGACTTCATTCACCTAATCTCTTTCACTCTCTCTCCTAAATATAACTCTTGGTGTATGTGATAATTAATTTTAGATTATGTATTTTATAAGGGTAAAATAGAAAAAAAAACTTACATTTTCATACACAAAATAAAATTGTTTATAAAAAAAAAAAAACCATACTTCATGAAAGAAAAAATTACTTATAGAGGTAAGAGAGGGAGTGTTAGGGTGTGTTTGGTTTGAGGGGAGGGGAGGGGAGGAAGGGGGTAGGAAGGTGGGTAAATTACCTTTTTGGATTAAAAGAATTTAAATTTTAAACGGGAATCCAAAATTTAAAAAGAATGAGAAAGTAAATTTTGAACGGGAACCCAAAATTTCAAACATGAGAGAATAAATTTTGTGTTTCTTTTATCCAAAATTATAATTTCTCCATCTTCCCCTCCCTCCCCTATCCTCCCTCTCTTCAAACCAAACACACCCTTAAAGTACAATGTCCTGACTGTATGTATATATTCAAGTAGAATGTCCTAGAAGTTCGGTATCGAGCATATCGAGAGGCTTTCACGCGATATTGACATAGATAGGTCAGTGAAGGACAAATCAAACTCCACCGCCAATTGTCATTTAATATATCTTTCATCTAGGGCTTGTATCGAGCATATCGAGAGGCTTTCACGCGATATTGACATAGATAGGTCAGTGAAGGCCAAATCAAACTCCACCGCCAATTGTCATTTAATATATCTTTCATCTAGGGCTTGTTTGGAATGAGGGGAGGGAAAGTGGGTAGGGAAAACAAAATTTTCAGTTGAATTTAAGAAAATTAGAGAAGTAGGGTTAAAAATTTTTAATTAATTTTTCTTATTCTTTTATCTTATATATTATTTTTATTAAAATTTTACTATCTCACTTTTTCAATCTTTTAAAATTCTACTCATAAAAATTTTTCCTCCCTTTCCTTCTCCTCCAAATCCCTCACACCAAACAGGCCCTTAAGTAATACAAAACGAATGTATCTTTTTTTTTTTTTTCCGTATTACACAAAACGAATATATCTAACTTTATTCTAAATAGGAAGATGTCAAGAAGTTGAAGACAAAAACAAAACCAGTTTCCTCCTCGCCAGCTCGCCTCATTAATAAATCCATACACACATCTCCTTCCAAAACAAACCAGTACCAGAAAAAACTAGGCAATATCAGAGCTCTGATTCATTTCCATGGCGGAAACCACTCACATAGCTGTGATTCCCAGTGCTGGTTTCAGCCATATCGTCCCAATTGTTGAGTTCTCCAAGCGACTTGTTCATCTCCACCCAGATTTTCATGTCCACTGTATAATTCCCTCACTTGGGCCTCTTTCTTCTTCCTCAAAATCCTACCTTCAAACTCTTCCTTCAAACATAAATCCTATTTTTCTCCCACAAGTACCTAACAATATACCACATGACAATCATCGTCATGGCCTCCAAATTCAACGGACAGTGACTCTCTCACTACCCCACATTCGTGAGGCTTTAAAATCCTTGATGAGTTCTAGTAATAAAATTAAACTTTCAGCTTTAATTGTTGATGTTTTCGCCGTGGAAGTGCTAGAGTTTGCTTCAGAGCTCAAAGTCTTAACTTATGTGTACTTTCCTTTATCTGCTATGCTTTTATCTATGTACTTCTATATCCCCAAGTTAGATAAGATTGTTTCTTGTGAGTACAGAGATCTTCAAGATCCCATAGAGATGCCAGGTTGTATTCCTGTTCATGGCAGAGATCTCACAGAATCAGTTCAAGATCGAAGCAGTCAAGTTTACAGGCAATTTCTAGAACGTACTAGAAGGTTTGGCCTTGCTGATGGAATTCTGGTCAATAGCTTCACAGAGTTAGAGGTTCAGACGATAAACGCCTTACAAGAAGAAATGAAACAGAACAAGAAGACGACTCAGATATATGCGGTTGGACCCATTTTACATAGCGGGTCAAGTAGTGATCAAAACGAGTCGGACTGCTTAAATTGGCTCAACAATCAACAACCCAACTCTGTTCTTTATGTTTCTTTTGGAAGTGGAGGGACTCTGTCTCAAGAACAACTCAATGAACTTGCTTTTGGGTTGGAACTAAGTGGTGAAATGTTCTTGTGGGTTGTGAGACCACCAAGTAATAATCCTAGTGCTGCTTACCTGGATACCTCAAATGATCAGAATCCTTTAGATTTCTTACCAGAAGGGTTTTTGGAGAGAACTAAAGAGAAGGGTTTTGTGATTCCTTCATGGGCACCTCAGATTCAGATCCTGAGCCATAGCTCTACTGGTGGATTCTTGAGTCACTGTGGTTGGAACTCCACACTTGAGAGTGTACAGAAGGGAGTGCCATTAATAACGTGGCCACTATTTGCAGAACAGAGGACAAATGCAGTTATGTTAACTGATGGTCTGAAAGTGGCATTTAGGCCAAAGGGTAATGAAAATGGCATAGTGGAGAGAGAAGAGATTGCCAAATTGGTAAAAAGTTTGATGGAAGGTAGAGAAGGTAAAGAGATTCGTGAGAGAATGATGGTTTTGAAAGATGCTTCAGCTAATGCTATTAAAGAATATGGTTCTTCCATAGAAACACTTCAACAGTTGGCATCGAAATGGAAGAATTCGGAAGGCATGTAGCCCTCAATGCCTCTCTAGTAGAGATTTAGGGAGATAAATAAATATCTAGATTTGCAGTTATTTTTGTCCTTATTAATTGTTTTTACTTTATTTTGCTCGATGTCCTTCATAATTCTTCATCCATATGATTATAATCAAAAACAATATTTCTATAGATATTGGCTTATTCATAGAGATATTACCATTGTGCAAAGCATATACTACTCTAATCCTATCGATAAATCTAAATTAATTAACTCTCATATACCAAAATGAGTTATTTAACTCATTAATTATGCACATCGATTTTAAGCTAAAGGTTCATGAACATTTTATGATGTTACTTGTAAGGAAACTCAAATCCAGTTAAGGACTTGTACATGGCAAAGGATTTGCTAATGATATTAAAAGTATTATAATTATCCTCAAAAGTTAGAAGGGGCTATCAAATTTTCAGATGTTTAATATTCCCTTTCAATCCTTGATATAAGACCTAATCAATTAGTTCAAGTAAATTAAGGATGTTAATTAAATTACTTAATATGATATATTCATTCTAAAACACTCTAATCATCCTCTTTAATTCCCTCTCTCTCACTTGATTATTATTGAGGAAATGTCAATATGATTAATTTGAAAAAAGATTGATGAATATATGAGATATGTTAGTCAAATTATTTAATATGATATTTTTATTTTAAAGTACCCTAGTCATCTTTCTTAATTTCATCCCTCCCCCTTCTAATTGATTATTATTGAGAGAATACTAATATGATTAATTTAGAAAAAGATTGATAAATATATTCAATATATTTTATATTTAAGACCAACCTCAACTTTATAATTATGGTATATATGAAACACCGGAGGAATATCAATTGGGTCCGTAGGTCACTCATGATGTCATACATTGCACACGATTAATAAAGGAATGAACCAACTAGTAAATTATAAATATATTCCTTCAATCTTATATAGGAGCTATATGACTCATTTACAAATATTCATAAAAACAGTTAACTTAACTATTTATAATAAATATGTATTATTGATTTCTCAAAACTATTGTATTGATTATTATTATTATTGTTGTTGTCAAATTCATGAGTTAATTTTCTGAGTCTACCAGTTTTATGTTTTTAACTTATAAAATTTTGTCAGTTTGTGCTTAAACCCATAAACTCGGTTAAATTTATAAATATATGAACTGAATTTATTATTTTTATATTTTTATCTTGTAAAATTGTGTCAACTCACACTTAAACCTGTGTTGTTTGTTTATCTTGATCATACTCAATTGCTTTATATATAAACTTTATAGAAATTTTTTTATATGATAAATTATAAATGTTGATGGATTTAATTTCAATTATTCATATTTAAAATATATTTAAGTTAAATTATTGTTATTTTTATATTTTTATTATTTTATCTTATACTTTCAACACTTATTTATTAATAAACATAAACTCTTACAAAATTACAATTTGAGTTCACGATCCGAATTTACATTTTTGCTTGAGTTTACTTAAACCCACGAGTTTGACAACCTTACAATAATCCCTTTGATAGAACTGTCTTTAATATATGTAGCTTATGGGAATATTTGGAAAAATTTATAAATTCAGGAGGTAACGTGGAATGAAGCTTTACTATTGCCACTAATTTAAAAACATGCACCAAGTCAAATTTGAGTTAATAATTCTTAATTTCCTTTGCATAAATTCTTATTAAATTATAAATGATAAAAATTTGAAATAAATGAAATATTGAATATAATAAATGTATATAATCAACCACAGTAATTATATTAAATTTTTTTCTAAAAAATATAAAAAGGAAATCATATTTAAACTTCAACGGTTATTTCAATTCATATATACAATTAACGCATAATCAGACATGGCTATGTGTGTGTAGTTGCAGTTTTTATTACGTTTATGCCCACAATTTGAAAGACACATAGCTCCAGAGACTGTTGTTTCTGTGCATCGAATATTGATCGAGTTTTCTATCGGCCTTCTTCGTAGAGTCGGGAATACGGGCTAAGCTAATCCTATAGGGCAGGTCCTTCACGAACTTGGGCCAAACTGGGCTGGCTAGCTTCCTAAAAAATCCCCAATTTTTAAAACCCGCGGTCCTACAGGGTTGGCCCTTTACGGGCTGAGCCTAAATGGGATTGAACTCATTTTAATTAAATTTTTTTTCAAGTTTTACAATTTATTTATTATTTTACCTTAAATTGAGATATATTATTTTTAAAACTCATAAATTTTTAGTTAAAATAATCATCTAAAGTCCAAATTAGCCTCTTTTTTAAAGTTTAAATGCATAAACTATTGAAAAAAATAAAATAAATAAAATAATTTAATAAATGTTTACCTATTATTAATACTTTCTTAGGTACTTAGGTGTCTATCATATTGATAATTTGATATAATGATATTATATATTTAATTTAATTTTAAAAAATATTAAATGGGCCTAAAAGGGCCGGCCCTACAGGTCTACAGGGTCAACATTTTTAGACCCACTTTCTATTTTAACCTCTAAATCATAAACCCGATCCTTAAAGGATTCGGACCAACCCGACTAGCCAGCTCTACCTTTTCGGCGCCTACCGCGGAGTAAGATTCCTGCTAATGCGGACGCCGAGAACACTAAGAATTAGCCGGACGAGTACTTTACGCAGTCCGAGTGTTATATAGATAATAATAAAATATACTTTACTTTGTCCATATTGCATGGTGTTTAACAAATTAAATAACAAATAACCCACCCATCCTAAACACGTAAGAATTAAATAATTAACTTGTAAGAATTACAAAAATTAATTTAGTTCTTTATTTGTAATAAATGTGAGTTGATTTTGTTGGCTTTAGCACCTTACCGAAAGCAGGTTGACAAAACAGTAGTTAGCAGAAATATAATAATGTAACTCAAAAGAAAGAAGGAAGAAAGAGTTTGGAGATAGAATTTGTTGTCATCAGAGACGTCAGTCCTCCGAACTTGGTGGTCAGTGACCCTGCACCAAACATAACTTTTAATAGATGGAGAATATATGACCGTAGAGCAGGAACAATAGTCATCAATAATGGCTTAATGACAATTACATGACAAGGATTAACGAAGATTTAATATGAGGTTTAGCTTCTTTCTTTGATACACTCACACATTATTTACAATTACAACAATTTTTTTTCTAAAAACCACTTTTAATTATTTGCATATTATGTTACTCTCTTGACAAAAATCTCATTAATATTTGAGGCAAAATGAATTGTAATTTTACATTTAGAATGAAAGCAAACACCCTTTACTTGCTTATATTTTAGATCAAATGGAGTAATATTTATGTTTCTAGAGAAACATAGGTTATTCATTGTTTATTCTGGCAAGCATCCCATGTTAAATGGTATATCCGCCATTAGGAAAGCATTTTGTACTGTTGTTTGTTGATAATAAATGGTATGTAAATTAATCTTCAAATTGTTTTTTAATCTTTAAATTAAAAGAATATTATGGGCTACTGCCTATTGGTTTGTTGGCCAACAAAAGTAAATTAATTCATCAATTGTTAAAAAAACGTAAGCGTCAATGTAGCAATAGGACATAAAAAATTCACATGTATTCTCTTCACTACAAAAAAAAAAAAAAAAACACCCCACCATTTAGTAATAGTTAACTTGTAGCGGTTAGAAAAAACCGTTATAAATATTAGGACACTACTACAAAAAAATAAAGTTGTGGTGCTTATATTTGAATTAGCTGTGGCGTTTAGTAAGTGCTACATATTAAGACGCCACTAAAAAAAGTTGTGGCGCTTGAAAGCGCCACAGCATAAATATTTTTTTTAAAAAAAAAACACTTCCTGTGGCGCTTCCTTAAAAAAGTGCCACAGGAAGTTAATAACTATTTTTTAAAAAAAAAAACCTAGGGTGGCGCTTGCTTGAACAAGTGACACAGGAAGTCACTTCCTGTGGCACTTGTTCAAGCAAGCGCCACCCTAGGTTTTTTTTTTAAAAAAAAAAAAATTATTTTCGTATTTTTCTTTTAAAATCCTATAATTATTTTTTTATCAAAAGAACCTCATAATTATAGTTGATAACACACTTTAAACGCATTTTCATATCCACAACAAAATTAAAAAAATTACCAAATAAATAATTAACAAAATCACTACTAAGTAAAATATAAGTGTTAAAATAAATAATTATTTTACTCATGCAAATCATCAATATTAATAATTATAACTACTAAATAAATACAACTTATATATAATAATATTTAATTTTATCTCATTTATTTTTTAGCATATAAAAATGAGAATAATTTTTTCAGGAATAAAATGAGAAAAGAAATTTCAGAAGCATTCTTCATCAAGGAAAATTAAAACAATTAAAAGTAGGAAACTTGAAAGTAAATATGAACGTTCTTTACCAACATAGTAATTGATAAAACAATACGAACAACATTCTCTCCGTCATAAAAAACCAAAAATTTCTTCTCCTGTAGAAACATATGCAACATAATAGTAAGAAACTATTATTCAAAATAAAATGGCAAGCTATAGATGTGATATAATGTAGCTAAAATAGCAATTAGACCAAATAAACTTACTACTTCGTGGCTAATGCTAAGTTAGACGACTCAGATCTAAAATTCGAAGCTTAATATAAAAATAATGGAAGAAGAAACAAGTGAAAAGAGAGAGAGTGTGCGTGTGTGAAGGAAGGAAGTGTCACCATCTTCATAAGATCCAAGGAAGGGAAAGCGATTGAAGATCTATTATTTATAGATGTAAAAATTTGGCAGACAACAAATTTTTCAAAAGAAAATCCTCACAAAGGTGATGAGTGACAAAGGAATAAGGATGAAGTAGCGATCGAAGTAGAGACGATGATGAATGACAAAAAGAAGAGAAGGAAAAAATATGGGGACTAGGAGATAAAGAGTGATGGCACGTGTTAGATGGGGAGTGGAGATTAAGAGGATAAATATGATAGAATTAGATTGCAGGAGAGAGAATAGTTTAAAAAAAATTACTTTGTGTGGCGCTTCCTAAGGCAAGTGGCACACAAAATACATAGCAGATGTGGCACTTCCTTAAGCAAGCGCCACAGCTGCTACTTCTTCTTTTTTTTTTAAAAAAAAAACCTTAGGTGGCACTTCTTCAAGGAAGTGCCACCTAATGTCACCAAGCAGCTGTGGTATTTCCTTGAGGAAGCGCCACCTAACGTATTTTTTTTTAAAAAAAATAAAAATTTAAAAAATCTAGAAAGAAGATGTGGCACTTCTTTAAAGAAGTGCCACAAAAGGTGCGCCACTAATCTCTATTTTTGTAGTAGTGGGATATGTAGCAATTTTTAACCAAACAACTACAAATTCGCATTGGCATGACTCGTGCCAAATGGTGCGCTGAAAAGTCTTAGTAATTTGAAGTGGTTGGCATATATAAACTACTACAAAATGTGGTGCTATATAGCGATTGTATCAAACAAACCATGTGTTGCCAGCTTGGCGCCACCATATTTGTTCATTTGTAACGGTTTTTCTAAGAGAAACGCTACGCAAGACAAAAGGTTGCAGGTTTGTCACGTGATTTGTAGCGGTTTGTGAGGCAATAACCACTATAAAAGACAAAATGTTGCAGGTTTGCAGCGGTTCTATATACAGTGTCATGTAGACTGAGATAGGGTTTTGTGATTTTTAGCAGTCAAGTTAGCGGTTTTGGGTATGACTGCTACAAATCACGTGGCTATATAAACATCATCACCCCTTATTTTATCACTTCTGGCAAAATCGTCCTCTGTGCGCGCTTTGAGAAGTTTTCATCAAATCTGAGGTTCAACTCAAATTTTTAAAAAGCTGGACAGTTGAGGTTAGCAAAGTTACTTATTTTATTTCATTTTTGAGCTAAATAGATTTATTTTTAGTAATTTTATTGTGTTTTTGATATTCATGATTTTCTAAGCCTATATTATTGAATAATTGTAGTTATAAAATAATGTCTTTTGAAAGAAACAAGGGGAAAGGTAAGGCATTAGATGAGCGTCCCCCCAGAGGAACTCTTTAGTAATGAGACAGTAGTCAAGGCAAAGAGCACGCCACGGGTTCACAAGACCACGTGCTACCACAACAGGCATGTTAACTGTAACCCCCTCAGTAATTATATCCGAAATACACGATTAAAATGAAATAGAGACCAATAATAATCAAATAACATTTACTAACCCATCACATGATGGGCTTTTCAAAAATACCTTTCGAAATCATTTATAAACTTGGTCTCATATTCACATTTCGAATACAATTACTACGCGAAGATAAATCACATTCATATAAATATCAGAGTGCACAACATAATCATCCCGGCAATCTCGAGTACATACCTTCACTAAAGATATACAGGGCACAATTGCCCATTACAATTCTTCAAATAGGGATTACACAATCTCATCTCGAATGAGTCCTACCGCTCCCTCCACGAGCCACTTGCCCTGTCTAAATTATTGGTAAGGGAGGGTGAGATTCGAGAGAATCTCAATAGGGAAACATTATCAATATGCAGGCAAGATAAGTGTTTAATGCATGACATGCTTGCATCACATAACTCATGCACACATACAATGACAAATCTATAAGCTCAATGCTTCGAACGATACACATATGGCCATAGCATATATTGAAACATAGCTTCAAATCATTCATACATGTTCCACATAATCAAGCAAAGCAATAACATGCATCAACACATTAATACAGTTATCGGAGCATGCAGGAGAGATAAGTTCCCTACCTCCAGTCTTTTCTCCTCGATTTGCGTGCCAGCAACTCGGGGCTTCACATTCGATCCTACAATGTCAAATGTATTATTTAGACACTTCCATAGTGTTTCTGGGGGTTATATGAGGCTATATTGAAAATTTACTAAAATACCCCCGGGGACCCAGCCCCGTCGTACCTGGTCCGGCTGTACTTTTCTTGAAATTTTGACATGGCTATTCTGACATATTTTCGCCCAAGGAATCCATTTCCAGACTCGGAATTATCAAATTCAATGTCAATTACAAAATTACCCTTGACAGCCCCACTTTAAGGGTTTCGAGGGCGTTTTCGTAATTATGCTTTTTCGACCTTTTTTGAAAAAGTGACCAACTGTAACCCCACCTAATTTTCGCTCCTGAACTCAATGGAATCATCAAATCATTGAAAATCCAACTCTAAGACCCATTTATAGCCCAGACCGAAATATATGGGTTTTCCGGGAAAAATCGGGGTTTTGCGATTTCGGCTCCGTAAACGTGTTCTTTTCTACTCCTAACCACTTTATTGACTATTCCATTAGGTTAGAACTACCATTTAGTATCAATTTGGGCAGCATAACAGCCCCACACACCCATTTTCCATTTTTGAAACCAATGACAATCCGGCAAAATTTCACTGATTAAATTGCCCACAGCAGCCAGAATAGTCAATATACAAGAGTTTGGAAGTTACCTCAAGCTCCCAATAGCTTTTCCTTGACTTGAATGAAAACCCTAGGTGTTTTAACACCAAAAGAGGAGCTTCCAAACCTTAAAGAACATAAAGGAGTAGCTTAGGATCGGAGTTATACACGTTAGGAGCTAGATCGTCGGAGAAATCGGCTTACCTTATGAGATTTCTTCCTCTTTCTCACTCTAGACATCTCAAACGTTCTCTCTCTCATTCAGCTGAATATGGCGTCGGTTTGGAGGAAGGAAGATGAATAAAAAGTGTTTTAACATTAGGATGATGTCATGTTTTATTATGCTGATGTCATAAATCCCATTTTCGGATTTTCTGGCAGATTTTCTGCCCAAACTTTGAAAAATCATAACTAATTCTAGAAAACTCAAAATGAGGTGATTCCAAAGCCAAATGAAAGATATTTAAGTCCTCTTCATAGGAAAAATATTGGCCATTACTAAAAATCACCACACAATTCCAGAATTACATAAATTTCATCACTGCCCCAAAACAGAGTCCATTTTCGACCTCAAACTTTGGACAGTCATATCTCCCAGTTCCCAAAACAAAATGGCACAAATTATATGTCCATTTTGAAGCTTGGGATGTGAACTTTAATACTGAAAAGTTTCATAATTTTCTGACATCATTTGCCTAGTCAAAACATCCACACGAGAAGACTGGCCATACAGAATTCACACTGGACAGCATTTCCAGTTTTGCAACCAATGTGTCCAATTCAATTTAAATCAATTCCAATGATTAAATACCACAACATGAAACCATTTCCATCACAATACCCCATTCAATTCTTCCCTCTATTCTAAGTCAATTTGGATGTTGATCCACAATTGAACTCAAATACAGGGTTTTGGCGTTGCTCATAACACAAGTGACTACAATCCACTTTATATTCTCTAAAAAGGTTCATTAATCACTAACCACGTCCACTTTTGTAGTCATTAACTCATAATCACAATTTGGGATCTTGCTAAACCGGGGCTTAGCAATCCACTAATCTCAGGCTTATTCTCTAACCTCGAGTCTCAAAATTTGGGGTATTACATTTCTCCCTCCGTTTAATAAATTTCGTCCTCGAAATTTGTCATACCACTTAATCCAAAAACTACGGATGCTTCTTCACGACAGCTTCCGTTTCACAATTCATTTCATATTGGGACGGTCTCCTCTAGACCACCCACACACAAATGATACTCCACAAATCCGATTCTCGCAAGAATCTCAAACAATGAATGCAACTCAATTGCCCCAAACTGCAATCGACCCATTTCACGATTGCCATACAAACCAAATTACCATATTTTTTTTGCCAAACAGATGCAATTGCTTCCTCATACGATTGCCACAAAACCATCATAACATAACCACAATCATCACAAGCCCCCTAATGCATGAGTGGCTAGTGCATCTCAATATATGGAGGCTCTAACTTATGAGACATATCATAAGATCTTGACAGTTGGGCGGCATAGGCCACCATTCTGCTTAACTCAAACTAGTTACTCCTTCCGGGAGTAACCCCAAAACACCACAACCTCAATACATCAAACGACAGCCTTAGCTGTATACACAAACTCTTTCATTGTATTCACATCCACAACCTTACCCTCACCCGTACAGCCACCAGTAACTCCACTAGTGGTAACCAGGACTTTTGGGTATCAACACAATATACTTCTGTATCAACTTTCATGGTGTCGCCCTCACCCGTACACCCACCAGTGACTCCGCTAGTGGTAACCGAGACTTTTTGGTATCAACACAATATCACATCGTCTGGTCACTCCAGAATCTTAATTTCTTCTATCCAAAGTACCCGACCGTAATGGCCCACCTAGAGTCTCAGTCTCTTCTATCCAGGTGCCTTTTATTGTCACACCCCCCTTAATGGGTGCCCACGCTTCCGCTGTGTGGCTGGCTCCCACATCACACCCGTCTGATGGATGCCTGTAGGTTACCGTACTCACAATTTTATTGTCACACCCCTTCAGAGTGCCCACCCCCTGGTCAACTACGTACCAGGGCTACGATGGCCGTCCCCTGACCGGGACTGGCAGGCAGCTAGGTTACTCACCTTTCACCCAGGACTCACAAGAAAATCCACTTCCTTATCAAACGTACATTGCAGACTCTAATTTTACGCATCACCTTTCGGCCTTGGGTCAACACCAGTGCAACCAACGTGGTGGCTAGCCAGGCTGGCCATGCCGGGGTAATTGCCCTCACAAACAAGAATCCCCGATCATGTAGTCGAATTCGCCATCAGCTAAACTAACTCTGCTCTGCTACGGCACACCTCAATCCCAGCTTGTTCACAACTATCACAGATTCACAATCACACTCCACCCTCATCCCCTTTTCTTTACCCGAACCGTTGCTAGCGACTCAAGGACTATTGGCGTGGCAGTGCATATACATAGCCTCACGGCTCACAAATAGTCAATCCCTCGTAATCTACCGCCCCAGCGGAACGGTCCTCCACCATAGGAATCACCCCATGCTGTAACACCCTGCTTTTAAACACGTGATTATAACTCGATATTAGGTAATTAAATTAGATTAGAGACCGTCGTATGGTTTAAAACTCATTTAAACTTCATTCCTCTTCCAGTCTCAAGTTCAATTTATCGAATATAATCACCTGCGCAATTTATATACATTTACGAATAACAGAGTGTATAACCAAACTCCCGGCAACCCCCGGGTTCACTACATACCTAGAATTCCAAATCCTGTTTAGGGATTACAACCAAGTATTTCAAACTATATACATCTCCAAAACATAATACAGTAATCCCTACCCAAAATGAATAAACCAACAAAACTATACTAATGTCCCTAAGAAACTCTAACCACTTCGGGTCACGCGCTTCTCCTTGGAGCCAGCCGCCCTGTCTGAAAGGTTAGTTCAAAGGAAAGAATGCGATTCTAAAGAATCCCAGTAGTAACTAAGCATTTATACCACACATAAGTACATAGCATGTAAGTAAATCATCATACAGCAGCAACACATATCACACTCCAGCCTCCTCCCCTTTCTCCGCCGGGAAGGCACACTGCCTAACCCGAACCGCTGTTAGCTACTCAGGGACTATTGGCATGGCAGTGCATACATATAGCCTTATAGCACATAGCTATCCGGCTTCACAAACGGCTCGTCAGCCTCACAAATAGCCTTTCGGCTCATAACCGACCTTTCGGCCCACAATCAGCCTCTCGGCTTTCATGTCACATAATCACACCTCATCCTCATCCCCTTTCTCCGCCGGAAAGACACACAGTCGTTATCCGAACCGTTGTTAGCTACTCAGGGACTATTGGACTGACGGTGCTCACATATATCCACATAAGTCGCAGCATACGAACTTATCGCAAAGCAATGAAAATACACACATACGATGCATCACAAATGGTACGAAAGAAAAGTCACTACCTGATCCTTTCCTGATGTCTCTGGGCACAGTAGGCTCACGAGGATAGCAGATATCAAATCCTATAATCAAAATAGGGACATTTGGTTAATTTCCTTTTCCAAGTTCTTACTTCAATAACACTCTAAGTTGGTATTCATTCGGACTCTTTAGATAGCCATAATATGCCTAAACATATGCCTAAAGGGTTAAGAGAAACTACCCCCAAAGACCCCTCTTTGAAAAGCTAATCATTGATTTTTGGGTCCTCTCACTCGAGCACAGAAGGCCGTGCTCGAGCATGACTCTCGCTCTCACTCGAGCACACATGCGAGTGACCTCCCGCGAGTGCTTGCCCGAGAGCAACCTCCTCTACAAATCCACACTCTCACTCGAGCACAAGAGGCTGTGCTCGAGCAGAGACCCCGAGCACACTCGAGCACCACAAGAGTGAGGCCTGCGAGTGACAACCCGAGAGCACCTCTCAACCTCTTCTTTCACCTTCACTCGAGCACAAACGCTTGTGCTCGAGCACTGACCCTCAGTGCTCGCGAGCACAAGGCAGCGAGTGCCTACCCGAGAGCACCCCAACCCCCAGGCAACAGACTCACTCGAGCACAACCCCAGTGCTCGCGAGTGATCCCTCAATGCTCGCGAGTGCCAGGCGCACTCTTGGCAATTACTCACGAGTGATATCCTGAGACACTCACCCGCAGCACCAAAAAGGCACCCTCACTCGAGCACAAACATGCTCACTCGAGCACGTTCATCCTGTGCTAGAGTGAGTTCTTCTCTCACTCGAGAATTCACACCAGATACCCATAACGCAGAAACTGACATGGTTTACCAGAATTCACCAAATGAATTCCAATGGTTCCCTAACTCATACCATTACTCATTCTCTCATATATCATCACAAGGAACCCATTGACAACCATAAACAACCCAAATTTCCACTCAACAACAAGATCTCATCTCTAAACCATAAATCCACCAAAACCACAACTTCACACATTTCCCTTATTCAACTTCAAATCAATTTCTAATCACTCCCAAGTGTCAAAACTGACCAAATGAACAGTGACACTCTCATCAAAGACTACCCTTCATTTAACATCATAATTAGGTCTAATTTCCAGATTTCTCATTGATTAGGCAAACATCTTGACATATATATCAAAATGCATTACAAACCTACCTCTTCAACTTGCTGAAATCAACACTTTGATTCCACCACTTTTTAGATTTATCACACAATCAAACACCACCAATGGAAATTCTGAAATCATAGAAGTAATGCTCTCAACTTCTTGATCAACATTAATGAAAGGTATATAAGCATATGGAGACCTTTACTTACCAAGACTTAAGCTTTTCTCTTTCTCTTTCCTTAGCTTGCACCGCCGAAAATGGAAGAAATGGAGAGAGAAGGTGAGATGTTGGTGATGATCATTCTTTCCTTTTTCCCATGCAAAAACCGACTAAGAGGGAGAGAGAAGAGTGTTTGAAAACTTTGACTCATCCAATGGTCCAAAGCTTGCCACTTGGCATCATCTTACTCTTCCCACAATGCTTTCACCTAAGCTTGCTTGCATCAAATTCCACCCCTTGGTCTTTCAATCTCAACCATTGATCTTGATTACTAAGGGGTTTTTCTCATCATTAGCTAACCAGACAGTTGGTAAATTTACCGTTTTACCCCTGATTGGTTCTTGACTCATGAAATCATCACTAATCATCCTTATATCATAACACACAACATATACTCAAATATGCTTAATTAACATTAATTACATCATTTGAAGCTACTAATCCTTGATTACAAATCAGGATATTACAATTCTCCCCCTGAAAATTTAATTTCGTCCTCGAAATTGTTACATTACTTGAGTCATAAACTCCGGATATCTTCTCTGCAGATCTTCCTCTGCTTCCCAAGTTGCCTCGCTCTGAGTCATTCCCTTCCAGACCACCTTCACATATGGAATGCTTCGGTGTCTGAGCCGTCGCTCCTCCCGGTCAATGATCTGCTCTGGCTCCACCGCATATGTGAAGTTGTCTTGAAGCTCAACATTCTCATACTCAACTATGTGGGATGGGTCTGGTTGGTACTTCTTCAGTTGGGAAACGTGAAACACATCATGAAGTCTGCTCAAACTTGGGGGTAGCGCTACTCGGTATGCGACAGGCCCAATCCTCTCAAGGATCTCAAAAGGACCTATATACCTCGGGCTTAGCTTCTTCCTTTTGATAGCTCGCCCAACGCCCGTAACTGGTGATACTCTCAAGAACACATGATCCCCAGCCTCAAACTCTAGAGGTCGTCTCCTCTTGTCAGCATAGCTTTTCTGTCGACTCTGCGCTGCAAGTAACCTCCTTCGAATAATCTGAATCTGTGCTGAGGTCTGATCAACCAAATCTGGTCCGTATAACTTCCTTTCGGATAGCTCGTTCCAACACAAAGGCGATTGACACCGTCTTCCATACAATGCTTCATACGGAGCCATCTGAATGCTCGCATGATAGCTATTGTTGTAGGCAAATTCCGCTAGTGGAAGAAAGCGATCCCAACTTCCTTTAAAGTCGAGAACACAGGCTCGCAACATGTCTTCCAGCGTCTGGATTGTCCTTTCTGACTGCCCATCCGTCTGTGGATGATAAGCCGTGCTAAATCTCAATTGAGTTCCCAAAGCTTTATGCAATGCTTTCCAGAACCTCGAAGTAAATCGTGGGTCTCGATCAGAAATGATATTCTTAGGAACACCATGGAGTTTCACGATCTCACGAACATAAATCTCTGCTAGTTTGTCAGGAGAATAACCAGCATTGATTGGTATGAAGTGCGCCGACTTCGTTAACCGATCCACAATTACCCAGATCGCATCGTAATTTCTGATCTTGGGCAATCCCGTCACAAGGTCCATAGTCACACTTTCCCATTTCCATTCGGGAATCTCAGGACTCTGGAGCAAACCAGGTGGTCTTTGGTGCTCGATCTTCACTTTCTGACAAGTGAGGCATCTCGCCACATACTTGGTCACATCACTCTTCAAACCCGGCCACCAATACACAGATTTCAGGTTATGGTACATCTTGGTCATACCAGGATGAAGAGTGTACTGGCTCTTATGCGCCTCATCTAGAATCTTTTGTCGCAACTCCGCCTTGAGTGGAACGCAGACTCTATTCTGATAGCGAACCAATCCTCTAGGCGACAAATCATAACCCGGGACTTCTCCCCGTTCAATCCGAATCAGATTTCGCTGTATCCAGTCATCTTGCCTCTGAGCTTCTTCAATCTCAGCTTTTAGATCACTTTCCTCCTGGGAAACAGTGTAATTGGCACAGATGATTTGGTTCGTCAAATTCAAATCACGAAAATCTTCAATCAATTTCTCCTCTCGTATCATCATAGCTGCAACGAGCACAGTCTTTCGACTCAGAGCATCAGCGACTACATTGGCTTTACCCGGATGATATTTGATTTCCAGGTCGTAGTCCTTAAGCAATTCCATCCAACGACGCTGTCTCATATTCATTTCTTTCTGATCGTATAAATACTTGAGACTCTTGTGGTCGCAGTACAGTTCCACAGTCACACCATACAGGTAATGACGCCAGATTTTCAAAGCAAACACAATGGCCGCAAGCTCCAGATCATGAGTAGGATAATTCAATTCATGAGGTCTGAGCTGTCGAGAGGCGTAGGCCACCACACGTCCCTGCTGCATAAGGACACACCCTAATCCTTGCCCACTGGCATCAGAATACACAACATATGTCACACTGGGATCGGGCAAAATCAACACAGGTGCCGACGTCAACCTCTCCTTCAGCTCCACAAAACAATTTTCGCATTTATCGTCCCACACAAACGGCTGATCCTTTCTCGTGAGCTTGGTCATCGGCAACGCAATACGAGAGAAATTCTGAATGAATCTCCGATAGTACCCGGCAAGACCCAGAAAACTGCGTACTTCTGCCACAGATTCTGGCCTCTTCCAATCTAGTACTGCTTCCACTTTACTGGGATCCACAGAGACCCCTTCTTGCGAGATAACATGGCCTAGGAATCTCACTTCCGATAGCCAAAATTCGCATTTACTCAACTTCGCGTATAGTTGCTTTCCACACAAAATATTCAATACAATTCTCAGATGATGCTCATGCTCTTCCTTGCTTTTGGAATATATTAGAATGTCATCGATAAACACCACAACAAACTGATCCAGATATTGCCTAAAGATACGGTTCATGTAATCCATGAAAACCGCAGGCGCATTGGTTAGCCCAAATGGCATTACCAAAAACTCATAATGACCATACCGGGTCCTGAAAGCAGTTTTCGGAATATCTTCCGCTTTTACTCGCAGCTGATGATACCCTGACCTTAGATCAATCTTTGAGAATACACACGATCCAGAGAGTTGATCCAACAAATCATCGATCCGGGGAAGTGGGTACTTGTTCTTAATAGTAACCTTGTTCAATTCCCTGTAATCGATACACAACCGAAGGCTTCCATCTTTCTTCTTTACGAATAACACTGGAGCTCCCCAAGGCGATACACTGGGTCTAATGAATCCTTTCTCAAGCAAATCTTCTATTTGTTTCTTTAGTTCCGCCATCTCGTTTGGGGCCATACGATATGGGGCTTTCGAAATAGAACCAGCTCCAGGTACAATGTCAATCGGAAACTGAACTTCCCTCTCAGGAGGCAATCCGCTAAGGTCATCCGGAAACACCTCAGGGAATTCATTTACCACGGGTACATTACTCAAGGTTTCACCAGTTTCCCCCTGAATGGAGAAGAATACCATATACCCCTGGCAACCCTTTTCAATATATCTCTCAGCTTTAGCTGTAGAAAGAAAATTCATACAAGCACCTACAACTTCAGCCCTTTGAGAAACAGGATATACTATCCTCTTATTCCCGCAATCAAGTAATACGTTATTTGCCGTTAACCAATCAAAACCCAAAATAACTTCCAACTGGTAAAGCGGAAAACAAATCAAATCTACAACAGACTGACGCCCTTCCACAGTTATAACACAATTCAGACAAACTTCTGTGGTTAAGGCCTTAACACCCATCGGAGTCGATACTACCAAATCAAATGGTAACTTATGCACATGCATACCCAGGCGTTTTACACAATCATACGCAATAAAGGAATGACTGGCACCCGAGTCGAACAATGCTTGTAATAGATAGCCATTTAGGGAGATTTTACCTTGTATCAACTCAGGAGATCTACGAGCCTCCTCATGGGTCATTGCAAACACTCGACCCTGTGTCTTCGGCCTTTGCTCCGCTCGTGGTTGTTGACAATCTCTGGAAAGATGTCCTGGCCGCTTGCAGTTAAAACAAATCATCTCTCCCTGACAATTCTGGCCGTAATGTGATTTGTTACAGCGACGACATTTCCACTCGGTTGCAAATCTCTGAGGTTCACGACCTCCAGGCTGATAGGGCTTCTTATCACCACCCTTGAATGAAGATGATCCTTGGCCTTTACGCTTCTGAGGAACATTACCCTTACTAGGCTCACTGCGGTGGCCAATAGCTTTGTTAGGGTACACCTCTCTCAAGTTGTTTTCCGTGATTCGACATTGCTCCACAGCCTTATTGAACTTCTTAAATCGGTGAGTAACCAATCGCTTCCTCAACTCTCGTCTCAGACCACGAATAAGCATATCTGAGCTCCATTCTCCGTCATCCGTGTACCGGAGATAGGAGGAATACCGGGACAGGCGGATGAATCGGGACAAGTAGTCATCAAAACTCTCCGTGTCCCCTTGCCTGATATTAAGGAATTCTGTCTCCTTTTGAAGCTGGACTGACTTCGGAAAATACTTCTCATTGAATTCTTGCAAGAACAACTCCCAAGTCAGTGGTGTTTCATTGCTCTTCAATGTTGAGGCGATATTCCGCCACCAACGATCTGCATCCCCTTCGAGCTTGTAGACGGCCAACCGTGGCTTCACTTCATCCGGACATCCGAGAACCTCAAATATCTTTTCCAGACGATTCAGCCAATCTTCTGCCACTTGAGGATCAAACCTCCCTCTGAACGCCGGAGGCAAATGCTTACAGAATCGGGTGACCCAATACTGAAGGTCTTTTTCCTCCCTGGGTGGCATCCCATATGATTCCGGATTCAAGGTAGCACGAGGTGGGGATTCTAGAGGTCGTGCTGATCCTTCTGCAGTGTCCTCATAACGGGTCTCCTCTTGAGTTTCTTCCGGAATAGACTGAACCGGAACTTCCTTATTCTTTGCCTTCTCTGCTCTGAGCTCGTCCCTTAGCTCAGTGATCATGTCCCGCTGATCCTTGATTAGACTCATCAACTCATGCATAGGATCTGGTGGGTTTTCATTATCAACCTCCACCACGGGGTCTACACGCGGAATTTTGGGGCGTCCTCTGGTTTTCTTCATTCTACAAGCAACTTACCCCATTAATTCAGCAGAGACAGTATGCACATATGGTCACAAAACTTATATGTATCCAAATCATTTAAACATATATGTGCACACATAACAATCATTCACAAACAATCTTTTATCCCTAAACCAACTAAGGGATCTATCCTAGCAAACTCTACCCTTGCCAGGAACTACAGCTCTGATACCAAAATGTAACACCCTGCTTTTAAACACGTGATTATAACTCGATATTAGGTAATTAAATTAGATTAGAGACCGTCGTATGGTTTAAAACTCATTTAAACTTCATTCCTCTTCCAGTCTCAAGTTCAATTTATCGAATATAATCACCTGCGCAGTTTATATACATTTACGAATAACAGAGTGTATAACCAAACTCCCGGCAACCCCCGGGTTCACTACATACCTAGAATTCCAAATCCTGTTTAGGAATTACAACCAAGTATTTCAAACTATATACATCTCCAAAACATAATACAGTAATCCCTACCCAAAATGAATAAACCAACAAAACTATACTAATGTCCCTAAGAAACTCTAACCACTTCGGGTCACGCGCTTCTCCTTGGAGCCAGCCGCCCTGTCTGAAAGGTTAGTTCAAAGGAACGAATGGGATTCTAAAGAATCCCAGTAGTAACTAAGCATTTATACCACACATAAGTACATAGCATGTAAGTAAATCATCATACAGCAGCAACACATATCACACTCCAGCCTCCTCCCCTTTCTCCGCCGGGAAGGCACACTGCCTAACCCGAACCGTTGTTAGCTACTCAGGGACTATTGGCATGGCAGTGCATACATATAGCCTTATAGCACATAGCTATCCGGCTTCACAAACGGCTCGTCAGCCTCACAAATAGCCTTTCGGCTCATAACCGACCTTTCGGCCCACAATCAGCCTCTCGGCTTTCATGTCACATAATCACACCTCATCCTCATCCCCTTTCTCCGCCGGAAAGACACACAGTCGTTATCCGAACCGTTGTTAGCTACTCAGGGACTATTGGACTGACGGTGCTCACATATATCCACATAAGTCGCAGCATACGAACTTATCGCAAAGCAATGAAAATACACACATACGATGCATCACAAATGGTACGAAAGAAAAGTCACTACCTGATCCTTTCCTGATGTCTCTGGGCACAGTAGGCTCACGAGGATAGCAGATATCAAATCCTATAATCAAAATAGGGACATTTGGTTAATTTCCTTTTCCAAGTTCTTACTTCAATAACACTCTAAGTTGGTATTCATTCGGACTCTTTAGATAGCCATAATATGCCTAAACATATGCCTAAAGGGTTAAGAGAAACTACCCCCAAAGACCCCTCTTTGAAAAGCTAATCATTGATTTTTGGGTCCTCTCACTCGAGCACAGAAGGCCGTGCTCGAGCATGACTCTCGCTCTCACTCGAGCACACATGCGAGTGACCTCCCGCGAGTGCTTGGCCGAGAGCAACCTCCTCTACAAATCCACACTCTCACTCGAGCACAAGAGGCTGTGCTCGAGCAGAGACCCCGAGCACACTCGAGCACCACAAGAGTGAGGCCTGCGAGTGACAACCCGAGAGCACCTCTCAACCTCTTCTTTCACCTTCACTCGAGCACAAACGCTTGTGCTCGAGCACTGACCCTCAGTGCTCGCGAGCACAAGGCAGCGAGTGCCTACCCGAGAGCACCCCAACCCCCAGGCAACAGACTCACTCGAGCACAACCCCAGTGCTCGCGAGTGATCCCTCAATGCTCGCGAGTGCCAGGCGCACTCTTGGCAATCACTCACGAGTGATATCCTGAGACACTCACCCGCAGCACCAAAAAGGCACCCTCACTCGAGCACAAACATGCTCACTCGAGCACGTTCATCCTGTGCTAGAGTGAGTTCTTCTCTCACTCGAGAATTCACACCAGATACCCATAACGCAGAAACTGACATGGTTGACCAGAATTCACCAAATGAATTCCAATGGTTCCCTAACTCATACCATTACTCATTCTCTCATATATCATCACAAGGAACCCATTGACAACCATAAACAACCCAAATTTCCACTCAACAACAAGATCTCATCTCTAAACCATAAATCCACCAAAACCACAACTTCACACATTTCCCTTATTCAACTTCAAATCAATTTCTAATCACTCCCAAGTGTCAAAACTGACCAAATGAACAGTGACACTCTCATCAAAGACTACCCTTCATTTAACATCATAATTAGGTCTAATTTCCAGATTTCTCATTGATTAGGCAAACATCTTGACATATATATCAAAATGCATTACAAACCTACCTCTTCAACTTGCTGAAATCAACACTTTGATTCCACCACTTTTTAGATTTATCACACAATCAAACACCACCAATGGAAATTCTGAAATCATAGAAGTAATGCTCTCAACTTCTTGATCAACATTAATGAAAGGTATATAAGCATATGGAGACCTTTACTTACCAAGACTTAAGCTTTTCTCTTTCTCTTTCCTTAGCTTGCACCGCCGAAAATGGAAGAAATGGAGAGAGAAGGTGAGATGTTGGTGATGATCATTCTTTCCTTTTTCCCATGCAAAAACCGACTAAGAGGGAGAGAGAAGAGTGTTTGAAAACTTTGACTCATCCAATGGTCCAAAGCTTGCCACTTGGCATCATCTTACTCTTCCCACAATGCTTTCACCTAAGCTTGCTTGCATCAAATTCCACCCCTTGGTCTTTCAATCTCAACCATTGATCTTGATTACTAAGGGGTTTTTCTCATCATTAGCTAACCAGACAGTTGGTAAATTTACCGTTTTACCCCTGATTGGTTCTTGACTCATGAAATCATCACTAATCATCCTTATATCATAACACACAACATATACTCAAATATGCTTAATTAACATTAATTACATCATTTGAAGCTACTAATCCTTGATTACAAATCAGGATATTACACATGCGGCCGTAGGTGAGAGACTCACAATGCACAATTGCAACAAGCTGGAACCAGGCATTTTAATAATTCCACCCACCACAAATTCTTTTCACTAAACTAGGATCCTTCAAGACCCCTTTTTCATAAAATAATCTGGACTTCGAAGTTTTACCTCCCGAAGCCATGATTAACACATCATTCTCATGGTAACCTCGAGCTTCTGCTCAACACAATTCTCAAACATATCACATTTTCACACTTCCGCTGCACACTCTGAGGTCAATCTCCTCATCTGTGCTTTAACAATATCAAGTTGATTTAACAGAAGTCCCATAGGAATCTCCCACCACAACTGACAACATTCACAACATATATTCATCTGCGTCAGACCTTGGCCTGATTCAACTTGAATCATTCAAAGCCACAACCAGCACTTCGTTGAGATCCCATACTCCCAACGTTCCCAGAGCTCTATTCTACGATTCAACGTCATGGCGAGTGCATACTAAGGTTCATCGTCACGGCAGCTGCACACTAGGGTTTGTCGTCACGACGGCTGTCACAAACTTTTTTTATATTGTCACACCCCTTCAGAGTGCCCACCCCCCTGATCAACTACGTACCAGGGCTCCGCTGGCCGGCCCTTACACTGAGCCTGGCAGGCAGCTGGGTTACTCACATTTCACCCAGGACTCACATATTCCCCGTATCACCACCGCCCCGAAGGCACGGTCCTCCCACTGTGTGCCATACACACCCCCAGTGGGCCGCAGGTAATAAAAACACAAATAGCCGCTCCGATCAGACGTCACCGTAGGTAGCCCTCTCCGATCAGAACTCCCCGTAGGTTGCCTTCTCCACTTCGAATCCTCGTAGATAACTCTTTCAAATTCAAATTCTCCACAGAATCACTTTTCCCTGTGCCAGATTAATACTAGCAACCTCAGGATACCTGATACATATTTCAATGCCAATCTAGTACCACATCCTAGTACCACAGACCATATAGGTCATATCAACCTCCTTAGGACCAGCTTGACTATTGAGTCTGATCCTTGGATCACAATTCATCTTTCAAACCTTCAACCTCAGTTGAACCGGGAAATCACTTCCCTCATTTCCACGGAGCATCACAACTCCAACACAAATCCAAATATCATGCCAGCCTAGGGCACACCGGTCCCCTAGGTCTTAAGGCCTTTAAACATACAAGCTCAGTATGACATCACTACATGTAACATCATACCACCTTAGGTTTCTTACCCAATATCTAGGTTAGTCACGATACCTAGAATCTCAATATCACACATCTAGGAAATCATTTTCCTTAGTTCTCTAATCAGACGATGGGTCTGATTACCTCCACCTCTAGGTCTACACCTCAAATCCTCGGATGAATCATACTGACTCACCATATCCACAACACAATTAATGTATACACATAGCCCTTAAACTCATATATCCATAAATAGCAGGGACCATAATGTGTATACCACAACAAACAAAGTCATCTCTTATGACTTAAGGTAGCAACTACTGCTACTATCCTAGCAAATTCCCATCTTTGCCAGGAACTGCAGCTCTGATACCAAAATGTAACCCCCTCAGTAATTATATCCGAAATGCACGATTAAAATGAAATAGAGACCAATAATAATCAAATAACATTTACTAACCCATCACATGATGGGCTTTTCAAAAATACCTTTCGAAATCATTTATAAACTTGGTCTCATATTCACATTTCGAATACAATTACTACGCGAAGATAAATCACATTCATATAAATATCAGAGTGCACAACATAATCATCCCGGCAATCTCGAGTACATACCTTCACTAAAGATATACAGGGCACAATTGCCCATTACAATTGCTCATATATGCCGAAGCATACAACAGACTATGCAACCATGCGTTTTACTTACTGAAACGCATGTGGAGAGTATTTAAGCAAGGGATAGGCCGAAATTAGGTCATTCTTCAATTTTCAAGTGTTCCTAGGAGTTGGGTGTGCTAGGGTTTGGCCCCCTTGAAGAGTATAGAGCTTGGGTTGAAGTCTAGAAGGGATTTTGGGCTGCAATCCTTAGTTTTTCTCATTCCTCTTCTCTTTCTTTGCTTAGTTTTTGTTATGGCTGTAATTATTCTGCATAGTTGTAGCTCTTTCATGACCATGAGTAGCTAAAACTCCTAGTTAGGATTAGTTTTACCCATTGTATGGATTAAAACTATTGGATTATCTTGCTTTTGTTGGTTAACGATTATATGTGCTGATTTTTCTCTATCCTTAATGCTATCTTGTGCTTGATCACCACATGATTAGAGTTGTTCAATTGGAAGATGCTTGAGAGAGCTATTTTGATTGTAGAACTTGAGAAAAATCATGCTAGACTTGAAGTTTAGGGATTAAATGGATGGTTTGTTGTTAGAATAGAGATATATCTAACAACCTAGCATAGTCAAGAGAAGGCTTGCTTTGGAAAGATGATTTTCATTAATTGTAAACAAGAGATTGACTATTTTTAATGAGGATTAAAAATCAATCTTGACTTGAGAGAGCTTGATTGATGATTTTAGAACCTTTGACTAGCATATAGACTCATTTAATCAACATAAGTGGATATTTACTTAGTTTCATGAAATACAATGGGGAAGAAGTAATCCTAAGTTAATATCTCTTGAAGTTAGACCCAATTTCCCAATTTTTCACTGTTTTCCTTTGTTATTGTCATCAAACTTCTTTATTTAACTTGATCAATTTCAAATGATTCAATTCAACTTAATAAAGAACACTGTTAAATTAATTAACTCGCTTTTGTCATAGTCCTTGTGGGAACGATCTTGACTTATCACTTTATTACTTGCGACCCGTACGCTTGCGGAAGCTAAACGGCGAACAAGGCGACCCAACCAGCGATGTCTATTCCATCAGAGGCAGCTGATATTAGCATCAGTCGCTGCGAGCAGGATGATTTTGAGATCAATATTCCGTTGAGCGAGGTGGAGTAGTTCCTTGATGCAAAGGAGTCTAGGGACCAGAATCGCCCACGACGATCATCTTTGTGGTCGACTAGATTTGATATACAGGTTCAGGGTAAGTAATTGTTTTAATAACATAATATTTTATTATATTTTAAGACAATGGTTTTAATAAAATCATATTTAATTAAAATTTGTGATCAATTGTACAGATGAGTAGGGGAACCCATAAACGGGAGACTAGATGTGCCGCAACAAATAAGCTTACCCAGGAGATACGTGTAGTAGTTCCTTAGAATGAGCTCACGAACCATCTAATTGAGAGTGGCAATCATCTATTCAATCGCTTCCTAAACGAACTGGGTGAAAATCGGGTCTAGCTCCTTAGCCACTTCCAAGACTGGAAGAAGCTGCCCAAGAAGCCAAAGAGAATGCGTGGGACGAGGTTGTGAAGGTAACTAATTTAATATATTGAATCAAATATAAATAATTATAATTTATCAAATTTTTATTTAATTAATCAAATGTATTTAATTATAATTTAATTTTGTGATGTAGGATAAGTTTGTCATGCGAGACTAAATGAGGCGATACAGCTTTAAAGGATAGGGGATGGGTGGAAGAATAGGAGAAATCATCTCTACCACTCTATGGATAAGGATGGGATGATGCCTTTACAGGAGTTGATGGAGAACGTGCCTGACGGCATCCCACTGAATGATTGGGCAAGATTTGTCTAGTACAGGAGGAGCCAAGAAGCACAAGTAATTTTTTTATTAATTATTATTTAGAATGGAATATTAAAAATAATAATAAAATGAAATATTAACTATTTTTTATAGGCTCTTTCTGAGAGAAACACCAAGAGCCGAGGGCATCAGAAAATCTATCACACAGTAGGATCGAAGACATTTGCTGTCACGAACAGCAAATTGGTATGTTTACAATTAAATTAATTTTAGTTTGATATTATACAATAGATGACGTTCATAATTCATTGTTTTAATTTTTTTAGGAGAAAGAGGAAGACTAGGAGAACCATCAGACAGACTATGGGGAGTTATTCACTGTCAAGCACAGACACCGGGACAGTACTCCAACCTCTTAGCAAGCAGAGGAAGCCATTGTAAGACATATACATTGTTTGTTTAAATATGTTTTATTTATTTTATTTTAATTATGTAAATTGTTTAATAAAATGTATACGGCAGTAGCAGATTGAGCAGACAAAGGATGACTTGAGAGAGTCCTAGATGGAGTCTTAGGGGTCAATTGTGGATCCCACTGTCCTTTTGAAAGTTGGTGTGGACCCAACTGAGCACCCTGGACACTATAGGGGTATGGGGATAGGTGTAAGGGCCAGCATGGTATATGGCAGGAGCGGCAAATCTGAGGCTAGGTCCTCTTGACTGGGAACCTTTGGCATTAGGAAATCGAGTGGGGCATTTATTGAGGAGCTTCACGCTAAGGTTGCCAAGGCAGAGGCCAAGATGACATAGAAGATGTAGGTCCAGGTTGATTTCTTTTATCAGCAACAAGCCCAATGGTGGGAAATTACAAACGAGCTATTGTCCAAGTCCTGGGAGAGGGTATTACCTGGCATTCTGATTCCAGAGGTCCCGCCAGTCCCTAGATTTGTCGTCCAACCACCTCTTAACCTTGCTGAGATGGCACAGCAAGCAATACTTGATGCTGATGATGGTGGTGCTGTTAATTCTACTTCCACCTGTGATGCTGCCCATGATGGAGCATTTGATGATTAAGATGCCCTTTTAGATTTGTTTTCATTGTAGTTATATATATTTTTGGACTTCTGCACTTTAAAAATTTTTTACTCTAGACTTCAAATAATTAATGTTTCAGTTGTCATTATATAATTTGAATTGCAAATTTATGAGTTTTATAAAAAATGTAACTTAAACTAAAACAAACTAATATCTAAATTGTAAAACATAAAAGAGAATTTTAATTAAACTTAAAAAAGTTGTAAGGAGAAGATAATATTTATTTAACAAATAGAAATTGCACTTTGTAGTGATTTAAGGCTAAGAACTACTACAAATTGAAATTTTGAAATTTGGAAGGGCGCCAACGAAATTGCACTTTATAGAAGTTTAGGGCTAAGAACCGCTACAAATTGAAATTTTGAAATTTGGAAGGATGCAACGGTCATGTCATTTGTAGCGGTTTATGGCTAAAATCCACTACAAATTGAAAATTTGAAATTTGGAAAGGTGCCAATGGTCATATCATTTATAGCTATTTAGGGCTAAGAACTATTATGAATTGAAAATTTGAAATTTGGAAGGGCACCAACGATCATGTGGTTTGTAGTTGTTCAAGGCTAATAACCACCACAAATTGAAATTTTGAAATTTGGAATGGCACGTACTATCATGTCATTTGTAGCAGTTTAGGGCTTAAAACCACTACAAAGTTTAAACATTGCAGTGGTTACTGTAACAGTTTATAAACCACAACAAAATGTGGAATGCTGGAAAAGTTTGAATTAATCCAACAAGCACATGTTATTTGGAAAACTTAAAATTAACTCTTCAAGCATCTACTTAAAATTTTCTAACGTACGCTAGCTATAGACAAAGCTGCCACGCAATTCTTCTACATATTTGATAGGATTGAACACTTTCTTGGATTTCACAACCTCTTACGATAGCTGTAATGGTAAAATAGTGTGTTCATGTTCCAACTACAAGTTTAAGAAGTGACATACACGAGAAGTTATCATGGAATATTTAATTGTGAAGCTTTTTGTGGAAGATTATACATTTTGGGGAGTTCATGATGAGAACCTTGGAATTAGATATGATACTCTTCCAGCAAATTCACAAGTAGGAGTTCAAGTAAATCATAATGATTCCATTAATGATGTTATTCATGATGCATTTGGTGTTTATGATGACAACTTCAACCAAGAAGTGGAGGGTTCATACCTTATGTCCTTGAGGAATGAAGCAACTTAGAATTTTTTCCACCTAATAGATGAAGCAGATCATCCTTTGTATCCTAATTGTGGAAAATACTTGAAATTTTCTTTTTTGATTAAATTTTATCATATCAAGTGCTTGTATGGACTCACTATTAAGGGAATGTCAATGTTGTTGGAATTATTACAGGATGCATTCCCCAACACAAAGATTCCTACATCATTCTATGTGACAAAGAAGATTATTAATAGATTGGGCTTGAACTACCAAAAAATAAATATGTGCCCTAATGATTATATGTTGTATTAGGGAGATTATGCTAATAAGGAGACCTGTAAGCGATGTCACACATTGAGGTACAAGAAAATTCAGAAGGAGAAAAAGCAAAAGAAGAAACCTACAAAGATTCTCAGATACTTTCCTTTAAAGCCCTGATTGTAAAGATTGTTTATGTCGTCTAAATAGCTGAGCACATGAGATGGCATAAAGTTGACAAGAATCAAGATAGAAATTTAAGACATCCATGAGATACAGAAGCTTGGAAACTGTTCGACTTAGACTTTCCAACTTTCGTGGCTAACCCTAGAAATGTTTAGCTTGCTTTGGCAACCGACAGTTTTAATCCATTTGGGAACCTTAGCACAAGTTATAGTATTTTGCCAATAGTATTAGTTTCATACAATTTTTTCCCTTGTATGTGTATGAAACAGAGCTCCTTCATTTTATATGTGATCATTCCAGTGAAAAAGACATCAAGTAATGATATAGATGTATACCTCTAGCCACTTATTCAAGAATTGTTGGATTTGTGGAATGTTGCCATCAAGGCATATGACACATACATGAAGACACTGTTCAACTTGCGTGCAGCCTTGATGTGAACGATAAGTGACTTTTCTGGGATAGGAACATTATCCTAGTAGAACGTGTATACTGGGAAGGCCTGTCCGACTTTCAATTTAGACTCTAACTCAGTACGCCTTCCCTACAGTCTAAAGTAGTGCTTCATAGGTAATTGGAGGTTTCTCAATGGGAAACACAAATTTATATTACAATAGAATCATTTCAATGGAAAAACCAAAAAAATGAGGGCCTCCTTAGACTTTTTCTAGTGCATATATCTTACAGTAGCTTTATGATATTGAATTCGAGTTTGTAAAAAATGAAAATGTATCACAAGCAAGGAGAAACACTAACATAACTTCTACTTCTGAGCCTTAGCAATGGTAGAAGATAAGTATCTTCTTCACTCTTCCATATTAGAAATCTAATTTGTTATACCACATTCTTGATGTCATGCACATTGAAAAAAAATATGTGCGATAATATGCTATATACGGTGCTAAACGAACCCGACAAGTCAAAAGATCTTCTTCAAACAATGAGAGATTTACGAGCCATGGGAGTTCATGAAGACATATGGCCAGATGAAAATGAAAAATTTCAACCAACAAAATTCACCCTAACAAAACCAAACAAGGAAATCTTCTTCACAATTTTGAAGAAAATAAAAGTTTCTGATAGGTATTCAAGCAACATTTCATGATGTATTAACATGCATGCTTGAAAGGTTGCTGGAATGAAGACTCATGACTCACATGTTTTTATGCAACACTTACTTCTATTGGCAATAAAAACTACACTGCCTCCCAATGTATCCATTGTTTTGGTAGAGTTGTGTTCTTTATTTTGGAAATTGTGTTCTAAGATTTTGATCATTGAAGAGCTCGATCAACTGGAACATAAAGTCATTCTTACGCTTTGTCATTTAGAGATGATGTCTCCTTTATCCTTTTTGTTGTGATGGTTCTTCTGATAGTCCACCTTGTTTATGACACAAAGCTAGCTAACCTAATTCAATATCGATGGTGTATCCTATGGAGAGGTATTCATTATACATATGTCCATCAACATTAAATTCTAAATTTTCTAGCCACACATTTCAGCATTACTTAACATTTTTCATTATTAAATTTATTGGTTTCTTAGGAAATTGAAATCTTACAAAAGGAATAAGGCATAGTCAGAAGGTTTTATAGTTGAAGGTTATATAAGGAATGAGGTTATGTATTTATGTTCAAGGTACTTTGATGACATTGAGACGTCTTTCAACCAACTGCCTCATGTAGATGATTGTCCTGAACCTGAGGCATCATCAAGAGAGTTGTTAATCCCTCATGTTGGTAACCCAGTTAGAGGAGCTGAGAACTTCAAACTAACTACAACTGAGAAGTTTCAAGTACATAGACATGTCTTGATTAATTGTAGTCAAGTTGATCCATTCCTTCGGTAAGAATTATATACTCATATGTTACTCTATATATTTCCTTACCTTTTGATTACATCTCACAATCACCATTACTTACATCATTACTTGTAGGGAATTTAAAAGCCATGTGAAGCGTTAACTAAAGATCCATACACAAACATCCTCCGAAATTAATAAAAGTCCATAAGAATTCCCAAGTTGGTTTACACACCGAATACTAAATGACTACAATCCACACTCACCAGATGTCAAAGCTCTTTGAATCGACCCACTTGACCAAGTAGCAAGGTTTACTTCATATAATGTCAATGGTTTCAAGTTTTTCCTGGTTTCACGAGATCAAGGATTACTAATCCAAAACTTGGGAGTTTATGACACCTTTGGGACAAGGTGTTATACGAGCAGTAGTGATGAAAACATGCAGTTTGGAGGCGTCCCTTATTATGGAAGGCTTGTTAATGTCATCAAACTAAATTACAAAGGTTGTTTCATTGTGACAAAGTGTTTGTGGGCAAATACGACAGCTTCACAAGGACTCACAACTAAAGAATTAGGCATCACATCAGTATATTCTCCCGGCCAATTCTCATTGATCAATTTGAAGATGATAAGCCATATATTATTGCCTCAAAGGCACACCAGGTTTATTATGTGGAAGACGAGAAGCACAAAGATTGGAATATGGTGGTTCACTTGAAGCCTCAAGACCTTTATGACATGGGTGATGGTAATAACATCACCTATAAGAGTGAGCCCTTCCAACCCGCCAATTTTGACAACTTCTTCCCCAAAGGTGATGGCAATTTACCTATAGTTAAGTGCATTTTTATAAGTTACACTTTATTATCACTTAATTAAAATATAATTTTTGTACAAAATCATATACTCAACACTAAGATTTTCTCCACACATTTTTTCTTTAGAGATGGAGACAACGAATGATTAAAAAATAATAAATTTTATGATTGTATTTATATATTTTTTTAAAAAATCTAATTAATATTTGTACTAGTTTCAAACCACTACAAACTACCACATAACCATTACAAAACTCAATTGTTAGGAAAACGGTCACCTTTACGGCTACAAACGTCTCATTGGATCCCTAAAAATACCCCTATTACATCTCATTTCTTACCTTTTCCATTTCTTCCAACCCCTCTTCTCTCTCATTTTTCTCTCCCTTCTTCAAATCTTTTGGATGAAGAGCTGAGCTTGTAAGGTATTTCCCCCCCTCAAATCTTGATTTCAACATTTCATTTTATTTTTCTTCTTCATATAATTCTTATACTAATTTTTTTCCTTCTACAGAAATTCAAGGATGCTTCCTTCCACATTTTCAACACTCCTTTCATAAAACAAATATATCTCTTCATCTTTAACTTCAATTTCATAAAGTGAAGAACCTAAATAATTATTGCATACACATTATGTTTCTCAATATTAAACATAATATTCATACTTATCTAACTTAATTTAATCATTCTCCTAAAATAATAATTATTATCATTTAAATTGTTATTTTTTATACAACCATTCAAAATAATATTGGAAAAATAAATTGAAAAAATTATTCATGCAATTTTTTTTAAATTTTTGTAGCATTTAGTAGTAGTTGGCCAATCGTTACAAAGTTATATTTAAAAATCAAATTTAAATATTTGGTGCAAAAATTTGAAATTTCATTAAAGATTTGTAGTGGTTGCCCAACCAATGCAAATTTTTGGCACCAATGTTTCAAATTTTATTTCCTGCCACAACCACATTTTGGCAAAAAAAATTTGCTGACATATTTGTAGTGGTTAGCCAACTACTGCAAAAAAAACATTGTTTAAAAAGAATTAATCCCACAAATTCAAATAACAATTGTATTGGTTCGATAGCCGCTACAAGATGCTCCTAGAAAGTCTAATCTATAGACGCATCTTGTAGCGATTTGATAAAATCGCTACAAACATAGTAGCAGTTTTTTTTACATATGTAACAGTTTCAGAAAATTGCTACGAAATTGTTTGTCATGATGTATTTTATAGCAATTTTCTTAATCGCTACTACTAGTGTTTGTAGTGATTGTAACTACTACAAATCTGCCATTTTAACCACAACAAATGAATGAATTTTTTGTAGTGCTTGAAGTGTGAAATTCAATTGTTTTTAAGGAAATATATAATACAAGTATAATGTACTACACTACAAAAAAGCATGCTATTATCGACGGAATTACCCAAGGAATTATTTCCGTTGGTAATTTCTGACAGTTTACCAATAGATTTTCCGTCAGAAAAATTACTGACGAAAAAAAAATTCCATCTCTAATTACCGACAAATTAAAGACAGAAAAAATTCTGTCGGTAAATATTGATAGATTACCCACAAAATTTTTTCCATCGATAATTACCGACGCCTTACCCACGAAATTCTGTGGGTAATTTGAATGAGAAATTACCGAAAGAATTCTGTGGGTAATGCGTATCTATTACCGACGGATTAAAGACAAAAAAAGATGGGAGAATTGCTGAAAAATACTTTGGAAGCAAATTAATTGCTGATTGCTACCAAGCGTGCAAGTGATCTTCTGTGTGTGCAAGCGATCTTCCGTTTTGTGCAAATCATCTTCCGTGTGTGCAAAAGTCTTCCGTATAAATGTGCAAGCAATATTCTGTTATGTGTAAAACATCTTCTGTTATGTGCAATGGTAGCATTCAGCAATTAATTTGCCAAAAAGGTATTTATCAGCAATTCTCCCAAAAAAGATTCCGTCGGCAAATACTGACGAATTACCCATGGAATTTTTTCTGTTGATAATTACCGACGCAATATCCACCGAATTCTATGGGTAATTTTAAGGAGAAATTACCGATGGAATTCTGTGGGTAATCCGTAGGTAAACTAATAATTTTTTATTATCTTTTAATAATTTATATAAAATAATAAAAATAAAAATAATATATAACAAATAAAAATTTAAATATCATAACATTAATTATTAATATAATATATTAAATATATATAATACTAATAATAAAAATTTTAAATGAAATAAAAAATAAAAAATTTTAAAATTTATATCATAAAAAAATATATAATTATATATAAATATATATTTAATATTATATATATTTATATTAATATTAAATATTTAAATGAAATAAGAAATTAAAAAATTTGAAATTTATATTATAAAAAACGAAATATATATATTTATATATAAATATATATGTAATATTATATATATTAATATTAATATTAAATATTTAAACGAAATTAGAAATTAAAACATTTTATATTTTATATTATAAAAAATGAAATATATAATTATATATAAACATATATTTAATTATATATATTTATCTTAATATTATATTTGTTTTTTAATTATTATATTATATATATTATTACGTAAATAAATAACGCAAAGTTAAAGCAGCTCAACTAACAAAGGCATTAGAACACATGCCAAAGGTCCAATGTTCGAATCCCACCTTTGTCACAAAACACAACAATTATCTCACAGAGACACGTGGCGCAAGTTTAGAGGGACATGTGGCCTCTGCTCGAGGCCGTCAGGGCCGAATGCGAGGCCGGGCGGTGGGGGGCTTTTCGGTGATGTCCACGTGGCCTCATTTAAGGTCGCCACGTGGATTTTTTTAAAAAAATTAAATTACTCATGGATTACCCACGAAAAAATTTCATCGATAATTACCGACGGAAAAAATTACTGATGGAAAAGTTTCCGTGGGTAAATTCTGTCGGTAATTACCAACGGAATTTTTTCCATGGGTAATCCGTCAGTCATTTCCGACAGAATTTTGGAATAAAAATTCCGTCGGTAAATCAATTTACCTCGTACTTTTTAGAGATGGAAAAAATTTCGTTGGTAATTTTGTTTTCGTCCCTAATCCGTCAGTAATTTGATTTTCAGAGACGGAATTCTGTGGGTAATTTCCATGGATAATATGCTATATTTTGTAATGCTAGAGAAAGTTCAGAATTATTGAGTATAAAGAGGTGGCTTTCTTGTGATATTGATAGGAAAGTGTGAAAGTCAAATCAAACTCTCCTACGCAGTTGTTATGACAAGGTCAATACACAACTGGAATATCCCTTTTCTTTTCATTTATTTTATCATTCCAAATGAATCTAACATGAAATTTTTAACTTTAGCTAGCATAACATTCTAATTATTAAGGTTTTTGTAATCAATATAATAGTGGTATTGTATTCCAGCTAAAAAATAATAATGGTATTTAAAATAAGAATTAGGTACTCAGACAGAGACGTTTATTACTTTTAATACAAGACAGAGGAATATTTCTACTAACTCACATCCACTTAATGTCTTAATTATTAAATTAAATTTCAATGGTTGAAATTTATTCTATAAAAATACTATTGCTCCCTCCTATTCTTAACATATGCTCTATTTACCTAACTTGATTAGATTAAGGAAGTTAGTTAAGTTAATAAATACTCCTCCAGCCCTTAATATATGACATATTTGGGAGTTGATTTTTATCATAAATATAAGACAATTTTCATTTTTGTCAATGTTTTTCCTAACTTACCCCATTGATGCTTCCTTAAATATAACCAAGGAGAAGAGGGAATAAGGAAATTAAGGAAGATAAGTAGGATGTTTAAAAAAATATGTCATACTAACTAATTTAATTAACCTTCTTAATCAAATCAAATTAGTTAATTAGGTCTTATATTAAGGATCAGAGGAGTATTATAATAAAATTTTTACTTAGTACTCCCTCCGATCCTTAATATAAGATATATTTTGAGAGTTAAACTTGGTCATAAACATAAAATGTAGTTTTAATATTCATCACACTACTACAGAAATTGTGATATGTGACGGTTATTAGCTGCCATACATAATGGTTCCGAACCATTATATATGTGGGCACCATAAAAGATCAGCACAAATATCTTATGATTCCGAACCATGATTTATTATTTATCTAGTATAACTATTCTATTATAACACCTATTATGTGTTGAGATATGGTGAGATTATGTTGTGCATAATGCTATCATGATAAATAACAATCTCAAGTAAACAACCATTATAAAACTCTGCAACATACATAACGATGCTATCAAAATAACTGTTATATAAAAGTTTAGAATACATAACGGTCGCTATATAGCAACCATTATTTATTTTCTATAAATGCTAACGAGTTTAATGAAACAATCATCATATATAATGTATAAATATATAACAGTTCTTATTTAATAACCCCTAACTTTTGAGGCAATTTTTTTTTTAAAAAAAATGGGGATTCTCCTTTCGCCCCTGCATGCATACAGAACATAATTTGACACAAATGTGTATAATACAAAAGCTCACATATCAAGTATAGCCATGCAATTTGGAATGGATCAATAGAACTCCCTATTGTAAAGGGCTCAAGGGGTATGCAACCTAGAACAACATTTGATAGGGCAGGAGGGGTTAGATCTATCGTATGCCATCTGCTCCTTCTCATTAGGAAGCATATGGCATTCTATAGATCTAATCTCCTTCTCTATCAAGTCTTCTCAAGGCTGCATACCCCTTGAGCCATTTATGGTAGGAGTTCCATTGAGTCTAACTATAAAGCCGAGAATGTCTTAATCAACCGCAAATTGCATGTTTATAATGGATGTGTAAGCTTCTATTCTATTATACAATCAAATCCAACAAGCAAAGCAAGACCAAAAACTCTATCTAATGCGTGTGTGTGTGTGTGTGTAAGGATACACACACACACACATACATTCATATATACATACCTTTTTTGTCATAGATGGTATGGCAATAAGGTGGTTAGGCCAAGCAACAAGTTCAAGCACATAGTACAAGCACAGCTCCTCCTACAAGCATTTTGTAGTGGACATTGGAAGAGCTAACTTGGATTGATGGTGGCCTTTAGCTCTCTAGGCTAACATGATTCTAAAGGAGAAGCAAGTTGTGAATCATGTTATCCCTCTATAGGTTATATACGTGGCCTGAATCAACTGTACATCACTTAGGGATATCTGTCACACACTCAACATAGTGAAATCTTTATAGATCATTAATGATTTCCTATAACAAGAGAGTAACCTTCAATTAGAGATTTTTTAAAAAACATAAGAATGACTTAAGTCAAAACCTACCTACAAAACAAAAAGTAGATAATAATGGAGAATGCAGAATGGAAAAGGGAAGTTATAGCTCCACATGATTAGAACAGACCATACAAAGAAATGCGACATGACTAGGGCTAAAGAACAAAGACAGGAATAATGAACCAAAATGCGTGCTAAGGCTTGAGCAATAACTCAAGCAGTTGTCACTGAGAAGCACGGAGAAGGCTTTGTGGATGGTGTGGTTCGACTACAAACGATGGTTGACGACCAGCAAAGACAATCGGAATAGTGGGGTTCTAAGGTTGATGGGTTGGGGTTTTACATTTGACCTAAAAGGCTAAGACGAATGTGCTAATGAATGAAATGGAGAAGTGGAGAGACATTCAAATAGAAGGGAAAGTGTAACTTTACAATAGTTTAAATATAACACCTGCAATGTATTGCTTCATTGTTACATATATAATGGTTATTGTAAGAAACCGTTAAGGATTTTCAAAACATATATTACGATTTCTAGCTAATAATCATAAAATATCTACAACATTTTAAAAAAATAGGGGTGCTACTATCAATTTCTACCTACTTTCATAAATAACACATAAATAAACAACACAATAGACCATCTATTAATACACAGAAATTAACTCAGCTCAACATTAGAAAAATAACAACACACAGTCCAAACACATAAATCCAGTTCCTCTTTTTCTTTTCCGCGTATTAGCTTTTTGTAAGTTATGAATTTTTTCTTGAATTCTTCTCTTCTTATCAAGTAATAATTTTCCCCTCTTCAAAACCCAAATTCCTTCATTATGATCATGCCTAATGTAACCCCCTCCATAATTATATCCGAAATACGCGATTAAAATGAAATAGAGACCAATAATAATCAAATAACATTTACTAACCCATCACATGATGGGGTTTTCACAAATACCTTTCGAAATCATTTATAAATTTGGTCTCATATTCACATTTCAAATACAATTACTACGTGAAGATAAACCACATTCATATAAATATCAGAGTGCACAACATAATCATCCCGGTAATCCCGGGTACATACCTTCGCCAAAGATACACAGGGCATAATTGCCCATTACAATTCTTCAAATGGGGATTACACAATCTCATCTCAAATTCATAACCCTATATTCAACTAAATCATATACAGTATTCACAACTCATTGATAACCAACTACCAACTCTCATCTCGAAGGAGTCCTAGCCGCTCCCTCCACGAGCAACTTGCCTTGTCTAAATTGTTGGTAGGGGAGGGTAAGATTCGAGAGAATCTCAGTAGGGAAACATTATCAATATGCAGGCAAGATAAGTGTTTAATGCATGATATGCTTGCATCACATAACTCATGCACACATACAATGACAAATCTATAAGCTCAAAGCTTCGAACGATACACATATGGCCATAGCATATATTAAAACAACTTCAAACCATTCATACATGTTCCACAGAATCAAGCAAAGCAATAACATGCATCAACACATTAATACAGTTATCAGAGCATGCAGGAGAGATAAGTTCCCTACCTTAACCCTTTTATGCCTCGAAATGTGTGCCTCAATCTACGTGCAAACCGCTCGGGGCTTCATATTCGATCCTACAATGTCAAATGTACTATTTAGACACTTCCATAGTGTTTTTGGGGGTTATATGAGGCTATGTTGAAAATTTACTAAAATGCCCTTAGGGACCCAACCCGGCCCCACCGTACCCGATCCGGCTATATTTTTCCCCAAATTTTGACATTGGCTATTCTAACATATTTCTGCCCAAGATATCCATTTTCAAACTTGAAATTATCAAATTCAATGTCAATTACAAAATTACCCTTGACAGCCCCACTTTAAGGGTTTCAGGGGTGTTTTCGTAATTATGCTTTTTCGGCCTATTCCGAAAAAGTGCCCAATTGTAACCCCACCTAATTTTCGCTCCTGAACTCAATGGAATAATAAAATCATTGAAAGTCCAACTCTAAGACCCATTTCAAGAGCTGGCCGAAATTCTTAAGTATTCTGAGGAAAATTGGGGTTTTTCGATTTTGGCTCCGTAAACACGTTCCTTTCTACTCCTAACCACTTTATTGACTATTCTATTAGGTTACAACTATCATTTAGTACCAATTTGGGCAGCATAACAGCCCCACACACTCATTTTCCATTTTTGAAACCAATGACAATCTGGCCAAATTTCACCGATTAGATTGTTCACAGCAGACAGAATAGTCAATACACAAGAGTTTGGAAGTTCCCTCAAGCTCCCACTAGCTTTTCTCAAGAGTGGCTGAACCCTAGCTTACTTCAACACAAGAAATGGTGCTTCCAAACCTTAAATTACATAGAAGAGTAGCTTAGGAATGGAGTTATACGCGTTAGGAGCTAGATCGTCGGAGAAATCGGCTTACCTTGCGAGATTTCTTCCTCTTTCTCTCTCTAAAGATCTCAAACGTCTCTCTCTCTTTTCAGCTGTTCTTAGCGTTGGAAATGAGGAGGAAGAAGGAAAAAAACGTTTAATAACATATCCCATGCTTATGTCATCAATGTAACATGATGATGTCATAATTCTCAATTTTTGGATTTTTGGTAGATTTCTGCCCAAACTTTGAAAAATCATAACTAATTCTAGAAAACTAGAAATGAGGTGATTCCAAAGCCAAATGAAATTTATTTAAGTCCTCTTTATAGAAAAAATATGGGCCGTTACCCAAAATACCACAAAATGCCAGAATTACATAAAACTCATCACTGCCCCAAAACAAAGTTCAGTTTCCATCCCAAAATTTGGACAATCATATATCCTAGCTCACCAAACGAAATGGCACAAATTATATGTCCGTTTTGAAGCTTGGAATGTGAAATTTAAGACTGGAAAGTTTCAGAATTTTTAGGCACCATTTGGTCATCCAAAACGTTCACACAAACTGACTGCCCAGAATAGAGTTTCACTGGACAGAATTTCAGATTTTGCATCTTTGCTTCCAATAGTCCCATTTTCATACCAAACATCATTCCCACATAAATTTTCACAAGGAATCCTTTGGAAACACCAAATCAATCAAATTTACATCACATTAACATGTTTTTACAACAATCTCAACATGTCAACACAATTCACATTTCAAAACCTAACATTGCAACTTTTCCATTCCAAAGTTCCAAACCAATTTCAATGACATCGAAACACCCTATGACACCATTTCCAACACAATACCTCATTCAATTCTTCCCTTTATTCTCAGTCAATTTGGATGTTAATCCACAATTGAACTCAAATACAGGGTTTAGGCATTGCTCACAACACACGAATCACATTCGAGTGCCAAATCACATCATATTCTCCAAAAGGATTATTTATCACTAACCACATCCACTTTTGGAGTCATTAACCCTTAATCACAAATTGGGATCTTGCTAAACTGGGGCTTAGCAATCCACTAATATCAGGCTTATTCTCTAAGCTCAAGTTCAAAAGTTGGGGTATTACACCTAACGTACAAAACATCTTCTTTAACCAAATTTAATAGTTCAAATGGCCTCCTATTGAATGGATCATCCTCAACTCTATCACCCATCTCCTCATCAAGCACTTTATTTTATCGACAAAATAATAGATCATCCATATTTAGAAAGATCATAGATGTAGAACACTTATTTAACCTGAGAAGCCAAAATGAAATACTCTTCTTTATAACTTCTTTGTTAAAATTCAACAATATCAAGCCTAAGTCATCAATTCTCAATTTGTGATTATTGTCAACCCACTTGCAATTAAAAATAGAAACCCAAACCCAAAAGCCGATATAATCCAACTCCCAAAGAATCACCCCTAAAGTATGACATCTTCGCATAGATAGGATCTATATCTTTGGAACTCGATACATGCATGGCGTTAGCTACAAGAGTTACACCACTATTATGCACTTTTCTTTAGTCATCTTGCTTTTTGGTTTAGAAGGTAAACCCATTGATGATGTAGCTTGCGTAAGATGTCACTTGATTGCTTGGACTATATGCTAAGAACTTCAATTTTCTAGAAACTGATTTAGGATCAGCTCTATACTCACCAATGACTTGATCTTTAAACCATGTTGTAAAAAGTTTATTGTGTTGTTGAGAACACCATCTTTCTTCTTTGTAGGGATTCTTCCTCTGAATTTGATCTATATGGTTGCACATGTACTCGTCAACCTTCCCAAAGTTGCGCAACACATATAGGTGGGCTTGCTATAATTGTTGGTCTGAGATGGTTACAACTTTCCTACCCATGATCCCTTCGCCATCAGTCCTTCTTCCCTGATACCTAGATACATGAAACCTAATATCGCTTGCATGCTTTAAGTATGTGGCAGAAAATTCAGTAGCCTCTTCATAGATATATTGTTAACAATGCAACCCTCCAGATGACTGTGATTTTTCACAAATCCTTTCATTATTTTCATGAAATGTTCAACATGTACATCCACCTTAAATAGGCTGGGCTACAAAGTTGTACCTCCCTAACCAAGTGGTTTATCAGGTGGACCATGATGTCAAATAATGCTAGAGGAAAATACATTTCAAGCTTACATAATGTGTGTATGATTCAGTTTTGTAACCTCGTCAATTTTTTAGGGTCTATCACTTTACTACAAAGTGACTTAAAGAAGAAACATAACTTGGTAATTGCAACTTTTAACACCCCAAATTTTGTTCACTAATATAGATTGTAATTATTTGAAATATTCAATAAAAATGGTGAATACTCATGAACTTGAAATTTATGAAGTTAGCAAATTTTCATTTTCATGAGAATTGGGCTAAAATACATTATGAAATTAATTCTTGGGATTTCTGAAAAACCCAATATTGAGGCCTAAAGTAGAGAAATACAATAGAACAATAGTTGGCCTAATATTAATGTCAATTTTGGCCAATGAAAAGAAGAAAAGGAAATTATTCAAAAATGTAGTAATTTTGCCAACAAACCATAAAATTAATTATTTTTCAATTAAGTGAAGCTAATTTCAATAAATTAAGGAAAATAAAGGGGAAGTAATTATTTTAAATCCTAGATAGTGCCAATATTTCAAGGCAAGGGATTTAATTATAATTATTAAAATTGGAACACATGCTAATTGGATTAAAATGCTACATATGTATACATGTAGTGAGACATGTGTATTGAAGCCCAAAATTGAAGCTTGAAGGACCCTCTTAGGCATCCTTATGGGCTAACTAGAAGAGGGAAAACTTAGTTTCATTTTAGTTAGAGTTTATGACACAAGTTACATGTAGATAAGCTCAAGTAATTTTTTGACACAAAAGTCAAATTTTTGGGATTTATGGTAAATAAGATAAATAAGGGAAAATGAGATATTTTAAAAGCATTTCCCTTCATCTTTCTTCACCATTTCCATCGGCCAAGGAGAGAAGAGAGAAACTGAGTGAGCTCAAGAAATTCTAGAGAGAAGGAGGAGGAAAATCAAAGGTACGTAGTGATTTTCCTTCTAATTTAGCTTCTAGTTTGTGTAATCTCTTCTCTAAGCCTGCTTTCTCTATGGATTGACATGTTTAGCAAGCAAAATATCAAGGTTTGAGGAGGAAGAGGTTTCAGGTAAAGAGAGAGAAGAAGAAAATCCAAAGGTAAATTCACATACTTTAAATCCTTGTTGTCGTTGTTGTTGTTGTTGTGGTCAACATTGGTTGGATTGGTGGTTTATTTCTTAGATTTGCAAGTTTGGAAAGTGAAAATCTTAAGGGGTTATGCTGCCCAAATTTCCTCAAATCTTTTGTATTAAGTGTTTAAATGGTTAATCAAGTAATTAGGAGTGAAAAGAATAAGCTTTTGGTGTTACAATTCAAAAATCCAATTTTCTCTTAAACCTTAACAAGCTTTGGCCAGGGGTGGTTTGAGGGATAAGAGCTAGAATTTCATCAATCTAATGATTTCATTGTATTTAGGAGAGAAAATTAGGTGGGGTTGATGTTGAACACTTTTTCAGAAAAGCCCTAAAAAGCGAAATGGCCAAAACTCCATGCCCCCGACACCCTAATTAAGAGCTGTCAAGGGCAAAACTATCATTTTGCCGTGATTTTGAGAAGACTGAGGTAAAAAATGGATTTCTAGGGTAAAAATATGTCAAATAGCCTCGATCAAAATTTCTAAAAAAGTACTGTTGGACCAGGTAAGGTGGGGCCGAGATTGGGTCCCCAAGGGCATTTTGCTAATTTCCAACTTTGGACTAATATAACCAACATAAACACTTTGAAGTGTCTAGAGTAGTATATGAATGGGTTTTAACCTAATTCTTGTACATTTAAAATTTTAGGACCAGATTATTTGCCCAAGCCATTGCACATAGTTAAAGGAATTATTTCCAAGTAACAAAGAAACAAAAGGTAGTAACTTTATCTCTCATACACTATGTAAATATTGATATGTTGTATGTTGCTGTATTTTGTGATATAAACACATGCCTAAAGCACATTACCTAGCTATGGTCAGGGACTCAGCTAAGGTACACGACATGTATGGGATCCAAATAGTCATTTGACCCTAAGCATTGTGTACATACACATTATAGTATGAATTTTCATTTTACACTATATGGTGCATTGCATATTTAATTTTTCACATTTTATATGATTGATTGTATTTTACTATTAAGATTCGTTTGAATCTCACCCTTTTTCAATTAAACAAATATTCCAGCGGGAACCAGTGGCTCCAAGGGCAAGGTAGATATGGGCAGTTGAAGGGTGTGAATCTCTAGATTGGAGCTAATTAGTTATATGTAGTCTATTTTGCTTGAATATTTTGGACAATTTAAATATATATTACCAAATCCTGCGAGGAAAAACCAGTGATGTAATCAAGTACCTTGTATCAGTATATAAGTATATTTACATTATTCTTGTGTTACTCACCGAACTGTGCTCAAGTACTCTAATTAATATCGAAAATAAGTGGTATGTAAGGTGGGGCCTTACACAACTCACACCTTATAAGGCAAGATACCTCGTATAGCCACTGAAATCAAATTCTCCATCAAGACATGGCAGTCATGAGATTTTTATTCCATCAGTTTCAAGTCCTTCACTGACATGGGTTTTCTAATGTTTAAAAAGTAACCTCTAGCACCTTGACTGAAGCAAGGAACTAACAAAAACTAGTTTTTTCTTCCTTTGGCAGTGTGTAAGCCATAGGACAAAGAAATGTAAGGGTTCCCCTCTCTTATGGAGCTAATTGTTCCTTTATTACCAAATCAACTATGCCTAGCCTAGCATTAATGCCATCTTTGGTCTTCCTTGGCATATAGAGTAATGTGCCAACAATATTTTCACACACATTTTTCTCAATGTGCATAACATCAAGAAAATGTCTCACATCTAAGGTCCTCCAATAAGGCAAGTCAAAGAAAATGGACCTCTTCTTCCACCCGCTTATCCCAACATCCCTTGCAAAAGGTTTTCCAAATAGACATTTTATATCTTTTACCTTTTGATATACCTATTCACCAGTCAAAGGTTGAGGTGCTCTGCCTTCATCTAATTTCCCACTAAAATATTTTTTTAAACACCGATAGGATGCTCTATAAGAAGCCATCTTCTATGTCCTATGTAGGAAGTCTTTATACCATGCTTCAATCTAATTGAATGTGTACCCTCTTCATAAATTGGACATCCAAGTTAGCCTTTAATATTGTATACTGACAAATTACCAAATGCAGGAAAGTCATTAATAGTGCCAAAGAGCATGGCTCTGAAGTTAAACGTTTCATCCTCTTGAGCATTATACACCATAGGCCCATCATCCAACAAGCGCTTTAAGTCTTCAATTAGTGGAGCCAAGTAGACATCTATGTCATGAGGTTCTTGGGCCCTGAGATTAGCATGGACAACATGGAGTACTTGCGCCTCATGTAAAGTCATGAAAGAAGATATATATAAACAACATTACCGGCCATGTACTGTGGGTACTACTTTGCATCCCAAACAAGGTTTATCCCATTAGTAGCCAATGCAAGACATAGGTTCCTATCATTTTTAGTGAATTTAAGGTGGTTCATATCAAAGTTATTCCATTCTAGAGAATTAAAAGGATGTCGAAGCATGCCGTCATATGTCCTTTCATCTGTATGCCACCTTAAATTTTTTTGCATCATCAGGATTCTTATACAAGTGTTTAAATCTTGGCAAAATGGGGAAATACCATAATGCCTTATATGAGCTCTTCCCATTCTATTGGTAGCATGCATCCCCACACATGGAATAATGTGTTAGCAAAGTATATTCATTCCTAAACAAGACATAATCATAGGGGCAAACATGTATCTTCTTATAACTAAGGTTGATAGAGCACAACATCTTCTTTACAGCATATGTTTTGGGTGGAGGCATGTTTTTTATCAGTGTCATTTTATTCAAAGCCTCAAGCAATTCTGTGAAGTTTGTATCAGACTATCCATTTCTCATCTTCAAGTTGTACAACATCAACACATCACTCAATAAGGTGAGATTAGTGCAACCCTCATACAATGGCTTCACCATGTCGCCCTTCAAAGTTTCCATCATTTTAGGACAATCCCGAAGGTCCTCTTATAATACCTTAGCCATATCATCGAGATGGTCATCATCAAATGCACTTGTGTTAAAATTAAGTGATGCAAAACTTTCCTTATGTTCAACCACCCCACTAATTGTCTCCCCATGCCTCGTCCAACATGTATAAGTAGGATCGATTGCATAAACTACTAAGTGCGATATACAAGTTTCTCAATCACACCGTTGTACATTGCCACTCTTTACAAAAGGGCAAAGAATCAAATAATTTTTTGGGGATTATGTGCAAATGCAAACTCAAGAAAATATGTTGCCACATCCCAATAGTCTCTCGTTAGCTGATCGGTATATATCCACTACTTATTCAAAGACCTTATCTAGCATAAATCATGTAGAAACAAAAACCCCAATTAAACCCAATAATCATGTGCACCTAGAATAAATTCATGAAATGGTATAATGAAAGAAAAACCATGAACCTTATGTCAACCTAACGAAAAATTGAAGAAAGAAAACTTTAGGGTTGAACAGACGCCTTTCTCATAGCTGAAAGATCTAAAGCTTTTAATCGAGTGTGAAAGTTTTCAAATGTCAAACTAATTGGATGTTTTACAAACAAACCCCCGTTATAGTTTTTAAGGCCTTACATAATGGTTAGTTGGTAAGACCCGCTAATAGTTTTATTTTTATAATGGTTATATTCAAGTAATCATGAGGTATGTTATTAATAAATCTATAGTGTGTAAGGTCTTACATAATGGTTAGTTGGTAAGAATCGTTAATTATATTTTTACCTTTATAATGGTTATTTTAATTAATTTACCGAGGCGTATATTTATCACAGTTCTTTAAAACAACCGTAAGGTATATAATTATTTTTTTATATATGTTTGAGCCATTACATTAATATGTTTTTATATATAAAACTAAAAAATAGAAAGAATAAAACCTACCCATCATTCTTAGAGGAGTGATATGAATCATATGAAAAGTCAATTATGAGTAATGTGGAAGCAGTAGCGGCGCCTGCCGTGGGCCCAAGGCGGAGGAAGAGAAGTAGGCGAAGAAACAAGTTAGGAAGGAGGAGCATGAGGAGGGCATGAAGGTTTGGTGGAAGAGTAAGGGAAGCAGGTGGGGTGGAGGAGGAGGAAGAGAAGCAGGCAGAGGAGGAGCAAGTTGGTAAAGCGAAGCACAAGGAGGGCGTGGAGGTTATGTGGGAGGAGGAACAGAAGCAGGCAAATGTGCATGTTTAGAAGTAGCACAAGGAGGAGGAGGTGGAGGTTAGAGAGGATAATTCTCCAGTATTTATTCAGCGTGACGTTTGACCATGATGATGAGGAGAACAAAAGAAGAGGGTAAAGAAAATGTATGAAAATGGGGAGTTTAAATAGATTGGAAATAAATCTTGTGATGGAGTTAAAGGGGAATCAGTCCGCGCATTTATATATGTTTTTCTTTCCCCCGCCATGACTTTCATGAAAATTGTTTTATAAAAACTATTATTTATCTGTGAATACATGATGGTTGTTTTGAAAGAATAGTTAACGAACCATTATTTCTTATATTTCATAATGGTTGTTTTCTGATAACTATGACAAATGTTTTGTATTTTTTACAATAGTACATTTAAAATGATAAAACATAAAAAATAGAATAGTGACGAGTTCATCAAGCTACTTATCACTAGAGGAGTGGCCAAGATCATTGAAAGGATTATGGCCAATCTCACACTTATCAAGTATGAGATTGGCCTTCCTATTCATGCTCAAGAGGTATAAAGAAAGCCTCCTCATGGCATGGTCAATGTCTTTTGCATACCGCAACATTGCCTCCAGTTGTGAAAGCATAGGATGTGCAGGCAGATTGTGTAAAAAAACAGAAACTAAAAGAAATAACTCACAAACGGACAAAATTATTGTTAGATCAAAGGCCAATCTAGCGTGGGAGCATTGTGTTCAAGTGCCCAACAAAACCCCAGGTGGCAAACCTCACTTGAAATGCATGTATTGTGCAAAGGAATTTACTGGGGAGGAATACACAGAATGAAACAATATCTTGCCAGAATAAAAGGGGGCATTATAAGTTGTAAAAAGGTTCCGGGAGATGTTTGCTATCAATTGAATAAAAATGTGAAAGAAATTGAAGAACAAAAGGGAAAGAAGGAAGATACATTTGAAGAAGACAATCCTTATGGACCAAATGTCACACTATCAGAAGGTGATGCTCAAAATTTAGAAGAATTTCCTCCTTCACATACTGAAAATCCTTCTTCAAGATCATATGAAGTTTTGAAATGAAAGGCACCTGTTGCAACTACAAGATCCTTCTTTGCCCAAAGGATAATCCCAAGTGCATAGCCAGGAATAAGAAGTGCATTTACAGGTAAAGAAGCTGTGCATAGTGTAACCCCCTTCATGATTAAGGCCGAGATTTTGTTCATAAACACGTAATTGATGTAGAATTAGAGACCTTAGATGATTTTGGGACTTAAGCAAAATTAAACTTCCCAAAATCATGGCTTACAAAAACTTTTACAAAATTTATTCATGACGGTCTCATATTCACATTTTAATACTAAATGGCCTGTACAAGTTGATTTCATTCACAAATATCAAAGTATAAAGCAAATTCCCGACACACTCGGGTTCCATTCATTAAATAAGGGATTTACAAAGGCACAAAGCCCACAACTCATTACCCTTAACTTGGGGATTACACAAAACTATACTACCAATCCCAATATACATAATTGTTTCCCAAAAATATCCAAAAGATATACATGATAACCAATAACCCAAAATATACATCTAAATCAGAGCTTTATCCGCTTTTCGTCGCCCGCTTTCCCTTTGATCCCTCTGCCCTGTCTAAAACATGGTTTTTGGGAGAGTGAGATTCTAAGGAATCCCCGTAGTAACAAATCAATCATATAATGTACAATAATAATGCATGTAAGCAAATCATTAACCACAACAAGCAACTACAACGGCTGTTACAACGGCAATGGTTAGTATGACACATGTCATCCCTTACGATTGCTCACGCTGAATTGCTCTCGTTGCATTACATCACAGCAATCCACACAATACATTTCACCACAGCTGGGATTCATATAATGCATTTCATACACAAGCCATACAGGCAAGATACACACAGCCCACGGCTGGATTCTCAAACGCCGCCCCACGGGTCAGATTCACAATATCCATGTCGATTATGACAGCAGTTTAACGGCCGACCTAGAGATGACCACCGTCAATCCTTACACGGCTCACGCTGACCTGCTCACGCCGTAATGGACCATGGCACACATTTCACAAATTCAACGATAAGTTATGCATGCCAAAACATCATACATAATATGAGAGAAGAGTTACTACCTTGATCCTTCCGGGAGTACTCTGGCGCCGGTCTCTCCCGCCTAGGGCAAATGTCGTATCCTAAAATCATGATTAGGGATGAAGAGTTATATTCTATTCCAAGACTTATTTAACTTGAAAAACTTAAATTTGGTTATCATAATTGACCCTTAAGAGGCCACAAATGCCTCTAATAAAAGCCCTAAAAGGTTGGGAAACAATAGGTTAGAGATCTCCTTTCGAAAACTCAAAGTGCCGGAACACAGGGGTTGGCCGCGGCCAGCCCTTCCTTGGGCCGCGGCCAAAATATGGTCAGAGGGCCACTGGCCGCGGCCAGCCACTCATGGGCCGTGGCCAGAATCAGGCCAGAAAGGTTTGGGCTGCGGCCAGCCACCTTGGGCCACGGCCAAGAAATCCCCTGATTCTTGGCTGAACTTCCAAAATTCATAACTAATCCTAGAAAAATTGAAACGGGGTGATTCCAAAGCCAAATGAAAGGTATATAAGTCCTATTTCAAGGAAAAATATGGCCCATCACTGGAAATCACTACACAATTACAGAATCACCAAAAACTAAACACTACTCCAAAACAGAGATCTGTTTCAATCCCAAACTTTGGACAACCATATCTCACAGAATACTAAATGAAATGACACAAAACATATGCCCATTTTAAAGCTTGGGATGTGAAATTTAAGACTGGAAATTTTCATAATTTTCCAACACCATTTGGTCATTCAAAACGCTCATACAAACGGACTCTGCAAAACAGAGCTCAAATAAGACAGATTTCCAACTTTTCCCAAGTGATCCAAATGAATCCAAAATTAATAACCAAGCTCATTCCCACACAAAATCACTCAAGGAATCCAATGAGAATGTCAAAATCACCAAAATCCTATTTCATTATCATGCTTTGGTTTTGGGTAACATTAAACACTAAACTCTCAAAATCTCCAAACTTCACAATTTCAAACCCAATCAAATCTATCTATCCAAAAATGCATTCCAAACATACAAATTCCATACCAAACACATACCAAACTCCCAATGGCCCTCATTTTCGAAAATGGGCCCAAAATTCCAGAAAATTCAAACTATTTCAAATGGTATGAAACTTAGATAGATAGATAGGTCTTACTCACCTTATCAACTTTCTCAAAGGGAGTTCTTGATTCACCACTTCCCAAAATTTTGTGTGGCCACAAATCAGCACCAATGGACCAACTACCACCACCAAAATGAAGCTCTTATGTCAAGGAACAACTTTAAGGAAAGGTGCGTGAGCAATAGAGATCATTTTCCTTACCTTTTCAAAGCTTTTCTCCCTTCCTTTTGCTGCCAAAAATGGCGCCCAGCAGAGAAAGAGAGATGAGAGTGAGAGATGGAGAGAGAAGACGAGAGAGATGAGAGGGAGGAGGAGTGAAGAAAGAGAGAAAATGATTATATTTCCCTCTCCCATGCTTGTGCAGCAGAAAAAAGAGGGAAGAAGAGAGAGAAAACATATTTTAAAATACTTTTGACTTTTCTCATATTCCTCCCCACATGTGAGCTTGCCATGTCCCACTCCTCATTGGTTCTCACTCACTAAATCTCCAATAAGCTTCTCTACTTCATCCATTAGCCATTCTAATTACATTTCTCATTTCTCTCATAGTTTGTAATTAATTTCTCCCTTAATTACCAACTCATGACCAATAATTCCATTCTTCCAATTTTTCAATAATTATGACATATTAATTAATAGCGCCATAAAACACATAATAATTCAATTTAAATTCATAATTATCCAAAATAATCATGATTTTCCCTTAATCAAAAATTGGGATATTACACATAGAGCAGACATGGCTATGGCTAGGTGATTGTATGATTGTTCCATTCCAATTAATGATTTTAATTCAATGTACTTCCAACCTATGATAGATGCTATTGCAGCTATTGGCCTTTGTTATATAGCGCCATCTTACCATGCCTTTAGAACAAAATTATTACAAGACATGAAAAAGGAAGTTCAATTGTTAGTTGATGAGTGTAGGAATTTGTGGGCAGAAACTGGTTGCACGATAATGGTAGATGGTTGGCAAGATCAACAAAATCGATAATTGATTAATTTCCTAGTTTATTGTCTTAAGGGAATTGTCTTCATCAAATCTGTGGATGCATCAGACATTATGAAAGATGCCCAAACTTTATGCAACTTGTTTGTGGACAAGGTTTTGTTTGCTGGTATGGATAATGCCGTCCATCTTGTTACTGATTATGCAGCTAATTATAAAGCTGTTGGAAAATTATTGGCTGAAAAGTATCCATCTATTTATTGGTCTCCAAGTGTTGCACATTGCTTAAACCTGATTTTGTCAGATATTGGAAAAATGGAGATTGTCACACGTTTATCTACACGTACATCTTTGATTTCAAAATTCATTTACAACCATGGATTTTTGTTAGCTTAGCTAAGAAAAAGAGAAGGGTGGACAGAAATCATCCGGCCAGGAGCAACACGATTTGCTACCACTTTTATTGCTTTAAAAAGTATTCTTGAGCACAAGCATGACTTACAAGCCTTGGTAACTAGTAAGACATTTATTGACTCTAGATACTCAAGAGACCATAGGGCAAGAGATGTGATTGCGGTTGTATTGGACAGGGTATTTTGGAATGATTGTCTATCCATTATTGAAGTTGTTAAACCTCTTATACGACTTCTGAGAATTGTAGATTCTGATGATCGGCCTTCACTAGGATATATTTATGAAGGAATGCACAGGGCAAGGAAAGCTATCAAAATTTACTTTCAATCACACAAAAATATTGTACAAGCCATTCGCGAGTATTATTAAGCATAGGTGGGATTCTCGGCTTCGCCAAGATCTTCATGCAGCAGCTTATATCTTAAATCCTGCTTTTCTTTTTGATAAGGCTAACTTCTCTCAAAAGCGAGAGATTATACAAGGATATCTTTCTGTCAACGGTAGCAAAGTCACCTCTAACAAGATCAAGTTTTTGCAAGAAGGCATAGTATATCAAGATAAAAGTGGCACCTTCAATAATCCCATGGCTCTTGAATCTACAAAATCAATGCGACCTGGTAAAATTCTTACTTCTTAATTCTTATACAATTATATTATACTATACGAATTTGACTTTAATTTTTTTTCTATTTGATTATGTTCATTTTAACATGATAGATGAATGGTGGCGGTATTTTGGAGGTAGTTGACCCAATGTTAAAAAGTTGGCTATTCAATTGTTGAGTCAAACTACTTCTTTCGGTTGTGAAAGGAATTGGAATGTCTTTGAAGATACACTCCAAGAAAAGAAATAGATTGGAATATAAAAGTCTAAATGATCTTGTCTTTAGTCATTACAATTTTTGTTTGAGGAATAGGTATATTTTTCTAACCTTTTCACTTTACAATTTACACTTTACTTAATTTTATATTGGTAAAAAAATTGATTAAATGGCTTCTAATAATTATACCAATATTTCATTTTCATGTGTTTTTTTAGGGTTCTTAACAAGAAAAAAGACTTTGATCCCATTGATTAAGAAAGTATTGATAAAATTGAATATTGGATAATGGAAGAAGTTGATTCTCCTCCACTTTCAACACTTTCCGCTGAAGAGATAGAAGAAGATATCATTTACGATGATACTACATTGCCAATACCAAAAATTACCTTTAATGATGAAGGTTAGATATTTTAAATTGTAGAGTTAAACATGTTACTTTTTTTATTTATATTATATGTTACTAATTTTTATAATAGGTATGTTCCACACTATTTTATAAATATGCTTATGAAGAACAAGGCAATGAGGCTCATCCTCAAATTCAAGCTGGAATTAGAAGTTCTAGGATTGAAGTTGGAGGTCTTGATTTTAGGTCATTTTCACAAGAAGATGATGACATTTTTAGTCCAAATGCTTTTCAAGAAACTCATGCTTGGATCAATCAGCAGCTACCAAATACCAATGTTTAACAAGTAATGAAATCATTATTATTCGTGCTTTTTGTTCGGTTAATGGTTGACTTAAATGTTCTTCCTTAAATGGTGTTTTGTGACTTTACTAACTTTATATGAAATTAAACTAAAGACTAATTATTGTAATATTTGTGTATGTGTGTGTAATATTTTTAAATTTAATTATTGTCATCGATCCGGCTAAACGGCTCAACCGCTCCAACCGGTTGAACCTTGACCTGCTAACCTTTCCTGCTCAACGTCCGGTCAGCTTTTAAAACATTCATAATTAGGGTGTTTTAGAAAATATATGTTATATTAACTTACTCAACTAACTTTTTTATTCTAATCAAAATAGGTAAATATGTCTTATATTAAATACTAGAATATTAAATTTCAACCAATAAAAGTTAATCCAACGGTTGATTGCTGGAGACATTAAATTAAATAGAAAAGAAATGGAGAGGGAGGTCTCTAATTCCTGATCAAATTTTCTTCTCAACCAAATATAAGCTGACTTGAAGTGATGATTGAAGGAAAGAAATTGGAGAGAAGAAACACTAATATTGATTTGTCTATATTTAACGGTTTTCAACCGTTAAATATTTGATCGCTATATATATAACGGTTTTTTACCGTTAAATATTGGGGCCATATATTTTACAATTTTTTCAAATACAACCATTATTTATAAGGTCATATAGTTAACGGTTGTAAGACAACGACAGTTAAATACAGGAATCTATATTTAACAATTGTTTAATAATAACTGTGAAATATTTTGTACAATATTTAATAGTTAAAATGTTGAACAGTAAAGTATTTGTCACCAGAAAAAGAGTTTATTTGATGGTTATTTTGAAAAACCATTATATATATATATATATATAATATTTGACGGTTATTGGTGAATAACCATTATGTATAGGTGACAAATTTTTTTTAAAAAAAATTGGGGCCTCACTTTCAATCAACCCCCTACAAAATAAACTATAGAAACAACATATAAATACTAAACACCCAAACAAATTCAGTTTTGACTAGATATATCAAATATACAAAATAATCAATTCCAGCCAATAATTGCCAACAAAACAAATTAAAACAAATCATCGAATTATGTCTATGTAATTAGGAATACATCAAAGGTAAGAGAATATACATATCATCAAGTGCCCATTTTTCTTTTCCTAGTTTTAATAATTTTAACACCTTTTTTAGTAACAATTGTTTTCTTTAATTTGTGAAGCAACCTCCCCCTTTTGATATCCAAATTCCTTCATTGTGGTCATGCCTAACGTATAAAGCATCGTCCTCATTGAGTTGTGTTTCAAGTGACAACCCTTGGAAAGGATCCTCCTCACCGAATTCACCTCTTGCATCCTCATTTAATGATTCACATTCTTTTTTGAACAAAATACAATTATTGGGCCAGCATGTATCTTTTCATAACTCAAGCCAGTGGCGCTTGTTTTGCATCATAAGTTCTGGTTGGCATGTTTCCCGGTGGTAGCATTCTTCTCAAAACACAAGCAATTATGTGAAGCCTGAGTACCTCAATCTATGTTTTACTTTCCAGTTGTACAAGTTTAACAGTGCAAATAATAATGTGAACTTAGTACAATTCTCATATAAAAGCTTCTCTCCATATGTGAAGCCTGAGTACCTCAATCTATGTTTTACTTTCCAGTTGTACAAGTTTAACAGTGCAAATAATAATGTGAACTTAGTACAATTCTCATATAAAAGCTTCTCTCCATGTTTTGTTGAACAGGTATAAGTCTGATCAATTATATACATCACTAAGTGCAACTCACAAGTGTCTAGATCAACACATTTCACAACACCACACTTGATGGAAGGACAAATAATCAAACCAAGATCGTTAGCATTATTATGAATTGCAAACCTTATGAAATCCCCACCCCATCCCTATATTCCTTCAATAGACGATTGGCAGATAGCTATTCTTTATTTGTACTATCTATCTAGAGCATTTTCAAAAAACAATCTTTACATACTTTTTACCCAAATCAATGCTAACAAATAATAACTTTAGTAACAACAAATACTTAAAATCAATGGCGAAACCCTATGCATATACAAAATCACTCAAAAAACAATCTTTACATATTCTTTACCAAAATCAAAACTAACAAATAACAACTTTAGTAACAACATATACTTAAAATCAATGGCAAAACCCTATGCATATACAAAATTACTCAAAAAAAATATCTTTACATACTTTTTACCCAAATCAATATTCAAAAAATGAGATCAAAAACCACTAGTATAAGAAACTGAACTGAACTCACCTTTAGCAAGAAGAAATGAGCTCAAAGCCCCTACCCACGAACTCCCGAAGAAGAAATCATGAACCCACTCCAGAAAGCCACAAACCAACAAATGCGATGACGGATGAAGCCGAGCTATGGAGTAGAACGGCAGAGGAAAAAGGAGTAAAACCATTAAGGGAGCAATAGAGGAGAGCGAAATGGTGGTGAAGGAGCCGAAATGGGGTTGTCACAGATGTTAGAAGTGAGCTCTTTGTAACTTGTAAGTTTCAAATGTCAAACAAAAATGGGTTTGAGAGGGGTTTTTAAAAGAGTATGCATAACAGTTGTTAATAAACAACCATTAAGTATATTATATTTGATGGTTGTTTTTAAACAACCATCAAATATATATAATTTATATTTGATAGTTTTTCACAAACAACCGTTAAATAATAGATACAATTTTTTCCCCAAAAAAAACCAAACTAAAAAATAACCAATGTTTTAAAAGTCGGACCAGATATCGAGCTGGAAAAGTCATTGGGTCACAGTTCAAACGGTCAGTTTGGTTGGCCTGTTCGGTCGGACCGGTGACGTAATAATTAAAAAAATATATAATAAAAAATAATTATAAGTTTGTATAATAATTTATATAAAAAATGAATTCATAGAAAGTCTAATAGTCAACATAATAACAAGCATTATATGAAATTTTTAATTAAATAACACCATATAATTATTTAAATATATGAATTTAAACAATATAAAGACAAAAAATTACTCAATAAACAATACTAAATACATAAACAAATAAACAATACTAAGTACATGAAACTAACATATAAAGACAAAAAAAGATATGAATAAATTGAAAAAATGCATTTTTTGGCAGCTTTTTTTTTTTTTTTTGCAGCGAAAAAAATGCATAACATCTTAAATTAAGATGTTGTCATTGCTCTAGCAGAAAAGACAAGACGTTTTCATTTTCTATATATATAAAAAATATTGTCATTCAAATTAACAAAAGAAAAAAGGCACAAAGTTTCTCACTTTCCAGAATTTAAAAAGTTTCCACTCTGAATATCTCGATGAATGTGTATGAATGAAGCTGTAAGCATGTGCAATGGATGGCAGTAATAAATTTTTTACATTGAAAATAGAGATTGGCAGTAAATTTTCAAAAGAAAGAGGGTGTTTAATTTTTCCCGTCTCTCTCATTTCTTGACCTTCTTTCCTCTTCATCTCCGGTATCTCTTTTTCTCTCCGATATCTTCTTTTCTTTCATCTGTCTCCGGCATGTTCAAAGGTTAAGTGGTTTAGGTTTCATCTTCTTCATTTCATTGCTATTTTTTCATTTTTTCTGTAGTTATTAAAGAAAAAAATCGTAAAGGTTGGTGCTGAAATTTTTTTGCTGGTTCTTACTCCTCCTGTTCCTTCTTCTTCCTCCTCCTCTTTCAGTGTAACTGGACCCTTATCATAATGACTTGTCCGGCTTTTCAAAACTCATCCCGGCTCCCGGCTTGATGGCAGTTTTCTACTTAAAAGCTGGTTCTTACCAGCTCAACACTGCTCAAATCCTTAGTCAATTCCTAACAAAAAAATGAGCCGCTTAAAGCTCCGGTCGCCAATCCAAGTTTAAAATAATTGTATATAATAGTTGGAGTATAAAATCGTTAAATATTTTCTCATATAATTAACGATTGTTTTAAAAAACCGATATGTATGTTATTCTCAAAACTCCACCTATGCATATTTAATGGCTTCATTAAAACTATTAAATATGGAACCCTAAATATAGACAAATCCGTAGTAAGGAAAAACAAAAAATACTCTAGAACAAAATGACATCATTTTAGACATTTAATAACCTTACCTCATTCGAATATAGCCATTGAGGAAGATGCAGAGAACTTGAACACAAACCACTTTTCTCCTTCCTCATAAATAAATTCATATATATCCCATCTCTCCTTCTAAAACAAGAAGCAGATCAGAAACTATAACCGATCAAAGCTCTAATTCATTTCCATGGTGAAAATGACTCATATAGCTGTGATTCCCAGTCCCAGATTTAGCCATCTAATCCTTATTATTGAATTCTACAAGCGACTGGTTCATCTCCACCCAAATTTCCATGTTCTCTGCATCATTCCCTTACTAGGCTCTCCTTCTTCTTCCTCCATATCCTATCTTCAAACTCTTCCTTCAAACATAAACCCTATTTTCCCCCTCCAATACCTCACATCAATGTGCATCAAGAAAATAATACTTATCCTGGCCTCTAAATTCAACGTATAGTGACTCTCTCACTGTCCCATATCCATGAGGAATTAGAGTCCTTGATGAGTTCAAGAAATAACAATAAACCTGCAGCTTTAATTGTTGATGTTTTTGCTAGAAAGTGTTAGATATTGCTTCAGAACTCAACATCTTATCTTATATATACTTCCCCTCATCTGCTATGACTTTATCTATCTATTTGTACATGCCCAAGTTGCATGAGATTGTTTCTTGTGAGTTCAAAGATCTTCTAAACCCTATAGAGATTTCAAGTTGTGTTACTGTTCATGGCAGAGATCTCACAGTCAGTTCAAGATCGAAGCAGTGCAGTCTACAAGCAATTTCTAGGACGTTATAGAAGGTTTGGTTTCGTCGATGGAGTTCTGGTCAATAGTTTCATAGAGTTACAGGTTCAGACGATAAAGGCCTTACAAGAAGAAGTAAAAGAGAAGAAGAAGAAGCCTCAAATATATCCGGTTGGACCCATTTTACATGGCGGGTCAAGTAGTGTTGAAAATGGGTCTGGCTGCTCAAACTGGCCCAGCAATTAGGGGTCGAAACAAGCTAGGAGGCTTGTTAGGGGCTTGTGACCTAGCCTGTTTCCTCCTGATCAGGCCTGGCTGTAACCCCCTGCCTTAATTAGCATAATTATAATTTGATATCACTTAATTAAATTGGTTTAGAGACCGTCGAATAGTTCAAAACTCATTTAAAACTCCCTTTTATAGTAGGGACTTTACAAAATTTTCAAAACTTCTTTTCTATTCCGGTCTCAAATTCAATTATCGAATATAATCACCTGTGCAGTTAATTTACATTCATTCATATCAGAATATCTAATAGCAAACCCGGCAACCCCCGGGTTCCGTTCATCCACTAGAAAATTTACAATTCCCATATAGAGGATTACACAACTATATTCTGTTACTAAATACAGCCCAAAAATAATTTACAAGATCCCTGTCCAACAGGTTTAACCAACACATCCAAAAGTAAATGTCCCTATAGGGTTCTAACTGCTTCGGGTCATACGCTTCTCCTTAGAGCCACTCACCCTGTCTGAAAGGTTAGTTAAAGGAAAGAATGAGATTCAAGAGAATCCCAGTAGTAACAAGATATTTATACCACACATAAGTACACAGCATGTAAGCAAATCATCATACAGCAGCAGCACAAATCACACTCCACCCTCATCCCCTTTCTCTGCCGAGAAGGCACACTGTCCTAACCCGAACCGTTGTTAGCTACTCAGGGACTATTGGCGTGGCAGTGCATACACATAGCCCTATATAGCTCATATAGCTATCTGGCTTTCACAAATGGCCCGTCGGCCTTCACAAATAGCCTTTCGGCCCATATAATCACATATACCACACCTCATCCTCATCCCCTTTCTTCACCGGGAAGGCATACAACCCTTACCCGATCTATTGTTAGCTACTCAGGGACTATTGGTATGACGGTGTTTACACATATTCACAATGTCGCAGCATACGAGTTTATCACAAATCAATGATAATACACACATACAATGCATCACATATGGTATGAAAGAAAAGTTACTACCTCGTTCCTTCCTGATGTTTGCTGGCTCAGTGGGCTCACGAGGACGGCAAATGTCGAATCCTATAAACCAAATTAGGGACAATAAATCAATCTCTTTTCCAAGCTCTTAATTCCATAGTACTTAAGTTGGTTATCATTTAGACTCTTTAGGTGGCTATTAGAGGCCTAAACATATACCCAAAGGGTTGGGAAAGGTTATACCAAAAACCACCTTTAAAAAGTGTAAAATATTGATTTTTGGGGGTTGGCCACGGCCCACAAATCCACTGGCCACGACCAAAAACTGCTCAGAAACGCTCAGAAACATTTGGGCAGCGGCCCAGAATCCGCTGGCCGCGGCCAAGAAAATCCAGTTTCTTGGATGAACTTCCAAAAATCATAACTAATTCAAGAAAAATCGAAATAAGGTGATTCCAAAGCCAAATGAAAGCTATTTAAGTCCTCTTTCTAGTAAAAATATTGGCCATTACTGGAAATCACCACAAAAGTCCAGATTTACCAAAAACCTAACGTTGTGCCAAAACAGGGTCCAGTTTTGATGCCAAACTTTGGACAGTTCAAACTCCCAGCTCACAAAGCGAAATGACACAAAATTTATGTCCATTTAGAAGCTTGGGAAGTGAACTTAAAAACTGGAAAGTTTCATAATTTTCTAACATCATTAGCCTATTCAAAACGCCCACACAAAAAGACTGCCCAGCACAGACTTACATTGGGCAGATTTTCCAGATTTTCACATTTGATCCCAATTGATTCCCATTCCAACCCAAACACCATTCTCACACAATTTTGCTCAAGAAAACCATTGGAATCATCAAAATGACCAAATTCAACTCCCATTGACATATTACACAACAACCACAACACGTCTCACAAGGTCACAACACAATTCACACATTGCCACACTTTCCAACCCAAGTTCCTAAATCAATTCCAATGGCCAAAATGTTCAACAAAAGACCAAATTCTACACAACACATAAGCCAATTCATTCCATTCGAAAATTGCACAAAATCAGGGCAAATTCATAAATTCTCAATGCTCAACCAATGATTACAACAACTATACCAAAATGCTTCTAATTCTTACCTCTTCTTCTTCCTAAAGCCAATTCTTCAATTCTCCAACTTCCAAATTTCCACAAGTTCTCAAACTTCACCAACCAAAATTCTGAAACCATAGGAATATAGCCCTCACCCTCATGAACAACATTAATGAAAGACACTTGAGCATATGAAGGCATTAACTTACCAAAAACTCAAGCTTTTCTCCTTCTCTTTCCTTAGCTTGTTCAGTGAAAAAATGGAGGAGGATGAGAGAGAGAAATGAGATATTGATGATGATGATTTCATTCCCTCACACATACACACATAAACCGACTAGGAAGAGAGAAGAAAGAGAAAAATGGTTTGAAAGTTTGACTTTAATCTAAGGGTCCTTATTTTGACACTTGGCACCATCTTGTTTTTCCCTTCTATGCTTTAACATACATTTGCATGCACAAGATTCCACCTCTTGGTCTTTCAATCTTAGCCATTGATCTTGATTACTAAGACATGTTCTCAATGGTATCTAACCAGTCGGTCGGTAAATTTACCGTTTTGCCCCTGATTATCACAATACATGATATATACTTCAAAAGTGCTAAATTAATATTAATTACATTACTTTGAAGTTGCTAATCCTTGATCACGATCCAGGATATTACACTGGCCTGATAGAATAAAAGGCCAGGCCTAGGCTTATTTCAAAGCCTGTTTTACTAAACAAGCCAGGCCTAGGCCTATCAGGGTGGCCTGTTAATATATATTAAAAAAAATTTGGGCCACAACGTCCCAACCCAACAACAACCCAACAGTACTCAGCCTCAATGCCCATTCAATAAATCCTTAGGTTTTTGTTTCTTCACCGTGCACTCCCCCTCAAACCCTCGCTCTCACCCTCGCCCCCGCCTTGCCAGGCCTTGCCTCTTTCGTTCAGCGCCAGTCTTCTATCTCTATCTTGAAGCTCACCGAGTTCTCTCCATTCTACATTCTAGTAAGTTCTTCTCACTCTCTTCCTCTTCTCCCTCGCTATTTCCTCTTTTTCGATGGAAAAATTTAGAGATTAGAGTTTTGGTTCAGCTTGGAGATGGAAGGCACTACGCAAGCTCTCTCATCGCTCAACTTTCTCTCACTCTCCTCCTTAACAGAAGGCAGCTGGTCACTCTCTTCTACCTCTCAACCCGTCACTGGTCGTCCCATGGTCTCCTAATCGGTGGGAAGTTCGTAAATGTAGCTTCTGGTAAGTTTTTCTTTTCTCTTGCTCTTTTTTGGGTCAACACACTCAGGCTCTGCCTTTTTTCTTGGCTTTTGTTCTGAATTCTTCGTGGTATGAACAAAATTGGTCCCAATGATTTGTGTCTAAAACTCCCTTTTGATCTGTGTCCAATCTGACTCTCTGTCTCGATCTCTCACTCACAAGCCACTGCAAGTATCTTTCAAATGCTTAACTCTAAATCTCTCACTCTCAAATCTCAATCAACCGCAAGCATGCCTCTGAAATTCATTGTATTTGATTTCTTCATTTCTAGGTCTTTGAACTAGTAGAAGAAATTACATTGATGCGTTTTGGTTAGTGGCTATACTAATTTGGTTTAAATAATTGTAATGAAAATTATTTTGTTGTTTTCTTTGGTATTATCTTGTTGATTGATTAGATTATATGTATTTTCAAATGTATTTCCAAAATCCTGGCGAAGATATACAACATATAAGCCAATAGTAAGGCCACTCAAACTCCAATCCTGGATTCCTAGGTGAGAAGAGAGAAGAAGGGGAGCACAAATCAGGAGATGGATTTCATGATATACCAAGCAAATGAAGTAATGATATGGAGAGTGTGTTGGTGTTAGATTTTGTTTGGATTTTATCTCAGTTACTCCATTTTGATTGATTTTGATATTGATTAGATTATATGATAATTTATGAATTATTTTGGATAATCTAATTGATATATGTATTTAGGCCTATTTTCAGCCTTTTTAAAATTGGCCTGGTTTCGGCCTATCTTTTAGTGGCCTGTAAGTCTACTTAAAGTTTTTGAAAATATAGGCTTTCTTAACAGGCTTTAGGCCTAATCATGCCTTTATACAAGCCAGGCTCAGGCTTAAAAAAAGCCTATGGCAAGCCACAGGCCAAGCTCAGGCCAACATGCTACTAGACAGGCCTGGCCTGGCCTGTTTCCACCCCTATCAGCAAACAACAACCCAAATTTGTTCATTTTGTTTCTTTTAGTAGTGGAGGGACACAGAGTCAAGAACAACTCAATGAACTAGCTTTTGGGATGGAACTAAGTAGTGAAAGATTCTTATGGGTCGTGAGACCACCAAGTAATAATCCTAGTGCTGCTTATCTTGATACTTCAAATAACCAGAATCCTTTAGTTTTCTTACCAGAAGGGTTTTTGGAGAGAACTAAAGAGAAGGGTTTAGTGATTCCATCATGGGCACCTCAAATTCAAATCCTCAGCCATAGTTCTACAGGTGGGTTTTTGAGTCAATGTGGTTAGAACTCTGTTCTTGAGAGTATACAAAAGGGAGCGCCATTAATGGTGTAGCCACTATTTGCAGAACAGAGGACCAATGCTGTTTTGTTAACTGATGGTTTGAAAGTGGCATTGAGGCCAAAGGGTAATGAAAATGGCATAGTAGAAAGAAAAGAAATTGCTAAATTGGTGAAGAGTTTGATGGAAGGTGAAGAACATAAAGAGATTCGTAAGAAAATGAGTGTTTTAAGAGAGGCTTCAGCTAATGCCCTCAAAGTAGAAGATGGTTCTTCTACCGAAACACTTCTTCAGTTGGCTCTATAATAGAAGAGTTTGGGTGGGTAGATATAAATCTCTTGATCTGCAAGTTATTTTTGGCCTTCTTAATTCATTTTACCTTATTTTGTTAAATGTGCTTCTTAATTCTTCATCCATATGATTTGAATAACAGTATTGATATATGGAGATGGATTGACATTCATTGGTTCATAGAGATTACTGCAAATTTTGCAAGATGATTTGAATAGGTTATAGAGGATCAGGCTGTGTGCCCTATTTTCTTCTTATACAATGGAAATTACTGTGCGCTCTGATACTGTTTAGTATAATGTGTCTTTATATCATTTTTTCTCTCAGAAAAACAAAAGATATAGATGTGAACCCATCAAAAGTTTACATGTGAACGATGGTAAACTCTGCTAAAATGAGAAATTAAATGAGTGAGAATAAATAGTTGGATAAATTATATGTTTACTCCTTTAATTTTTTATTAAATTTCACTTTAATCCCTTAAATTTATAAAGTGTATGAAGTTTCACATTGGTTGGGAAGGGAAACGAATGACGTCTTATAAATGTATAGATACTTTTCACTCTTGATTCGTTTAAAAACCATGAGGGATAATGGAGTCCCAAACGAACAATTTTGAGACGTTGTTATATTATAAAGTGTATTTTTTTGTCTCTTAAATTTAACATAATTAGTCTTATTTGATAGAATATGCTAGATGAACCAAATTTAAACGCTAATTTAGCAATTAGGCTTGAATAAATTGCCATATAGACTTGAATTTTAAACCAAAAAAAAAAGCAATAAGAAAGCCAATTCCCTTCCGGATCCCTCAATAAGCACCCATGATACAGTATGCTTTGTTTAATGGCATCGCGTCACTTCATTGGAGTTAGCACTAAGTATTATCTATAGGTGGCTTGATTAGGTTTTGATAATCCTATGAGATGGATCCAGTTTCCATGCTCGGCCAACAAATAGGCAGGGGGCGCCCGTCCACTATATGCAGCATTCCATTAAGTGTGATCTTAGTCATTCATCCAATTTTAATCTCGACCGTTCATTTATTTACCTTTTCCATCACCCCCAATTATACAAATGTAAAGTCGCTTCGGACTCAATCTTGGCTATCCTTCCAGGTGACTTCAATTATTATGGGAGGTGAGTATTTATGGATTTTGTGGTCAGTAGTGGATTTGATCAGTTTAGAGTTCAGATCCAGTTTTGACGCCGATCTTCCCAAAAACCATACCCATTAAGAATTGTGAAGAGGTGAGCAAGGAATCGTGAGATGAACTAAAGGGGGAGGCAAAGCTTGGCATTTCAACACATAGAGGAGGAAGGCGATGACTTCAGCTATTATGGAAGGTGGGTATTTGTGGATTTCGTAAACAGTGGCGGATTTGATCAGTTCGGAGTTCAGATCCAATTTCGACAGTGATCTTCCCAAAAACCATACCTATTAAGAACTGTGAAGGGGTAAGCAAGGAATCATGAGATGAACTGAAGGGGGAGGCAGAGCTCGGCACTTCAACACATGGAGGTAGAAGGCAACGACTTATGGTGAATCTCGTTCAACGATGCTTAGAAGATTTGTATATATCTCTTTTGATCGGTAAGGATTTAATCTTCAACTTTTCTATTCAAATTCAATTTAGAATGTTGTTGTTATGTTTTTTTTCACAGAACCAAAAAAGAAATCAAAATAATGGTTATCTCCATGGTATTCTGGAAGCTGCAATTCCCAATAACGTAAATGTTCCCTTTATAAGAGAAGAGCATGTGAGAGAGGTTACTACTTGTGATCCATATTTTCCCAGCTTCAGTGAGAGCATGTAATATAATTATATTACCTTCAGTTTTAAGATTCATTTTTTTGTGATGGGTTCAGAGGTTTAATTCCTAAATGTCCCAAATTATTTTCACTTTGTTTTGATTCATGCTTTTGAGTTGTGTCCGTGCTTTTCTAAATGCTGATGAGTTTACTTTGAAATTTTTGGGTTCATTATTTTATTCAATGCAATTGGCTTGAGCTTTTGATGTCCATTGCCAGCTGAGGTTATGGAATTAGTTGTGTTTTATTGAGAGCATATGGCATATTTGTAATTAATGCTAGGCCTGGGATCAATGATTATCTGGTAAAAAGAGGAGGGGTTTGAGTGTTAGATTTTTACTATGCATCTTTTTTTTTGGCTAGTACATGCATCTTATATTGATGACATATTTTTACTATGTGATAACAACCATTTTTTCTGCTTCAGTTTCCCATAGTGACCAATGCCTTCATTTATAAATCTGAAAAAGTAAACTAGTTTAAACATATTGGTAACTTTTAGGACTACCATAGACTCCCAGAGTTCACAAAGGCAAGTCTAAATTATATAGTTTGACATACATCACTTGCTGAAAATATTATAGACATAAGAAACACTTAATCTCATTAGATGTTGGCATGACACTAAATTGTATGGTTTGACATACATGGTTTTAAAGTTCATATATAAAGGACATTATGATTTTACATCACTTGTTGGAACTTGATCAAAAGTTGTATAATGAAGGATGGGAATTGATTTGCTTAATATTGATTTCCACATATGTTCCAGGTAGAGGATTGATGCAAAGCAAGCACCATCCTAAAACCAGAAATTGTCCCTTGAGCTATGCAGAAAGTCAAAAACTCTCCAATAGAGCTGTGCAAAAGGTCAAAAACTGCCCATTGAAGCAAAGCAAACAAAACCAAAACATGTAGTCTATGTTGTCCCCAAAAGCCATAATTCAAAAGTTGTCTTATGCAATGTTGTCCCTATTCTTCAAAAAGAGTCCAATGTGTATTTTATTTTTTTGTATGATGTGAAATTATGTATCTAGTTAGGATTGTAATATGTAAAGTCTATAACAAATTGGAATGTACAAAGATTGATAATGCATTTCAGAAGCAAATTGTATGACATTCTTGAAAGGAATAAAATCTATTTTTTGACAAATTATGTGTACCCATTTTTCCTATTCATTACCTTGTGTGTAGTTTGCCATAAGATATATGGCTTCAAGTGATGGAATTTCACTACCTTGTGCCTACAATTGCAAATATTAGTGGCAGCAATAGCAAAGTATAATAGCCAAGTGTAACACTTATTAGTAATTGATTTATTGATTCATACCATCAATAAGCTTGTAAATGACAATGGTTGTGATGTAGAGGGTGGAAAATTACGTTGTGATGGAGCAACTGAGAATGAAGATACTGAATCTTATGTTTGTGTAGGTTGTGTTGGAGCTTCTAAGTATAAAACTGTTGAAACTTGACTTTGTAAATCTTTCATTTTGTCAACCGTTCTTCTTCTTTTTTCTTGTAATGGTGCCTCTTCTTTTCTCCTACATGGCTTCTTAGATGATGAAGCCTCTTGAGAATCCTACAAGAAATTAACATAAATACAAAATAAGTAATAGTTTCTTTTGTTCCTTATATATAAATTAAAATTCAATTCCTTTGATACAATGTTTCTTCTTATTTGTCGATTTTTGTCTTCCCAACCTTTACAACGAATCTTTCTTGATTTTCCTTCTCTTTTTTTGAATCCCTTTGGCATATTTTGTGCCTCTATAACCAGTTCAAAAGTATCATTTTCATCATCATCAGGAATCTTATTGTCTAACTCAATGATACAGCTAAGAACATGAGTAAATCTCTCAGGAGTATTGGCAGGCTTTGTTGCTAGTCTTACCATCTTAGTCACTAGATGCATGTATCTGCTTGTTATGTCAAGCCTAGGATCGGCTTGTATCTCATTTCCTTTGACATTATGTACAACCCCATTTCTTGCTTCCTTGGCCCATCACTTAAGAATATATTACTCAGGCATAACTCTTATATCTTTGGACTCGTATACTTTTAATGCATGGCAACACAATATCCCCATTGTAACCCCCTGCCTTATAAACCGTAATTATAATTCGATAATGCGTAATTAAGATCGATTAGAGACCACGATCAATTTAAAACTTATTTAAAATCTCATCCTTAAGTCAGGGTTTTAGAATTTCTTTCAGAATCTATTAACCTGGTCTCACATTAACATTTCGAATATGATTAACAAGTGCAGTTTAGTTGCATTCATAAATATCAGAGTATACAACCAAAATTCCTAACAACCCCGGGTTCTCGTATAATAACTAAAAGGGTTAATGGGGCATATTCGCCCCTTACAATTTCCTATTTTGGGGGATTACATGTCCAAAATCCAAAATAACATTTACCTATGTACAGTAATCCCAATACAAAAACAACAACCAACCCACAGACTATAATGAAGCATTACTCGCCCTTAGTTGCTTGCTTTTCTTTTGAGCCACTTGCCCTACCTGAAATGTTAGTCAATGAAAAGAATGAGATTCAAGAGAATCCCAATAGTAACAGATCACTCATACAATATATAATTACAAAGCATGCAAGAAAATTATCTCACAGCAGCAGCAGCATGAACACAAATTACACCCCACCCTCATCCTCTTTTTCCACCGAGAAGGCACACAACCTCACCCGAACCATTATCTTCACAATACAAATCATACCCCACCCTCATCCCCTTTTACCGCCAGGAAGGCACGCAGTCCTTACTCAAACTGTTGTTAGTGACTCAGGGACTATTGGCGTGGCGGTGCATACATATAGCCTTATGGCTCACATAGCCTTTCAGCCCACAAATAGCCTTCCGGCTTAAATATCCACAGGCTTGGTAACATCTGAAATCATCACACACCAATGATATAACACACATACAATGTATCACATATAGTATAAGAGGAAGAGTCACTGCCTTATTCTTTCCGTACGTGCTTCAGCATTGATTACTCATGAGTAGAGCAAACATTGAATCCTAAAACCAAAACCAAAGACGTAATGTCATTCTTTAATCTAAGTTCTTAATTCCAAAACACTTAGGATTGGTTATCATTTAAGCTCTTTAGGTGGCTATTATAAGCCTAAATACATACCTAAAGAGTTGGGAAAGACTATACTAAAAATCACCTTTTAGACATGCAAAATGCTGATTCTTGGGGGTTGGCCACGGCCCAAAAATCCACTGGCAGCAGCTAAGAAAATCCTGTTTCTTGGCTTTACTTCCAAAAGTCATAACTAGTTCTAGAAAAATCGAAATGAGGTGATTCCAAAACCCATTGAAAGATATTTAAGTCCTCTTTACTAGAAAAATATGGACCATAACCAGAAATCACAACACAAATACAGAATTACACAAAACTCAATACTACTCCAAAACATATTCCAATTTTGACATCAAACTTTAGACAATCATATTTCCTAGCTCACAAAATGAAATGGCACAAGTTATGTGTCCATTTTGAAGATTGGGATATGAACTTTAAGACTGAAAAATTTCAGAATTTTTAGATACCATTTGTTCATTCAAAACTCTCATGTAAACTAACTGCCCAGACAGAGTTCCAATGGACAGATTTCCAATTTTTGCATAATGGCTTCCAATGATTCCAATTGCACATCAAATACCATTCCTAGATAAATTTTCACAAGGAATCCATTGGAAACACTAAAACCACCAAATTCACATCACATTTACACATATTCAGTTCTTGAGCACTTTGCAACACAAAACCACCTAGTGGCCAAACTTTCCATTCAATGATCCAAACCAATTCAAATGACCATATACCACAACAAAACACCATTTCTACCATAATACACCATTTTGAAATTACAATAAAATCAGGGCAAATTCCACAAACCACAATACTCAACCAAAAGTCATAATACTTAGGTCAAAAGAAAGCTCTTACTCACCTTTTTCACTTTCCCAAACTAATTTCTTGATTCCTCAACCTTCAAGTTTTCTCAACCACAAAAACACCTCCCTATAGAAAGAAAGCTCTTAACAAGAGGAACAACTTTAGAGAAGGAGGTTTTGGCATTTGAAGTCAAAACCTTACCTTAATCACAAGGCTTTCTTTTCTCTTTCCTCTTCAAAAATGGCGCACAAGAACTTAGAGAGAGAGGGAAAATATGAGATGATGATAATGAAGATGAGAAGCAGATTTTTGCCTCCTCACACACACACACACACACAAAAACCAAAATGAGAAGAGAGAGAAGGATGGGAAATGAATAAAAAATCCATGGTGGACTTTTTGACCATGATCAAGGGTGCACATATTGACACTTGTCAACATCTTACCACATCTCCCATGAGTGTACATAAACACACACACACTTGATTTCACCCTTTGATCTCTTTCACAAATCAATCTCAACCATTGATTTTTAAGTTACTCCATCTTCGGTAACTGACCAATTGGTCGGTAACTAACCGTTTTGCCCCTGATTATCACAATACTTACTAAATCGCCACTGAACACATTCTTCTCATTCCTTTATACCATTCACATGTCCTCCCCTCTATTTTCATTCAATTTAGATGTTAATCCATAATTGAACTTAAATATAAGGTTTTGGGCTCTTACTATAATACATTCAAATCATACTTCTCATCATATCCTCCAAAACTGTTGGTTTAATCTTAATTTCCTTCACTTTTAAAGTTATTGACCCTGAATTATTACACCCCTAGTTTTAAACTTCCAACAACTGCAACTAAATGTGTATTAAAGTTAAACTCAATTTTCCATTCTCCCTTTTCACCTATCATATGGGCCGTGTATATAAACAATTGTTCTTTCTCATCACGTTCAATCAACTCTACAGATAATTGGAGATCCCATTGTTCTTAGAACATATCAAAGATAGTAGGGGTATAAGATTGCACAAGTCGACGCAAGATAGGTGCACTTTGATTGACCATCCTTGGTATCTTTTGTCGAGATTCATACCCAAGTTGCACTTCTTTGTATCGCTTCTTTTCTACAACTTTGTCAAACCTCATGAATAATCGATTAATGTCTACCTTTGGCTTTTTACACCTCTTCACCTCAGCATTCATACTTTCACTAATTTGTGTGCTTCTCATACCTATTGTAAAAACATCCTTCATATAGCACTTGACCTATTTCTCCTTAATGTTATAAGTGGATTTCAACCACTCATTCTCATGAATGTTATAAGATAATAATTCACCCATGCTTCTTCAAACTTTTCTACCTGAACATAGTCAAACATGCATTTTTTGAAGTCAGCCAGAAGGAGGGAAAAACTAAGAATAACCTTTTTCTTTAATCTAAAATTTTCTTTGCAATGAAAAATTGTAACTCGACATCTTCATCCAATCTTCAATGGCATGAAGCTTAAGTCAAAACGCCCTTTCCCTTTCCCTACAAAATTTAGCACCAAGGTTGGTCAGGGTGGAGAAGAGATCAATTGATTGAGGAGTGATATATATCGATATTAATGGTTTAATGGAAAAAGTAAATAAATAAACGGTCGAGATTAAAATCGGATGAACGGCCAAGATCACACTTCTCAATGAAACGCTACATACAGTGGACGAGCGCCCCCTGCCTATTTGTTGGCCAAGCATGGAAATTGGATCCCCTATGAGACTATGTTTGGATGAAAATAAAATGAGAGGAAAATAGTGGGGAAGGAAATCTTCTATAAATAGTAAAAAAATTACTATTTTTTAGAATTTTCTCTCATAATATTTTTTTCCTTCCTAATTTTCTTCTCATCCAAAGTCCAAACAGATTGTTGGTGATTTGAATGATATTTGTTAATTGGGTTCAACTTAATTAATGATATTTGTTAATTGGAGTATTTGGTAAATGATGGATTGTTAATTAAGTGTTGCTTGTTGTTGGGCCAATGCTTGGGCCTTTAGTAATTTATTTGATGGATTTAAACGTTGGCTTTTAAGAATCTGAAAATATTTAATTTCCTAGAATGTTTTTGTTAACCTTTACATTTTAAAAAGTTGTTACGATTGTTAGAAAAAAGGTTATCACAAGTACGGACAATTGGGCTGGGTCTGGGGTTTGACTCTAACTCAACTTGATTAGGCCCATGCACAATTGATTGTGCATTACTGCATGGTATTTTTTAAAACTAGCTTAAAGACAAAAATAGCGGGGAGAGGCATCCCAACTTGAAGCCCTATCTTTGGATCATGGGTGAATCCAACCCCTTTCTTAAAATTTTTGCATCAAAAAAAAAAGTAGCGGGGATAGGTGCCTATATTTAGTGTCTAGCAGTGTCTCAAATAGGATTGTTTCTAATAGAAGGATACCTATGCTTAGTAAAAAAAAAGCATACGTTTACCAATAGGGCTGGAACTAACGGAAGGAATTAGTCCCTCACAATATAGAGAACAAGGTTTGAATCCCTGTCGAGAGGTGCCTACACCAGTAATCAACAATTTCTTGAATAAGATTGCTTCCAATAGAGAAGATACCAGTGTCTAGCATAAAAAGTATACTTTTTGTCCTCTAACTTCTTACAAGGTTCATATCTTAATTTTATTAAAGTATCTTTTTTGTATTCTTTAATGCTAACACCATTCATCTCAAATGATAATTTTTTGTCTATTATATAAAAGCCATTGAACTCTTGGTCAATTTCATATGACCCACTAACATTTCAAAGATTAAATTTAACCCCCTAACCTTTTTTGAAATTATATGTCATTAACTGTCAATTATATTTTTAATAGAAATTGCCACATCAGATTAACAGGTGATATGTGGCATCCTATGTAAATTGCTAATTTTACAAAGCTCCCTGAACTTTGATTAGTCACAGAAGCCCCCATTAATTTTTATTGGTTATAGATAACCCCCTAAACTTTGATCGGTTGAAAATAACTCCCTAACATTTCAAAATCTAAATTTAACTCCCTTAAAAATTTGATTTATAATATTAAACTACGTGTCATTACTTTTATCATCTTAATAATTTTGTTAAGATTTTTTTATGATTTTCTTTTTTATGGCTAAAACTAGAAGAATAATAATTAAAAAAATATAAAATAAAATGTCGAGCCTTTTATTTAAGAAAAAATCTACAACATTTTATTTTTATATTTTTAAATATCATTATTCTTGTTTTTTCAAAAAAAAAAAGTTATATTAATTGACAAATGATAGTAAAAATCTTAATAAAATTATTAAGATGATAAAAGTAATGACATGTGGTTTAATATTATAAATCAAATTTTTAAGGGAGTTAAATTTAAATTTTGAAATGTAATGGGATTATTTGTAACTGATCGAAGTTTAGGGGCTTTTGTAAAATTAGTAATTTATATAGGATGCCACGAATCACCTGTTAATCTAACATGACAATTTTTGTTAAAAAGATAACGGTCAATTTAACGGTAGGATGCTTATAATCAAAAAATAAAAAGGTCATGAGATTATATACAACTAACTCAAAGTTCAGGAGGATTTTGTATAATCTAGCCTAATTTTATTGGCATCGATCATTGTTATTTTTAAAATTAAACATAATATGTTAGTATTCTTTGTCAACCGTGAGACATTACAAAGAAATATTTTATATATATATATATATAAAAGGAAATATATCATTCAAGTATGATACCCAAAGGTATTTGGTTTAATAGTGGACCAGTTAACATATAAATTTGGAAAACTGAGGGCCCGTTTGGTTCGATCTCATTACACCCTGCAGTGCAGTGCAATACAATGCAATAGTAATGCAATGCAATATTAATTACAGGGGTAGTGTTTGATTTGATTTTTAAGCAAGGTGCAATGAATTAATATTTTAACAATTATTTAAAATAAATATATTGTACAAAGTCTATTTTACCCTTAATATAGTCTTTGTAGAAAAAATAGTTAAGTGTCAGTGGTGATAGAGATGGAGGAGGAAGAGGTAGTGGCGACGGTAATGATATAGCTGGCGGTAGAGGAGGAGATAGTGGTAGTGGTGGCAGGCGTGTGACAAGGGTGACGGCGGGGGAAGAGGAGGTGGTGCTGGCGCGGTGGGCAGAAGGCAATGGTGGAAAAGGAGGATGTGGTGGTGGCTGCAAGCGTGTGATGGTGGCGGCAACAGAAGAGGAGGTGGTGGTGGTTAGGTGGCAGCAGCGACGGTGGCAGAAGAGGTAGTGTGTGGTGTCGTGGGCGAGGGTGGCAGCGAAGGAGGTAGTGGTGGTGGTGATAGGCAGGTAGCAACGGGGACAAGGGCAGGGGCGGAGGAGGTAGTGGTGGTGGCGATGGGCGGGTGGCGATGGAGGAGGTAGTGGTGGTAGCAGTAGGCAACGGTGGCAGTGGAGGAAGAGGTAATAGCAGCGATAGCAACAATGGGGGTGGCAGGCTATAGCAATGGAAGAGGAGTAAGTAGTGGCGGTGGCAGGAGGTGAAGGAGGAGGTTGCGATGGCAGCAGCCGGTAGAGGTGACGACAGTGGAGGAGGAGGAGGAGGTAGTGGCAATGGCAATTGTGGCATGACGTGAAAAGTGAAATGAGATGAGTGAAATAAAGACACGAGAAACTCAAGGATAAATTAGACTTTTTAAACCATGCAATGGGATAGTAATGGGAATTTATAGGGGGAGGTATGAATGAGGATTACCAATTTTTTGATAATCATCATTACCATAGTAAACCCTATTACCATGCTAAAGAGCAACCCTATTACCATGGAGAAGGAGGAGGAGGTAGTGGCAGTGGCAGTTGTGGTGTGACGTGAAAAGTGAAATGAGATAAGTGAAACAAAGACACAGGAAACTCAACGGTAAATTAGACTTTTTAAACCATGCAATGGGATGGTAATGGGAATTCATAGGGGAAGGTATGAATGAAGATTACCAATTTTTTGGTAATAATCATTACCATGGTAAACCCTATTACAATGCTAAAGAAGAACTAAATACTTTTATCTTGATAATGCAATCATAATTACTATTATAGATATGTAATGGGGTTGAACCAAACAAACTCTGAATTTAAATCCCAACTTGTTAGAAATAGGGGAAAATTCTAAAAAACTACAATGGAAATAGCAAAAGGACAATTCAGTGCATTGAAATTGCAAAAGGACAGATCAGATGATGTCAGACGAGCAGATGAATTTGGGATTTTGAAATCTCGGCCAAATGACGAAAATGCCCTTCAGCCTTCAATCGAAATAACAACATAGGAGTTGTTAATGGCGAATCCGGAGTTGTTAATGGCGAGATCGATGGTGTTATTGGCCCTGGAACTTGTTATTTGTGAAAGAAGAAATTTGAGTTGTTAATTTCGAATCCAGAGTTGTTAATTAAGATATGGGTGTTGTTATTGGCCTTGAAATTTGTTAAGTGCGAAAGAAGAAAATAGAGTTGTTAATATCGAATCCGGAGTTGTTAATGGCGAGATCGGTGGTGTTATTGGCCCTGAAACTTGTGAATTGTAAAAGAAGAATTGAAGTTGTTAATAACGAATCCGAAGGTGTTATTTACGAGGATCATGTTGTTATTCTGAAGTGGGGATGGAGGGCTGAAGGTATTTTCGTCATTTGGCCGAGATTTCAAAATGCTATATTCCTCTGCCCGTCTGACACCGCCTGATCTGTCCTTTTACAATTTCAATGTACTGAATTATCATTTTGCTATTTTCAATATAGTTTTTTGGAATTTTCCCTAGAAATAATCCATCAAGAGAGATTCAGAAAAAAAATGCCTAATACAAGATGGTCAAAGAGTTGTACATTGGGTTACTATAATATTTGTTTCTTAAATTTGTGTACGTTTTGATCTTAGTTCCTTAAATGTCAAATTAAGGTTTTTGACTTTTTTTTTTTGGGTCAAAAAGGTTTTGATTTTTTAAGAGGTAAAATAGTTTAGATTTTTATTAAATTATAGGAACTAATGTTTTAAATAGAATAAAAATTGAGGGATTATAATTTATAGTTTAAAATTTAAAAAATCAAAATGAGTAATCAAAATGAGCACGAAAATGATGGATAAAAAGAATGTATCAACAAAAATATATATATTATTCACGTATAATGTCCTAGAATTCGAGTATAAACTATAAAGAGGCCTTCACTTGATAAATAGGGAAGTGTTGCCAAAAAAAAAAAAAAAGATAAATGGGGAAGTGATAGTCAAATCAAACTCCACCAGCCCTTGAGGAAGATGCAGAGAAGTTGCAGGCAAAACCACTTTTCTCCTTTCTCATTAATAAATCCATATCCATATCTCTCCTTCCAAAACCATCAGTACCAGAAACTAAGCAATCCAATCAAGCTCTAATTCATTTCCATGGCTAAAACAACTCACATAGCTGTAATTCCCAGTGCTGGCTTCAGCCATCTCGTCCCCATTATTGAGCTCTCCAAGCGACTGGTTCATCTCCACCCTGATTTCCACGTCACCTGCATAATTCCTTCACTTGGCTCTCTTTCTTCTTCCTCAAAATCATACCTTCAAACTCTTCCTTCAAGCATAAACCCTATTTTCCTCCCTCCAGTGCCTATCAACAATATGCCTCATTTTGGCCTCCAAATTCAACATACAGTGACTCTCTCACTATCTCACATTCGTGAGACATTAAAGTCGTTGATGATGAGTTCAAGTAATAATAACGTTATAGCAGCTTTAATTGCTGATGTTTTTGCTGTGGAAGTGTTAGATATTGCTTCAGAACTCAACATCTTATCTTACGTGTACGTCCCCTTATCTGCTATGGTTTTATCTTTCTACTTCTATCTCCCCAAGTTGGATGATGAGATTGTTTCTTCTTCCGAGTTCAGAGATGTACAAGATCCCATAGAGATACCAGGTTGTGTTCCCGTTCATGGCAGAGATCTCTCAGACTCTGTTCAAGATCGAAGCAGTCTAGTTTATAAGCAATATCTTCAACGTTGTAGAAGACTCAGTCTTGCTGACGGAGTTCTGGTCAATAGCTTCATAGAGTTAGAGACTCAGACGATAAAGGCCTTACAAGAAGAAAGGAAAGAGAAGAAGAAGATGACTCAGATATATCCGGTTGGACCCATTTTACATAGCGGGTCAAGTGGTGATGAAAACGGGTCGGACTGCTTAAATTGGCTCAACGATCAACAACCCACATCTGTTCTGTATGTTTCATTTGGGAGTGGTGGGACACTGCCTCAAGAACAACTCAATGAACTAGCTTTTGGGTTGGAATTAAGTGGTGAAAAATTCTTATGGGTTGTGAGACCACCAAGTGATAATCCTAGTGCTGCTTATCTTGACGCTTCAAATGATCAGAATCCTTTAGATTTCTTACCAGAAGGGTTTTTGGAGAGAACTAAAGAGAAGGGTTGTGCAATTCCTTCATGGGCACCTCAAATTCAAATCCTCAGCCATAGTTCTACGGGTGGGTTTTTGAGTCACTGTGGTTGGAACTCTGTTCTTGAGAGTGTACAGAAGGGAGTACCATTAATGGCGTGGCCACTATTTGCAGAACAGAGGACAAATGCTGTTCTGTTAACTGATGGTTTGAAAGTGGCATTGAAGCCAAAGGGTAATGAAAATGGTATAGTGGGAAGAGAAGAGATTGCTAAATTGGTGAAGAGTTTGATGAAAGGTGAAGAAGGTAAAGAGATTCGTAAGAGAATGAGTGTTTTAAGAGATGCTTCAGCTAATGCTCTCAAAGAAGAAGATGGTTCTTCTACCGAAACACTTCTTCAGTTGTCTCTGCAATGGAAGAATTTGGGTGGGTAGATATAAATCTCTAGATCTGCAAGTAATTCTTGTTCATGTTAATCCTTTTACCTTTATTTTGTTCAATGTTGTTCTTAATTCTTCGTCCATGTGATTGAAAGAACAATGTTACTATATGGTTATTGGCTTACATTGGTTCATAGAGATTACTGCAAATATTGCAAGATGATGGAAACAGAGTTCAATGGTGGACTAGGTTGATTGCCCTGTTACTACTGTTTAGTATTTTTTGCTTCTATATATATATTTTTGTCTATCAACAGAAAAATATAGAGTGATGACAACCCCATCACAAGTATTCAAACAGATCCAGAGAGGAGAAGAATGAATAGAGATGGATGGAGAGTTACAAAGAGCCGAACATGTGAAAATCAGGGTTTTGAAACCTGGAATGGATCAGCTGGTGCGGCTCGGAAACCGACGAACTAGTTGGTAAACTGATCTAGTCCAAGAATCAACCGGTTCGCTTTTTTTTGAAAAAAAAAAATCGATTTTTTTAATTTTCTTTAGAATTTCATATTCATGAGCTTAAAGTCTTCAGTTTTCACTGGTTTAATCTCGGGTTAGCTCTAATTTGACTCTATTCTGACCCACTAACCCTTGACCCAGTACCCCATTTGGTTCTGTGGCCGGTCCAATTTTCAAAACCTTGGTGAAGATGGTTACCTCATAATGTGACAAAATAAAACTTGAAAATCTATCTAATTCAATTGCATGAAAATATATATATATATATATATTAAGTATTAAAGTTTGAAAAAAAATATATCAACAAAATAATTAAAAGAAAGGAAACCATAACATATCCCACACTATTTGTAGTAATGGGTGAGCAAAATCAAACTGAAACCGAAAACCGAACCCACTTTGAGTTTTTCGGTGTTCGATGCATGTTCGGTTCTTTTTTTTTTTTTAGCTTTTTTTGGTATTTTAGTTCGGTTCGGTTTTGTAAAAAACAAAAAATCGGTTTCAACGAAAAAACCGAAAAATATAAAGAATACACCATATAATATTTTTTCACATTTTTTCTTTGATTTAATTAAATGTCACATTAATCATATATATTGTTTATACTTTGTATCATCTTTCCTTAAATCTTGTTGAGGCTATTCAATTTATAATTTGTATTAAGTTTTACTTGTTGAAAATTCAGATATTCTAATTTGATTTGGAAGATAAAAAAAAATTCGGTTTTATCTATAAAAACCGAAACCGAACCAAATTATTTCGATTATTTCGGTTTGGTTTTCTTCTCTTATTCGATTTAATAAATTCTTATATTTTGGTTTTTCGATTTTTATCGAAAAATAAGGAGATTGAAATTTGAAAGGCGAGAATGACTGAACGTATGGCCTTGGATGGTTTGAAAAATTTTAGCCTCATTTGCTGGTTGCTTCAGAAGAATAGATGCAGGGGCACAATGAAAGGTACTAGAGCCCAAGCAAACGGCATAATTCATGGAGGTATCTACCAACAGATGGAGCCCACTGATCAGGGAAAGTTTAACCATAATATTTTCTGCTTTTTCTGGGAGTAACAGCACTACCACAAAATCGTTTATATTTGGGGCTATTTTTTTTGTTATAATTTTTAGGCCTATATATAAACTAATTAATATACGTGTACTATTCTCTCCATTCTTTTTTATAAGATACCGATAACTGAATTATAAGATCAAAAAATTAGCTACAATTAGTTAAAAACAATAAATATGTAAAAAAAATGCAGCTTATTTTCCAAAAACACCCTTACTTATAAAGAAGGTGGATGAGAGAGAGAATGAGTGGAAAAATTGATGACAGAGAATGTGTGGGAAAAATGAGGAGAAAGACACATAATTAATTGAAAATGAAAATGGAAAAAAAATGTATTCAATGTCTAGACATCTTCAAATGATATCTTATAAAAAAGAATATACTCATTTAAGCAATGATATCTTATAAAAAAGAATGGATGGAGTATTTAATATGATTCATGTCTTTTTCAATCATTTTCTATCTAAACTTTCTTTTCAAAATAATCATCCAAACAAGTTTCAATTTCAGAAAAGTCATTTATACTACCATCAATCCAAATATAAATCACATTACACAATCTGTTTTTTACCCAATCTTAAATTTGCAAAAGTTAGATTGCAAAAAAGTTATTTTTGTCACCGCTACTTCAAACACATATTACTGAAGGTTAAACGCCATCCAAAAAGTAGCTTTTTTGATGGGCAAAAGTGCTTATGGGTGATTTTGGCTTTTTAAAGATGTTTAGGATGACTTTTTTTCAATTGAGCTTTCTGGAGAAAAAGTAGCTAAAGATAGGATTTGGAATAGCGGTAGGAAAATTGGCTTATTTTCAATTTGACTTATGGAATCTTAAGGGGTGTGTTTGGATTAGCGATTGGATAAGTGGTTTATTTTTACTTGACTTAGCGATAGGATTTGGAATAGCGGTAGGAAAATTGGTTTATTTTTACTTGGATTAGCGATTGGATAAGTGAAAAGGTGTTTGGTTTGGCTTTTGTGATATTAAAGAGAAAAAATGTTAAAAATTATAAAAAGTGAAAAAAATTCATGTATATTCTTACAACTAATTTAACATTACGGCGTAAAGTGCACATTCATGAAAAATTCATGCTAGACTTGATTTGCGCCATTTTTTATTTTTTCTGCTTTTAGTAGCCCCATGAGCCCATTTGTTAAGTTTTGTTAAGAGTTCAATTAAATAATAAAAATTCTTGGAAAAAAAGTAAATAATAAAAATGCATTTATTATTATTATTATTATTATTATTATTATTATTATTATTATTATTATTATTATTGAATTGGTTATTTCATAAAGGAAATGCTTGTTAATAAGTCATTGGCGCTTTCTGGATGCCTTTATTTCGTTCATTTCTCACTTTCTTCGTTGACTAACTCTCAACAAAGGCCTCCTAAATCTCTCTCTTCTCTCTTATCTTTATCATATACTGAACTCGTTATCTCTTTAATTTCACCAGCCCAGCAATTCACAGGTAACTTGCCGCTTGTAACCCCCTGCTTTTAAACACGTAATTATAATTCGATAATGCATATTTAAATCGGATTAGAGACCATTGGATGCTTTAACCTCGTTTTAAACTTTCAGTCTCACAGTAAAATTTTCACAAAACTTTCAAAACTCTTTTTCCCATCCTGGTCTCAATTTCAATATTCGAATATAATTACCTGTGCAGTTAATATACATTCAATCAGATCAGAGTGTATAACCAAATCCCCGGCAACTCCCGGGTTCTATACATATAACCTGAGGTTTATAAGTATCCACTAGGGGATTACACAACCAAAATCGAATATAATATTCCTAATTCAAACTATACAGTAATCCCGAGTTTAAAATAGATAACCAACATCTCAAAAATCCTTAGTATCACTAAAGATCCTAAGTGCTCCGGGTTGGCCGCCTCTCCCTTGAGCCACACGCCCTGTCTGAAATGTTAGTCATAGGAAAGAATGAGATTCGAGCGAATCCCAGTAGTAACAAACCACTCACACAATGCATAACACAAAGCATGTATATAAATCACAACCAGCAACAACAGCAACAATCTCAAAGATACATGGTTTTCACCACAAACGACAGCACTCACGGCTGTATGCACAATACGACAGCTCTCGCTGTAATAATAATCACGACAGCTTACGCTGTAATCACAATAACGACATCTTACGCTGTAAACGACAGCTTGCGCTGTAAACGATAGCTATCACCAGCTGTAATCGCAGCAGCATCAAAGAATCATCACATAACAGTGATAACACACACATACAGAGCATTATACATAGTATAAGAGAGAGAGAGTCACTACCTGATCCTTTCCCGACGTTTCTTGGCACTGTGGGCTCACGAGGACGGCAAATATCAAATCCTGTAAACCAAATTAGGGACAACCCGTCAATCTCTTTCCCAAGTTCTTTTCTCTATAATACTTTAAGTTGGTTATCATTTGAACTCTTTAGGTGTCTATTCTAGGTCTAAACACATGCCTAAAGGGTTGGGAAAAGCTATACCAAGAACCACCTTTACAAGTGTAAAATACTAATTTTTGGGGGTGGGCCGCGGCCTAAAAATCCATGGGCTGCGGCCCAAAACTGCCCAGAAACACTCAGAAACATTTGGGCTGCGGCCCAAAACTGTCTAGAGACGCTCAGAAACATTTGGGCTGCGGCCCAAGAAAATCCAGTTTCTTGGCTGAACTTCCAAAAATCATAACTAATTCAGGAAAAATCAAAATAAGGTGATTCCAAAGCCAAATGAAAGCTATTTAAGTCCTCTTTCAAGGAAAAATATTGGCCATAACTAGAAATCACCACAAAAGTCCAGATTTACCAAAAACCTAACATTGTACCAAAATAGGGTCCAGCTTTGATGCCAAACTTTGGACAGTTCAAACTACCAGCTCAAAAAGCGAAATGACACAAAGACACTCTATGACACTAATTTCCACACTAAACACTAACCAAGTCATGCTTTTCGAAATTTACCAAAAATCAGGGCAAATTCCAAAGTCCTCAAGACTCAACCAATGATCAAAGCAACCATACCAAAGTGCTTCTAACTCTTACCTCTTCTTCTTCCTAAAGTCAATTCTTCAACTTGCCAAAATTCTCAATCTCTCAACCACCACCAATGAAAATTCTGAAACCATAGGTTTAAAGCTCTCAACTTTTTGCATAACATTAGTAGAGAACATTTGAGCATATGGAGATGTTCACTTACCTCAACTCAAGCTTTTCTCTTTCTCTTTCCTTAGCTTGTTCAGCGAAAAATGGAGGAGGATGAGAGAGAAATGAGATATTGATGAAGATGATCACATTTCCGTTCTTTCTATGTACTTAGCCGACTTGGGAGGAAGAGAGAATGAGTTTGAAAACTTTGACCTCATCCATGGTCCATATCTTGACACTTGGCACCATCTTATTCTCCCTTCTATGATTTCACATAGATTTGCATGCACAAGATTCCACCTCTTGTTCTTTTAATCCTAGCTATTGATCTTGATTACTAAGGAGTATTCTCATCAGTAACTAACCAGTCAGTCGGTAAATTTACCGTTTTGCCCCTGATTATCACAATGCACAATATATGCTTCAAAAGTGCTCAATTAGTATTAATTACTTTACTTTGAAGTTGCACAATATATGCTTCAAAAGTGCTCAATTAATATTAATTACATTACTTTGAAGCTGCTAATCCTTGGTCACAATCCAGGATATTACACCGCTCAATCTTTTTGGTTTGATTGATGATGAAACAGATCTCAATAGAATCAGCGGAACTGCTGAAAGAGGCAAGCTTCACCCAAGAGGGGGTGAATTGGGTGATGTTATAAATTTTTCGCTTGATGTGGTGATATGAAAAATAGAGTAGATAGAGTAGAGTTGAGAAGATTAGAACACAGAGAGTTATACTGGTTCGGCCTAACAACCAGGCCTACGTCTAGTCCTCAGAGATCAAGATCTACTGAGATTTTCACTATTCCTCCAAGATTCAATGGGCTCTTAGAACGCCACAAAACAACAATTGTCCTTGAAAGGACTACGAGCAGAAATATTCTCTTACTAAGAAATTTCTCTCCCCCTTACGACAAGTCTTACGTGCAGAAAAACAACCAATGACCTTTCCCACTTGCTTATGTATACAAAACTTATGAGCAGCAACGTTCTCTCCTGCTTACACCACTGTAAGTCTTACGAGCAGCAACGTTCTCTTCTGCTTGTATCTTATAAGTCTTATGAGTGGAAGGTTTAACAAGGAATTCTCTCAACTGCTTCTCTCGTAAGGAAATCTACCCTCTCAAGGTCCCAATACCTTGAGATCAAATAAAAAATAGAATTTGAATTGTATGAAGACTCTCTTACAGAGCAAATAAATGAACACTAAAGATCAATGTATATACAGAAAAAATTATGAATAGCAGAGACTCGTGTATATGCTTGTGAATTCTTGTACTTCATTAATATTGACGATCTCTGAATCTCTGTATTTATAGATGTTCAGTTTTGCTCGTTTGAGTAATGATCGTTGAGGAGCGGGGCTTGCAACTGTGGAATGACATGCGCAGATTTGAATATTCTGAATGCGGTAGGTACGTGCTTGCTTGTAATGATGTTGTCTGCCGTTGTTTGACTTTCTTCGTGTCAGTTTATTTCAAACGTTTATCTTCCTGTATCACACTTATAATACATTCAAAATGATGTTAAATAATGATAATAAATAACATTAAACCATATTCGGATTGAACGTTGTGAGACTTGGTGTATTTGGTGATCTGGCAGAGCATCACTCGAGCATGGATGGGCTCACTCGAGTGATATCGCAATTTTACTCCTTGATCTTCAGTTTTAAGTCTGTGCTCGCATAGGATTTCAGAGAGACAAAATTCTCACTCGCGAGTGATGTGGGGCCTCACTCGAGCATAACTCCTTCTACTCGAGTGGCCTTGCATTTTGCACTGGGAGTTTCTTTTCTGGATAGCACTCGCATATCATTTTAGCAAGAATGAGATTTTGCACTCGCAGGTGATGTGGGCCCTCACTCGAGCACACATACTCGTGCTCGAGTGAGAAGAATATTCTCAAGTAATATACCCTTAATACCAACACTCGCATCAGAATTTGAGAGGGATAGATTTTTCACTCGCAAGTGCTGATGTGTCACTCGAGCATATGAAGCTATGCTCGAGCATACTTGTACTTCTCTAATCTTCATAACTCTCAGCCAAGCACTCACATACCTTCACTCGCTAGTGATCGAGTACAGGACACTCATGCTTGAGCATTGATTTCTCTGCTCGAGTACATCAATGAAGAATGACAAAACTTGCTCTCGGCCAAGCACTAGTAGACTCTCACTCGCATGTGCTCGAGTGAGAAAGGCTCCTCTGCTCGAGTGCTATCTCCAGTGCTCGAGTGAATCAGTAAAAAAAACAGTAGCATGCTTCTCGGGCAAACACTTTCTGGTTATCACTCGCACCTGCTCGAGCACAGAAGGGTTCCATGCTCGAGTGCTAGACTCATGCTCAAGCACACCAGTTCATTTTGAGAGCAGATACCATAGAACATTGTTATATGCATTTGGTAACTTTGTAAACATTTCTTAAACTTATTAAAACATGATTTTTATACAATTGACTTTTGTTATCATCAAAACTTAGGATCTAACAACTGCTTGATCTTTCTCTGTTGCCAGCTCCCAGAATCACAGAATCACCAAAGTCCAGAGGCCATAAATCTCAACTACGCCTTCTCTTATGCTCCATCGCCGGTCCAGTCTCTATGAATTTCTGCTCCGTTGCCAGAATCTGAGATTATGAGAAGAGATTTATGTGAGCTCGCCAAATCTGAGCTGCTGAGAAGAGATCATAGTAGAGTGAGGAGTGACAAAAATTAACGGTAAAAAGCCAATTGGTGCGTTCTAAAAGCTATAAAAGCTAGCTTAAAAAAAGTTGCTTATCTGAATAAGCCCAATGTGCAAATCGTCATACCAAACATATCTATAAGTCATGTTCGGTGAACAGTGCATTTTTTCCGCCAAATCGCACGATTACATGTGCCAAACGTCAAACCAAACATGCTAAATATTGGGAAAAAGTATGATTGAGTAAAATAATTAATGTTTGGATTAACGATTAGATAAGTAATTTTATCAAAGTGAAAAGGTGTTTGGTTTGGCTTTTGTACAAGTGACTTTTGTGATATTTAAGAGAAAACATGATAAAAATCATGAAAAATGAAAAATGAAAAGGTGTTTGGTTTGGCTTAACTACCAAGGACGGTGATTAAGAATCCCAGGCCGGGTCAAATTGGTTCAATTTAATCCTGATTTTTTTTTATCACTCAGACTGGACAATTGGCTTAGTTTGTTGGTTTCCCATCTGAACCAGCTAGTCCAGTCTAGCTTTTCATTCTATGCTTTGAAAAAAAAAATCTTTTATATTTTTAAGACTAATTTAACATTATGGCATCAATTGTACATTCATGAAAAATTCATGCTAGATCTGATCTGCACCATTTTTTATTTTTTCTGCTTTTAGTAGCCCCATGAGCCCATTTGTTAAATTTTTTTAAGGGTTCAATTAAATAATAAAAATGCTTGGACAAAAAAAATTAAATAATAAAAATGCATTTATTATTATTTTGAATTGTTTATTTAATAAGGGAAATGCTTGTTAATAATTCTTTTAATGGAGCAAAGTCATTGGCGCTTTCTGGATGCCTTTATTTTGTTCATTTCTCACTTTCTCCATTGACTGACTCTCCTGAAGCAGCAAGAGCCTCCTAAATCTCTCTCTTATCTCTGATCTTTATCATACACTGAACTCGTCATCTCTTTAATTTCACCAGCCCAACAATTCACAGGTAACTTGCTGCTCAATCTTTTTGGTTTCATTGATGATGATGCATGCTAGTTGCTCTACCTTCTTCTCCTTAACTGTCCAACTGATTCAGAATCCCAAGCCAGGTCAGAAGAAATATTAGGTAATGAACCTTTGAAGCTTACCAGCGAAAATGAGTCACCAGTAGAGGAGATGGACAACTAGAGTCATCAATGAAAATAGGTGAAGTGGATTGCAGGCACAAATCGGTGAGGCTAAGAGTGCAAACAGTCTGATCGGAGGCCAACGATGGAGGAAAGATTTGTGTGAGAAGAGATTTGTGTGAGTTTCTACTCCATCACCTAAATTTGAGATGGTGAGAAGAGATTTGTGTGAGCTCGCCGAATCTGAGCTACTGAGAAGAGATCACAATAGAGTGAGGAGTGACGGAAATTAGAAGAGATAAGATGGAGAAGAGAGAGAATGAAGTCACGGTTAACGGTAAAAAGCCAATCGGTGTGTTCCAAAAGCTACAAAAGTAGCTTAGAAAAAAGTTGCTTATTTGAATAAGCTTAGTGCCCAAATCGTGAGACCAAACATATCTTATAAGTCATTCTCAGTGAACAATGCATTTTTTCCCCCAAATCGCACGATTAAATGTGCCAAACATCAAACCAAACATGCTAATAAGCCAAAATTTTTTGCTTTGGCTTTTTCACCATAGAGAGAGAAAAATAGCTTATGAAAAAAAGATGTTGGGTCCCATTTTTTTTAATTATTTTGGTCCTTATTATAAATCTTTATAGATGAAAAATTTGTCCTGAATATAAATTCACTTAAAAGTTAATAATCATGATAGTACTCTGTGGGCCCATTTGGTACACTGGAATTGATTTTGGTGGATATGGATATGAAAATGGAAATGGATATAGATATGGAAATTGAATTTAAAAGTGTGTTTGGTATGTACATGGAATTCAGATATTATTTTTATTTAATATTTATATTTAAAATATGAAATTACTAATATACCTTCATCCAAAAAAACCTACCAGCGCCTCAAACATTCAAACCACAGTTCACCACTCTCAACCACCGTCTAAAATTATAGCCCTTAGCAGGAAAATCATTCAAACTCAAATAAAAAAGAGAGTGCTTCGCTTGAAAATATGAAGGAGAATTGAAAAAATAAAAAAAGAAGTTGCAGATCTAGAGTTGCAGATGGTGAACGGAGTCGAAGTGGAGAAGACGAGCTTCCATCCACAATCACAGTACAACTTCGGCCGTGAATACAGAAAGGATGAGCCATGAGATCTGATGGGGTTAGTCGTGGGTTGCCACTGTGTTGCTCGCAATCGCTATCGCCGTCATCGGTGAAAGAGCAAAGGTGCAGGTGAGGGAGGAGGGGTCGTCGCTGTCGCTGTCGCTTGAGTGAGGAGCGGTTGCCGCTGTCGTTGGAGTGAGGAGGCTAATTGAGGGAAATGTGGAGGTGGAATTACAAATCCTAGCTTCTAGGATGGAATTCATTTGGGTGGAATTGACTAATTTGGCTTCTATGTGGAATTGGAATTGAGAGCCAATTCCATCATACCAAACAAACCCCTTCATGGAATTGAGACCCAATTCTATTTCCACCTCCTCCAATTCCAGCGTACCAAACGGGCCCTGATTTATGTCCTTAAGAAATTTAATTGGTGTGAATTACTTGTAACTTTTAGTTTGATCAGGGAAACCACAGAAAATGAATTGCTTATGAAGGTTACAGATTTATTCAAAAGGAAGAAACTTATAATATTGTAGCTACTTTGATCTTCCAATATGTTAGTTTCAAATATTCTCATTCTTTACATTTTTTCCTGGTTGCTTGGATGATTTTTTATATAAAAATGTTAACAATATTATGATTTTGGTCGTTTTCACCAATTAAATTTTCAGGAGACTTTTCCCCCAATTTTTCCTAAAAAAAAAAGTAGTTTAGTATTGCAAATTTTTCCTAATAATACATTACCTATACATATTTTTATAAACTTTATGTCTTTTTCAATATTTTGCCTCTAAACTTCCTTTTCCATTAATCATCCAAACAAATTTATGTATTTTCCACAATATATATACATATAATATATATGTATTATTTAATAATGTTCTCATCCTTTTCAATCATTTTCTACCTAAACTTGCTTTTCAAAATAATCATTCAAACAAATTTTGGTTTCAGATAAACCACTTATATTACCATCAATTCAAATATAAATCACATTATACAATATACAGCGTGTTTGTTTCACCATTTCAGAGGCCAATCAGACGTTTGGGTGCTCTAATCCCGTGTGAACAGTGATTTATTCATTTTAGTGCATTTGGTTGGGCGATGGGCTTTAAGGAAAAAGTTAAAAAAAGTCCCAATCCTGATAAGCTCAGAATTGGAGCTTAAAATTGCTTAGAAATGAGCCCCACGTGATGGCTTCTGTTTTGAGAATCTTTGGGGATCAGTAAGGTACTTAAAATCACGTCTAATCACAAAACTTCTTTTAAGAAAAATGTTTTAAATAATTTTCTCTTTCTTTAGATAGTCATCTTCTGTTAATTAGAGAATACTTTAGGATAAGAGTTTAGGCAAGTTTTGAGTTTTGTCAATATATGACTATAAAAATGTAGAGAATAATTAATAATTAATTTTAATCAATTTAGATTTATTATTTAGTTGTTTTATGATTTTATAATCTTTTTTTTTATAAAAGCCACTTATGCAAAAGCCAAACCAAACATCATTCACTTTTACATAAGTCACTTATCTAATCGCTAATCCAAACATTTATATTTTACCCAAGCTTACTTTTTTCCAATTTTAAGATTTCATAAGTCAAAGTAAAAATAAGTCACTTATCCAATTACCAATCCAAACACACCCATAATTTTTACCCAATCTTAAATTTATAAAAAAAGCTACTTTTATCATCGCTATTTCAAATATTTAATGGTTCTAGCACAAAAACTGTAAAGTATAATAACTTCTAGTAAGGCCATGTGACCTAAATGGATATCCATACTTGACATTGTTTCTTTGACTATCGTCAAGTGTAATTAACATGCTTGACTGATGTTTAGTATATCCATCAAGTATTGTTCCTTAACTTTTTTCAGCTTCAATTGGGAGTATGAGAAGAAATAATGTCGACAACCACTAGAAGATCATGTTAACAAGAGTGATTAAAGTGATGGCAAAAAAAAAAAACAAGAGTGATTAAAGAAATATTATGGAGAAAGATGAAGAATCATGTATTATTCATAGAAGAGCAATATCCTCATACAATCATTGGAACCCACATGAGTTTACAACTAATCATTCTTCACTTGAAGGTGATGAACCAACAACCCTAAACTCAATCGATTCTGGAGGAGATCAAGTTACTCTCCTTTTAGAGAGAGACTCCTCATTCTTTCTTTCATTTGGTGGATATCAAGATCCGCTCCCACACTTAACCTACAGAGTAAAACTATTTATATAGTGCTTTAGGATCATCCAGTAAATAGTTATTGCGTCTCAATAAAAAAAAAAGGCGCGTTGCCTCCTCAAACTTCTGCAGAGCTACTTGGCCTTTTACTGGGATCCAAATATGTGAGCAACAGGGGCTTAACAAGGTTCTTTGCTACTCTAATTCCTTTTTCTTTTCCTTTTTTTTTTTTTTTTGACCTGAGGCTACTCTAATTCCTAGGTCAAAAATTGATGAAGTCACGAGTATAATATATTCATATTTGGATTTTGAACACAGCGAGAAGCTATTATTTGTTCAAACTACCTTGCGAAAAAGGGCTCACCACTTGATTGAAGAGACTGATGATTTTGCAACATCCTCATCCAGCGGCTAATGTTCATAATCTTTTGTTGGACTTTAGATTCAAATCTGTTCTTGATAGGTCGAACTATTTAATTGAGAAAGAAAAACCCCCGAATCAAATCAGAAAATAATATCTCAACATTTATGACTGGCTGAGAAAATAATTCTTATTAATGTGTGATTCGTCAACTCTAATTATTGATTTGTTCATTAATAGAAAAATCACCAATGACGAAATCAATCAGGCATTTATTTGCCTAATTATGGCTTGAAGGGCAAGCTCATCGATCATACCACTATAAATAGAGGTTGCCCCCTTATGCAGTTGAAGCCTCTTGCAATCTCTCATCTTTCTTTGTTCTGGTGCACGACTCTAGTAATTTGATCACACTGCGTGAGTTCTACTTACATGAATCCGATGATCTGACTCAAGTACGCATCTCACTTCCTCTCTATATATAATTCTACCATCTTTCTTAGTGCGCAGTTCACTTGTTATTTGATTTTTCTTATTGTTGTAATTTTCAAGTTTTTAACTTGCACTTTCGATTTAAAAACCGGGAAAAAAAAAACGTAAAGGCGAGAATGAACTTTATGACAAATAAAAAGTGGCAATTACCAAATAACTTGAAAACCTTGACATAATTTGCATAAATAGGCATGGTTTGTAAAAGGAGAATGACAATTGAGCGGTGTATAAGAAAATTAATACTCCCTCCCATTTCAAATATGGGACAAAATTAACTTTTCTATAAAGATTAAGAAAATTAAATAAGTTACTTAATCATATCATATATTGTGTATCCTTACATTATATATCAGTTTATAAGTTACGCAAAATAGTTTGGAGAAAAAATGACAAATAAAAATATTTTAAAATAATTTAATTAACTTATTAATATCTCTAAAAAAATCAACTCTATCTTATATTTAGGACCGGATGGAGTATAAAATATAAGTATTTAAAATTTAAAATATAAATATAAAAATATGATTTGTAAATTTTAAAGTATTAATTATAAACTACCCCTCATTTTACCCTTAATATTTTAATACCATTGTTGATATTTACGATTTGCCATTATTTAATTTTAGTATTATGGTTTAAATAAAGGTGAGAAAATGGGCTAGTATTTGATGACTCGGGCCTGTAAAACCCGTTTATCTAAAACACCCATAAAGCTAAAGCCCAGCTCTCTAACTTGCAGGCTCGGGCTAGTTTTAAATAAATAAGTGAAAAACAAAATATTTCATAAAATTTGTAATTCAAATGATAAACATTAACAAACTAAAGTGTCAAACTAAGTACAATTCACTAAAAACAAAATCAAATCAAACCACCTGTACTTAGTAGAATAATTATCTATGATCACATAACTATTTTGATATTTCTGTACCGTGTTTAATCATATAATTTATAAATAACTAAAACAATTCAAAGTAAATATTAGCTAAAAAATTGAACAAATATAACCATCCTTTAAATGGTTAAAACATACCTCAAATTAAAAAAAAAAATATCATACAAACTTAAATGGGCCGGCCCTTAACGGGCTCAAACATAAAAGAGTTGGGCATAAAACCCCGATTGCTTAGAATCATGTTATTTTGAAAGTCTAGCCCTAAATTTAAACAAGTTTAAACATGCTAGCTCGACAGGTTCAATCCATTTTTTCAGCTCTAGTTTCAAAACATGAGTTTTGGTTTTTAAAGTTTATTTCAGTTTAAAACGTTGATCACTATAATATCTAGAGTTGGCGTGTCTTGTCAATACCCGTTTCCATTTCGATAATCAAAAAGTAATAAAGACAGAATTTAATGGACATACAAAAAAGTACGATTATACTGATAAAAATATTCGTTTACAACTCCGTTATTGTTCTCTAGAGGAAACAGAAAATACAGCGGAAACTTAATATTTACAATTTCACCAAAATATCACAAAATAGACTAATTATGCCAACGATCTTATTCTCGCCTTAAGACACGTGCCGTTCTCTTTCTGGTGTCTACGTCTTTTCCCTTTGCCCCACTAGTACCCGCTGAGGTATTTGTTTAAAAATATGGTGAGATTCCGAAGAATCCCCGTAGAGACATAATATCGTTCATAGAAAATGCGAAAAGTAAATATGACATGCGCCAAAGTATGTACAAATTAATGAACAATATAAATAGATAATCATCATCATGTATACATGAGTAGGGCCCAGCCCCACAATCTACACTGGTTGGACTCCTGCCAACTCCCAGTGTAAGTTCACCTTTGGCACTAACTGCCCCTCTCTAGGCAAATCATGTTGATTAATAAAGTGCATTTACAAAACAATGGCATCCACACAATCACATAACTTATGGCATAGTGTATGAAGGATAATGTCCCTACCTCAAAGCTTTAATATCCCCTTTCTAAATGTGCCTCGAAGAACGTGTCGTGTCCGGCCTCTAAATCGGTCCTAAAATATTAAATGTACCAGAAATATGTCATAACCTATCCAAGTATCATTTTAGACTATCCCATAGTGTTTATTGTGGTTATATTAGTCTATGGTGAAAATTTTCAAAAATGCCCCCGGGAACCCGGCCCCGCCCCGCAGTACCCGACCCAATGGCACGTTTTCCCAAAATTTTGACCAAGGCTATTCTGACTTATTTTCGCCCAAGGAATCCATTTCCTAGTTCAAAATCACCAAATTCACTGTAAAATTACGAAAATACCCTTGACAGCCCCTATTTAAGGATTTCAGTGGCGTTTTCGTAATTATGCTTTTTCGGCCTCTACCGAAAAAGTGCCCAACTGTAACCCCACCTATTTTTGCCCACTGAGTCCAATGGAACCATTTATTTCATGAAAATCCAACTCCTACTACCAGATATGGTCCTGGGCGAAATATTGAAGGAAAAATAGAAAAATGGAGCTTTGTGTTTTAACTTCCAAAACTTGTATTTTTCCACTTCTAATCCTTGATTAACTCACTTAAACACTTCTTAACCATGATTCAAAGAAATTTGGGCAGCATAACCCCTTAGGATTAGGGCTTTCCAAATTTACAAACTCAACAAAATAACCAAATCCAACCATAATCATCAACAATAACCACATACTAGCATAATTTTAGGATTTGTGAAGTTACCTTCTTGAGTTCTTGAAATTTCTCTCTCTAGGAGTCCTCCCCTCTCTCTCTCCTTGAGCTCAAGATTTGCTTGCTAATCCATGGATTTCATGGAAAGGAAGAGATTAGAGAAGAGTTTATGGAAGATTAGAAGGAAAAAGCTTAGGAAATCTCAACTTACCTTAATCCTTCTCTTTTTCCTTCTCTCTAGAGCATGAAGCTTTCCTTAAGCTTTTCTCTCTCTTCTTTCTTGTTGCAAGTGTTGATAATGAAGGCAAGAGAAAGATGAAGCCAAGCTTCATAAAATATCTTGCCATTTTCCCCTTAATTAATAAATGGTAGGAAAATAAATTATGACATAAGCCTTATACTTGAGTTTATCCTCTTCCAACTTGTGTCATAAGCCTCCAATTGCAATTGAACCAATTCTCCTCCATTTGGTTAGCCCAAAAATATCCTAAAGGCCCTTCATGCACACCATTTGGTCTTTCATTCCATTAATCAAACTACATGTGCCAAGAAATCATATTTTAATTCAATTTCCACATGTGCTCTTATCTTAGTAATTATTATTTAATTGTTTGGCATTAGATGATGCCACTTGGCATGTTTATGAGTAAAGTAATTATTTTCCCATCCTATTTCCTTATTCCCCAATTCTTAATTTATTCTACTAAGAATATTCAATTTATACATTTTCTTTTATTTTTCTTGATTAATTGAAATTAACTCCAATTAATTGGAAAATAATTAATCTTGGGCTAAATTGGCAAAATTATGATTTTGCTATCACCTTTGTAATCTAATTAAATTCTTGAATTCATTTGCCCATTTCCTTATGAATATGAATATTTCAAAATTCACAAGATTCAAATTCATAAATATTCACTATTTTATTGAATTATTTAAATAATTACAATATATTTTTTGTGAATAAAATTTGGGGTGTTACATGTCTAGTTTCAAATCATGAGTTTTGATTTCTAAAATTTATTTTTGTTTAAAACGTTGATCCTCTTAATTTAATAAAGACCTGGAGTTGGGGCAACTGTGATAAGTTTGCTTATGAATCTATTTTAATTAAAGGGTCCAATGATTTGGAAAAAAAATTTAGGAATAAAAATTTTAGGAACCAACTGTGATAAAAAAAAATTTTAGGAACCAACTGTGATAAAAAAAAATTTTAGGAATCAAAACTAAAACTAATAGTTTAAAATTATATAAACATAAAGTAAATGGTGGGCAAACAATAAAAATCAACGATATTAACCCAAATCTTTTTACAAGATTTTAATTCTCATTGTCCTTTTAAAAAGGTGTGCCAATTTTACGATGGCATCCCTTTTCTTAATGAGAGAGAATGAAAACTCAATCAAAATCAATTAGTTCAGAAATTTGATGAAGTAACAGCAAAAAAGACTGCTGGCAAAAAAACAAAAAACAGCGAAAAAGACTGAGAAAAATGTTAATGCAAGAAGAAGGCAAGAAGCAGTCCAAGTCAACGAAAATGATTGAATTGAGGTTCAAATAAAAGTTTCACCGACCATGACTTTTCATTCATAGCTATTTACGTCAATGAAGCTTCGTGGAACCCTCTTCTTCTAATCTCTTCCACATCGATCCTTTTTCAACATGACTCAGACGTAGTCTCTCTTATCCTTACATGAATTTCATCACCAAATTAAAATAATTACTACTACTATAATCCCTTCTTTATTATCATCACTTGGATTCAGAGCGATTTCGCAGTTCGAGCCTGCGATCTGTTCTTCTTCTTCTGGTCTTGGATCTATTTTTCTGTGTTCTGCGTCATTATGCTTCGTTTGCTTCGCTTTCACTCTCAGTTTCTCGGTCGCTGCGGAATCTCCGAGAAGGTGCATGACTTTGAAAATTAGAATCATTTCTAAGGGTATTTTGGGTAATTCGGCCTTATCGGTCTGCTTTTTAACGACGTGTACTACTCGCTTCTTGGCTTTTTTTGACCTGAAACTAACCTCTTCGCTTAACTGCTGGGTTACGTTTGTGTTTTTTCAGCGAGGCTTCAGGATGGCTGCTTCTCTCCCTGTCCCAGGTACAACGAAATTTCGTTTATAGATAATACATATGACTTTTTCAAATTCTATATATATATATATATATGATAATAATTGTTAGGGTAGTTAGATAAAATAGGAAAGTTAAGAGAAAAAGTAAATTAGAAATAATGATAACGTGTCTTTTTTGTTGTTGTCTATAAAACAACAAGGCAAGGAGTGAGCATATTGCTGCCATGTTGTTCTAAATATGGTCAAATCTACAGCTGGTAATGTTTTATGGTCATAATGCTATATTGCTTGTGATGATTGAAAAAATACAAGGGTAGAATGCTGACCACCTTCTGAGTTAACTTAATTACACGTATCTCTCTCTATTTTAAAAACATATGTCTAGGTCCAAATTAAATTATTAACTTTGTTAGAAATATGCTAAAAGGATTAAAACTATATTTTTTAATTAAAATTTATATTAAAATTAATTTTATTTACTATTTTACCCTTTACCCTATCAAATCCTTAATTCATTAAAAAAATTGACAGCAGCAACGACGAAGAGACAAAGTTAGTAGTGATCTTTTCTTCCTTTAAATGCCTGTAAATATGGTTTTCTTTTAAATTATTTTGTATGATCTAGAGCTTTCTTTTTATCTTCCTTATTTTTTTTTCCAAATAGTTATTTGTTTAATATTTATAAATGTTTGTAGCAAAAAGATGTATTTAAAAATTAAAATTTTAAATTATTTATATAATATCTTTAACTTATATTATTTATGCTAAATGATAATAAAAATTATGTGTTTCAAACATGTTTTTATCCATTTAAAAAAGCAAAATAAATACGTTTCAAGAAATATGATAAAAACAAAAATTAAAAAAATTTAAAAATTATAATTTTAAAAATAAAATCAAGATTTATTTTTTGAATGTATAATATTTTTTGGCAAATATAAATTTTTAAATAATTATTTTTGTTAAATAGGGGTTTGGTCAAAAAAAAAGTTTGGGAGTCAAATTTAAAGGTGCACTAATAGTTGGATGGATGGAAAAGAAATATTAAAAATATAAGAGAAGTTTATGTGATATATATTTTAATTCTAAGAAAGGTTTATGTGTTTTTAAAATAATGGGGAGTTGAGTATTTCACTCAAAATATAATGAATGCAAGAGGAGATGTATATTAACCTTAAGTAGTACTGAAATTAAGTTTTTGTAAAATGACTTAATTATAAGAAAAAATTAATCATTTAATCCTTATAATTTGAACGAGCTTGCATTTTAATCTTGATGGTTCACCTCACTACGGCTTAGTCTTTATAGTTTCCTAATTTTTATGAAAAATTTGAGTCTCTCATGAAACTCATCCCATGTTGTGCGAACCAGGAGAAAATTTGCTTATTTGGCGTCCTTATTCTCAGGGCATGTCAGATTCTCTCTCCTCCCTTTTGTTACTCAACAACACGCATTATTCTTCCTTCACCTCTTTGCTTTTTCCCCTCTTCTCAGCCACACTATTTTGGCAGTTGCATTTTTCTTTAATTTACAATGAGAGATTTTTCTTTAATTTTAACTTTATAAAATTAAGTATTAAAAATAAAATATTATATAAAATTAAAGGACTAAAGATATATTTTTGGTTGTTAAATAATATCTCATACAAATTCACATTTTTAATATTTTTACATTTTGAATCTTTTACCATTTTTTCTTGTAGGAAAGATCCTATCCTTCTTCCTTGAAATTATTCAGTAGCTTCCCTCTTGTTTAGAATTCCAACTCCTTTAAACTATAAAACCTCCCCTTTCTGCTCACAGATTCATTCTCTCTTTTGTTTTTGCAGATTCCATTGAAATGGATTCAAAAATGCGTTCGCCTGATTTCTACCAAAACGTCGTCGTGATGAGACATGCTGAGCGCATGGATAACTTCGAGCCTTTGTGGTCCTCCACTGCGGCGCGACCGTGGGACCCACCCTTGTTTCGGGATGGTTGGGTCCGGGCGCTAGAAACGGGTCGGACCCTCCAAAGAACTCTCGGGTTCCCCATCCATCGGGTCTTCGTCTCCCCTTTCCTTCGCTGCGTTCAGACTGCTTCCGAAGTCGTCACTGCTCTCTGTGCCGTCCACGACGATCCCAATGCCCTCTCCAGCGATGCCATACCCTTCGATCCGTCCAAAGTCAAGGTTTGATTGATTTTATTTCATAAATATCTTAAAATCTGTTTCATTTCTAAAATTTTCTTTGGCACAAACGAAATTTCGAATGTCTAATCGAGCATTTTTTTTTCTCCGAAATAGTTTATTGCGAGAAATGGACATTATAAGAATGGTGTCTGATGTTACCCTAAATAATTTGTTTGATTTGTGTATATGTAATTTTTGAATGATGCCGATGCATCAGATTTGGTTTACTGGCGAAAATTTGGAGTTACCAAGGGAAAAGAAAGATGTCTGTATAATATATGGAGAAGAGTTTTAGCTGAGATTTATGTACTAAGCTGAAAAATATTTCTCTCATTCACCAACTTGTGCAGGTATCGATTGAATATGGACTATGTGAGATGATGAACAGTACAGGAATTAGACCTGGGGTGGCTCCAAAAGATGGAAATTTTAGCATGGATATATCAAAGTGTGAAGCCTTGCTCCCTGCGGGAACAGTAGATGATAAAGCAGAAAGATTGTATAAAGAGGTAGAGAGCAATAGTTATCTCTTTTTTTGTTGTAGATATGTTGGCTAGAGAAAAGAACCAAAAAAAGAAAAAAACAGAGAGAGAGAGAGATGGGTAGGAATGGGACTTTCTGCCCACCGTTTGATGTGCGGAATGGAACTGAACATAAAAAAGGAATGGAATGAACAAAAGGAATTTTTTAAATGTGAAATGTCATATGTGTTCTTAAATAAAAATTACTAAAAAAAGAAATAAGTATTGTTGAATAATGATTACAGAAATGATTCATGCGATGAAAACAAATCATTTTCCCTAGTGCCTTCTTCCAATATCTCTATTTCTATTCTTACTTTTTTCCCCGTCAAGGGTTCTTACTATTCCCTCCGGTCATAATTATAAGACAAAGTTAATTTTTTTAGAAAAATTAAGGAAGCCAATTAAATTATTTTAAAGTGTTTATATTTTTAGTATCCTTAGATTATATATTTGTTTATTAGTCAAATTAATTAGTTTGGAGGAAAAAATAAAAATAAAAATACTCTAAAATAATTTAATTGATTTCCTTAATTTCTCCAAAAAAATCAATTTTACCTTATAATTAGGACAGGAGGAAGTAATATAAAGATGTAGTTTGCTGATGAAAACCATATTTACTGATAAACTGCAGTTGCCGAAGTGGGAAGAGCCTGTTTTGAGCACGAGGGCTAGATATGAGAAAGTATTCAAGGACCTTGCCGATAAATATCCTACTGAGAACTTGTTGCTCATCACACATGGTAACATACTTCTCTCTTCATTACTTTGACAGATTTTTGGATTCCTTGAAGGATTAAATCAGATCTTTTCTGAGCCACTACCTTGTGAGATTATAGCTGTTGAATCCATCAAACAACTCAGAAAAGAGGGGGGAAATATCAGATCGAAAACACATAATTTCACTTGGTTTTTATCTAAGATGCAGGGATACTCTATTTGACTGAAACAGTGTGTTTTGATGGTCAAAGCATGCACCTTGCATTTAAATCATAAAGCACCATTACCCCAACTGAAATGCTTATTTATTACTATCTTACTTTTTGCCCCAAGCGAAGATCCCATTTGAGAAGGCTATCATTCTTTCTAACAAAGACACCTTTTGACTCAGAGTATCAGTTTTTCGGTTATTTTTCATATAGTAAAATACTGACTACCTCAAGGTCTAGCTGGAAAAGATGAATTTCCCTTTCTTACCTTATAATGCTTTTTGAGATTATGCCTGACAAAATTGGTCATCAAGTTTTAAGCTAGTTTAAGCAAGTCAAAAGGGTAAATTTGGCTGTCAAATGCACAAAATTCTATTGGTTTGTTGCACACATCAATTGTAAAACTTTCTTGTGGAAAGGGATTGAAATTAAAGATTGCATTTTGAGTAAATTCTCATGTCTTGTAACGAATATGTCAGACACAAAAATAAATTCAGTTTAATTGCACTTTTAGTTCTATTTTAGTAGAGATGCTAATATTTTGTCATCTAGTTTCTATTACAGTTTAGTTCATAATTTGATTACATTGATGTTTCTCCTCAACTATCTTATTAGAATTCTTAATTGTTTACTTGAATATCAATTTTATAATGCTTCATTCTTTTCGGAAGTGTATGTACGTACAAACTATGACGTAAATGAATTGTATCTGGATTGCAGGGGAAGGAGTTCAAGTGGCTCTTTCTGCATTCAAAAAAGATGCACAAGTGGCTAATGTAGAGTATTGTGCTCATGTGAAACTAAGGCGTCCTGTTTTCCAGAAAGACCGGTCACTTACTGCTGGGGAGTTCAAGGTGCTTAATCTTTCTGGTGAATCTGGCGTCACTTTCTCTCTACCAAATTCTTCCATTAATCACAGTGATGAAGCTTGATAATGATTCTCTATTGGAATCTGAGAATTTTATATTAGTACAAATTTAGAATCCTCCTAAGTGATTTCTTCAATGTGGAAAGTGGGTGCTGTTTTAAATCAGGAAGCCAAAAACAAATGGCATTCTTCATTCATTTGAATCTTCTATCTCCATTCATGTTTTGTGCAATGTATAATTTTTCTGATCTCAATGATATTGGAAGAAGAAAATGGTTGCTAATCTTGCAAAGTTTTTTTGTTCCTTTCAATTGTCCAGATCTTATTTGAACGTTTTATATTTTTTTTTTAATTTTAAATTAAGATAATCAGTTCCAATTTTTAGTTGGAAAGTTATACTTCGTTTGTGTTTGAATTATTATCAATATATGTACATATCAAAATAAAAAAAACTCATTCCATGATAGTTGCCGTCAAAAGTTATATTATAAATGATTTAGTCAACTAAAATACTGATGAAATTTAAAACATAACAGTAATCTTAAATCACGCAAAAATAAAGAATTTCAAACACGAGTAACTTCAATTAAGAACAACATTCCAAATGATTCCGTCCATTTTCAGACAAATTGTTCAATTCAATCAAGAACACAACAAAGACAACACAAACCTCCCTATTTTGCAGTCAATCCTACAATGACACCTAAACACTGCATACATAAATATGTAACTAACTAGACATAAAATGTGCAATGTGTATGCTTTTGCGAGTGTAAATAAGTACAAGAATGCGCATAGGTACACACAATCATCCGGAAAATCACAGCTCTGATGATGATGGTGGGCTTGGAGGTGGCTGAAGATGATCAAACATATCATCTGGAAAATCATCAAAGAAGCTTTCAGGGTTTGTGGGGTTGTTACCATTTGAATCCCTTTTCCCAATTCTGCAACTTCCTGATAGATCATAGAAATTTGGAAACCCTAAAAAGGGAATCTGTGTTCCTATTCCAAGTTCTGATGCATCACCAACCAAAGGGTCTCCTCCGAAACCTAATTCATCAATGAAACCAGCAGGGTCATTAGCTCTGGCCAAGAAGAGATCTTGACTTTCCATTGAGAATGGGAAAATCTGAGGGAAACCAATTCCTGAGCTTATGATGTCGGTGCTTATGTAGCTCTCGAACGGTGTCGTCGAAAACTCTTCTTTGATCAAAGTGACTGTGTCAGAACAACTCGTCGAGGGGTTGGTGGTGGTGGAGTTCATGAGATCAGGCAATGGCACCATCTTTATGACCTCTGAATTCTCAGTAAAGGATGATGATGATGAGCGTTGCTGATGAGCCTTTAATGAAGATCCTTCCTCAGATGAAGAACTAAACTTAGGAGTCTACAAACAAATCAATAAAAAAATAGTCTTATGCAAATATAAGGAAACTTAACCAATATATAGTCATTTACAGTATCCATTTGTCCATTTTCAGGGCAAGCAATTTATGGAGATGGGCATAATTAAGACACTCTAAGAATAATTAACAAGACAGATAGTGACCCAAACAGATAAATCTAGTCCACTTACATTATATATATATATATATATGTATATGTATATATATCAGTTTTAACACCATAGTCATGATGACCATGAAGTGGTAATGTTTTTAAGAAAGGAGTTTATATCATATCTGATATATGTCTGCATTGAATAATTCCTGGCTTGAATAAAAATAAAGCAAAAGAAGAGAACCAGAACTGAAGCCCAGTATTAAAATAAATGGGGGGAAAAGATAGGAAGAACCAGAGAATTGCTGCAAGAAACCGCAAACACTTAATCTTTTAACTTCCATGGAAATTTAAATCACAAATCGATGGAATAAGAAATTGACTGTAATACATGATTCTAAAGTATCATACTTGGATTAAAAAACACGAAAAGAAAAAATTCCTCAATTACCTCCAGAGGGGGAACATTGTGGAAACAGGGGACTTTATTTTTGTTCCTGTTGGATTTTGATTTGGATGATGATGGTGGTGAGGAATGTAGAATCCTAGCGATCCTCTTTTGCCTACTACTCCAAAAATTCTTAACATCATTATCCGTTCTTCCTGGCAAATAAGACGCAATCTTTGCCCATTTGTTCCCAAATTGTGCCTGCATCTCAATCACTACCCTCTCTTCATCCAGAGAAAATTTGCACCCACTAATTCGAAAAAACAAAAAACAACAAAGTCCCATCAAATAATTTCAACTATAAGCTTAAGTACTCAAATCAAAATCATCCCAGCAACAACATAGAACAACACTCAAACAGAACTTTCATCAAACACCAAATCGACACAAGAAGGTATATAGAGAAGAGGAACGAGTAATACTTCTTGAGATTTGGACGAAGCTTATTGACCCAACGGAGACGGCAAGATTTTCCGGTGCGTTGAAGAAGGCCCTTGGATCGAATGGAGCTCCAGTCTCTGGGGCCATACTTGTTGACATGGCTTAGAAGCACTTCGTCTTCGTCGGCTTTCCATGGCCCTTTCGTTATAGGCCCTTGATCCTTCTTCTTCACTTGCATTTCTCTCTGCAAATCTCTCTGTCTCTGCGTGAACAATGTCTGTGTTTCTGTGTGTGAGTGTGTTTTGTATTCTCTGTCGAGTTCTATGTGACGGTTTAGGCGGTTATTCCCATTTCCCTCCCATTACCAAGCCCACGTTCCTGAAGTATCGTGTTTCAAAACGATTGTGGAATGACCAAATTGACCCTCGCCAAGCTCAGCGAGTGCGAGGAAACATAGGATTTAGGGCTGATTTGTTACTGATTGGGCCGTAGAGTCCAATTGCTTTTTGGTAAAAGTTGGTAATTGCTCCCTTTGTTCTTTACAAAAAAAGAATTTTTTTAGATATAACTTGTTTGTAATTGCTCTGCGCGGGGAGCAAATTTTAAGGGTAAAATAAAGGAAAAATTAAAAAGAATGATTAAGAAAAAGAAATATTTATTAACATGGGCTTTAGAAATTGTAATTATTTTAAAGAACTAAAAATTAAAATTTTAGTTCTTTAATCACAAAATTAACTTGGCCAAACTCCCTACATCTTCTCTAACTTCATCTTCTCAATTATTAGATGTATAGCTATCAATTAATATTCTCTCCTCAAACACCTTAAATTGAATTAACTTTTTTTTATTGATATTTTGTGATATGACAGCTTATTTATGAATTTATTGTTTAAGAATTTTACATTTTAGTATTTTTTATTTTTATAACATTATTTCTACTGTGCATGCTGTTTAAGTTTTTTTCCCATGAAAAATCACATATTTTCTTAAAATTACATTATAAGATTTTTGTGATTTTTTAAAACATTTTTTTAAAATAATAAAAGCCTAGAAAGAAATTGGTTTCTAATATTTATAGATTTTAGAGGTTATTTTAATTATTGCATCATCTAATTTCATCTAGTCACCTTATATTTGACTGTTCAAAAGTTATTCCCTCTACAAAAGATCTGATTAAGAGCAAATGTCCTGTCTATTGGCGCCAATTTCAAATGGAGATTTGAACTTTAGAGCTTTAGAAGATAAAAGATTTAAGATTAAGATTCAAGATGAGTACAACTATTACAAACGTCCAACCATGACACAATACAGTGATATCATGGATAAACTTAGACTTTGAAGAGATATATAATGGATATTTCAGAAGGGAGGAAAAGGCAATACATGATAAAACACTTGGACAATAGAAATCAAATAGATAAGTCCAAAATACATTAGACTTTATGATACACAGTTATCAAACATACACGTTAGACATGATGATTCATGTCATATTTCTTTTCGGACGTAAAGCAATTGAACAATTTTCATTTTTACTACCAAAGTAACACATTTGATGGTAAAATGAAATTGTCAAGAATCTTAGAAGAACAGTCAAGAATTTCTGGTCAAGGTGGTTTGTTAATATATTGCGTCTTTCACTCTCTACGTTTGTCACTTTTGCTGATCTTATTGCTCCAGTTACAATTAATTTTGCTTCAACTACAAAAAATTCATGGAAAAATAAAAGAGGTTCACAATATGCCCCTAATGTGTTTCAAGCACCAGCTAAACATTATTCCAACAGTACAAGTGCTAGATTAAAAAGGCAAAATTGTACTTTATACAAGTATTTCATAAAAATCTCAAAATGTGAAACCATTTTGAGATGTGGGTACTAGGTAACAAATCCTGTAATACATGAAACATCTAATTTATTATAGTACTTGTACTTCTGTTAATCCCCAAGTCACCAATAAAGTGCATGAGTGCCACGTAAAGATGGTATGCATACAAATTGGTCAGCATATTGAAATTCACAGGGAGATAAGTATGTCATCTGTTCATCACCATGTAATTGGAATTAGTGACAAATTGACAGAAGTTTGGCCTCACTACTTTCATTAGTGACATTTGTTCATCACCCACATCTCTTACATCACTACTTTCAGGAGCACTATCATTATTACGAAAATGAGGCCTCAGGTCCGGGAGTAGTTTTGACAGTAGCAGGCAATTGCTGACTTGGTTTTGCTGATGCCACTCTTACAGTTCAGCTAGGAACATAGACATGACCAGATGTTGCATTACTTTTCATTACCTTCACATAAATGTAATAAATCATTAACAAATGTAAGAGATGAATTAGAACCACAAAACAGGAAACTGAATGAATAGGGATTCTCTCACAATCAATGCATAAGATTTTCTTGGTGCATCATCCTGGGCTGTTGGAGCTGAATCAACACTTGTAACAATATTGTTTTGATTCAGTTCAGTAGGGGGTTCAACAACCTCTTCATCAATAACTGACCCTTCTCCTTCATTGTCCAAAGGACCATCAACTTCAGCAACATTATGAATGTGTTCCACCTTTACAGAAGCTGCCGGGTCTGGCATAGGTTGTTCAGGAGCATATTCAACCTCTAGAAACATGAAACAGTCAATTATCAATTTCATACTTTAATAAAAAAAACTATGTAATACACAATGAAAATTCATCCTAACCTGCTTCTGGCTCAGGAACTTTCTCAGTGTTTTCAATTTCATTGACGATTTTTGAGACATGATTTGATTGCAATGTATCTTTATCCTCAATATACCTCAATAAATCATTTAAGACATAGTAGCCTTTGACTTGTGGAGCTAGAAAGAATGTCTGTGTGAACTTCCTTGTCACACCATCCTTCCCAGTTAAGCATCCGGTGACTAAAACTATCACACCTTTATCATATGACTCTTGAGCATCTGCAATTTTTATTTCTACTGTATAGTCCTCATAATTCAGGGACAGAATTTTTTCATTTATTGCCTGCTCCAATTAATGAGTTGAAATTAAAGCAAATCAAGTTGTGTTAATATATGCAAGAGATCAAACTTTCTCAAAGCATACACTAGCAAAAATATTAAGCTAAATATATAAGTTTGAGAACCAAATGCATGACTATGACTATGACTTTGAATAATCTGGTAAAAAAAACGGAAATGTCAGGAATTATCCTTCTATACATGCTCACAGAAGATTAATGAAGTGAAAAGGAAATAAACAAGAGGATGTTTAGTTATTCTTATGTTATAAATTTTTAAATTCTTAATGGTTTTAATTGGGATTGATAAGGTCATGGAAGGATTGGATGGACAACGGCTCAAATTTTCCACCCCGACTATCAATGTAAAAAATTTAATGATTAAACAATTGCTAACTAATTATAATGTTAGGAAAATTATAATACAAAGATATAAAGCAGTAATCTGGTCAAGTTTCATGCATAGTCATCATTGCTTTTAACCTTCTAGTGATACAGCCAAAGTCTGGATGTCAGTTGTCATATACGCAATCTACTATTATGTCCTTTAATGCCTGTTGGTTCTATGACAGCAGAAAAAGCACAAGGTATCATTGTTCATACCCCACTTGCAAGCCCGAGACTAAAAGCTATAGCCCTTCAACAGTTTTGTCCTACCAAAGTCTTCTCGGTTATTTTACATGTCAGTACTTTCCATACCCAACTACAATTTTTTTGAGAATATTCCTCTTAATATATAGCTATCAATCATCAATTGCTGAGACATAAATTCAGCACATGATAGTAAATACACAGCCCTATATGTTAGCCATTTCAGAATTAAAAACACTCCCACTACTCCACTGCATATGCAGAGATGAAGTGCATGATGGTACATATGTAAAAAAAATTATGAAAATGATAAAAAAAATAAAATCTAATCCCAAAGCCTCCATAATGACCTCAGGGCCTTTAGGTTATTTGCATCTGTGACAATTGGATTGTTATATCATCTAGATATGGTTGGGAATGGAAAAATAAGGTTTTTTTTTTGTTTGTGTTACAGGTGAAATATATATTCATGGCCTGTTAAACTTACTTCCATAGTTGTCATTGTCGTCATCGCTCCATTGCCATCTGGTCGGCTTAAGAAACTTGAATCCTGATAAAATTTGTGCACCAAGTTGGGAGATTGATATAGAATATGATAATATTGCTCCACAAAGGCATTGCCAACCACTTCAGCCTTGGGGGCAAGGCCAGGGGTTGCTTCCTGCGTTGCCATCTAAGAAAGTACAAGCAAATGAAATCATTAACCGAGCTAGTTATTTCATATGAAAGAATAAAAAAAGTCATTTAATGAAAATTGATAGTAAATAATCAAAACCAAACCTGCAAATATAATAGGAATATAACCGCTAATATGGATTATAAAGAGAAAAGAAGACAAGAAACTTAAAAATTGATTGCAATAGCCACAGCTCCCTCAAAATTGATTTCTTGGTGAACAAAAATGTGGAATGCTTAGTTTAATCACTTGAGCTAATTATGAAGGGGACCAACATTTACCAATGACTTTCACCCTCGGTCCAGAACAGCTCTCTCTGTCTGTCTGTCTGTCTATCTATCTATCTCTTGCTCGATCCAGATGATTGCCTAAAATCAATGCCCAGTTTATGCTTCAAAGGTCATAGGTAAGGCTTCCCCAGCAGAATCTCATTGAAGTAATTAGCTGCAAAATAACAGATGCTCTGAAGAGAGATAGATAGAATCTGACCGTTGCTAAACAAAGGTCCTCAGCATTGTTTCCGTCGACCAGCACCGGGCCTGGATCTGCTTTGCTGATCTTCGACTGGCTGGTTTTTGTTGATCTCCCACTGGTTCTCCATTGTCGACGCGTTTTTGCCACAATTTGGAGCAACGATTTTTTCATCAGCTAGTGTCGGCGTTTTCGTCATGGTAGCTGGTTTTCAGTCTTCATAGTGGTCTTTGCCTTAAAGCTGTTCCTGTCGACCAGTGTCGAACCTGGGCTTGATTAGTTGATCTCAGATTGGTTTGCTTTGCTGATCAGTGACTGGTTTTTAAGTATATGTAAGGCAGGGGATTTGATTTCACCTTCATATTTTCTGCCAGATTTGTTCTCATCTCTTCAGGACGAAGATCGATGCATAAGACATCGACACGAGATGGTTTTGTCCTTCGACGACAATTCTTCCAAGGGGTTCATGCACGGAAGAAGGTTTTGCCCTTCGACGGCAGTTCTTCCAATCTCTTCGCTTCCTCCCGCTACAGTGACCTGGAAAAAAAATAAGGAATCATATATTAGAAGTGTAAGAGGACGAAGAAAACTTTAGAAATGAAGAAGAAATTGATAGAGGGAGGTTGAGAGATCGACTGGAGATGGAAGGGAGGGGATTTGAACCTAAAGAGAAATGGTAAACAAACCCATGTGTGTTGAATTCGGTTGATTAGCTCCCTTGAATCTCGATCTGTGATACAGAGATGCAAACATATTTCAGGATTGAAAACGTACGTGGCAGATGTAGAAATAGGAAAGGGCGGGAGGTTTGAAAACTTTTAAAAATAGGATTCAGAGTTCAAAGTACTGTTACACAAAGCGAGAGGTTTTTTTTTAAGGCAGCCGTTTTTCCCTTATGAACAGTGATTTGAGTCAGGAGCCATTTTTGAGCATTCGCTTGGTGGAATAGTATTAATAGATATATAGTGATTTGAGTCAGGAGCCATTTTTGAGCATTCGCTTGGTGGAATAGTATTAATAGATACACTAATAGCATGTCTGAAATTTTTAGTACATTTTCCCCATTAATTATTGGTTAATTCCAGTACATTAATTATCCACTCATCCAGCCCTTTCCATAAATAAAGGTGTTTTTTGAAAAAATTTGGTAATATGTTTTTTTACATATTTATTATCTTTAACTAATTTTATCTAAATTTTTTATAGAATTATGAATTTATTTGTATCTTATAAAAGCTTAAAAAGGACCGAAAAGAGAATTACTTTTAGTAAAAAATAAATTTATTTTGTTAAAAAAAGAATCAGTTTCTTTTTGTGCAAGAAAACTTACCACGTTTGTCCTATTTATAAGTCTCTTTTAATTAAATCCACACACCAAAGAGATATAGTTAACTCAATGATTATGGGATAAATTTACAACTATGCCCTCATTTATGAATAAGTACTTTTCAACTCTTTCTTCTCTATCTATCTTTAAATTATTTCTTCATTTGTATAATAAATAGAGGCAACATTGTCACAATCCCATTTACTATATTGAAACTGGATTTATAAATAGGATCAAATTTTTTTATCAAAAATGATTTTTAAATAGAACCATTATATTAGCTAACATCTCATTTTATTCATTTGCACTTGGAAATTTTTAATTTTATTTGTAATTAAGTCTTCACAAATATAATATTTCTCATAAATCTAAGCTACTGTACCAAATACCCATTTATATTTTAAATTGGATCCTCTTCGTGAGAATGGCCCTTCAATAGAGCTAAGAATACGGGCCAACCCACGGGTTGCGGGCTAGCCCGCACAAACATGAGGCCCGCACTTCTGCGGGCTGGCAAAATGCCAACCCTAACTTGTAGTGTGCGGGTTGCAGGCCAGCCCGCTGGCCCGCATTGTTTTTTGAAAAAAAAATTATTTTTTAAAGAGGATTGAAAATATGAGACACATATATATGAGTCATTAAATTTACCTTTTTAGCATTAATCATTTTTCTTATAAAAATTTAAAAACATAATCTACAATTCAAGAGATAAAGTTATTAAATTTGTCGAAGTTTATAAAAAAAATATAAACTCATCCTCAAGCAACTAAGATAAAATAATTTTGTTTAAAGAAGAAGCGAAGAGGCTAAGATTTTGTCTCTTTAGATTGGGAGGTACCAAGATAGGAGTGAAAAATTTATAAGTTTTGTAAAATTATTATATGTAAAATAAAAAATAAAAAATTTTACAGGCTGGCCTGTATCAACCCGCGGACTATGCGGTGAGGGCTTGTGCGGCTCACATTTTTACAGGTTGAAATTTTCCCAACCCTAACCAGTCAAAACACGCGGACTCGCGGGTTGGGCCCATATTACCGGCTCTACCTTCAATCCAACACCCTTCCACCCCCAATATAAAATGCAAACAACATGATGCCAAGTAGAAAAAGCGTCACCTCCACGTCACCTTGGGGAAAAAAATTAGAGGGGTTCTAACAATTATAAAGGTTGCGAGTTTGAGCTGATTCGTGACAAGGAGTAAATTTGGATCATAAATTTTTAGGAATATATGAATTTACCTCTCTCAATAAATATATTAAGCCAGTATTGTTACTCTCGTCACCCTTTTTATTTGATCAATTAAGAACAGAACTGCTTACATCAGCGTTGGAGACAAAAAAATGCCCCTAAAATAGTTTCCCAAACGAATAAATCTCTTGGTTGCCTAATTTTTTGTTCAAAAAGAATAGAAAAAAAATACAAGAAATACTATTTAAACTTCAAAATACCAAATTAATCTTGTTGCTTATAAAATTATAGATATTAATAGAGTTGGTAATTCAGACCCACCACAACCAGCAGGCTAAATAGGACGGGCTTGTGTAAGGCGAGCTGGCATTTTGCGAGCTCGAGCTTGCCTAGGCAGGTTGGCTGGTTAGTCTGCCAACTTGCCAACTAATTATTTTTAAAAAAAAAAACTTGTCACCATTTTTTTTAACTCTCTCCCCTCCTTTATCTTTCACCTACTTACATCACAATCCCTTTTGTGCATTGGTATCAGGCAAACATTTTCACTCTCACATCTCTCTCTTTTTCATCCATTCATATTATAAAAACATATAAACACCTCTATTTTTAATTTAATAATAGTAGAATAAATAAATATAATATAAAAATAAAAATAAACAAAAAGTGTATGATAAAAGGCATCAAATAGGAGTTAAACACACCATCAAAAAAAAAGAAAGTGTATTTGGCTTTTTTGTGTTAAGCGAATTTGGAAAAAAATATAAAAATATTTTTAAACGGGCCAACTCGAGTAGCCCGCGGGCTTAACAAGAGTGGGCATGCACAACCCGCTTATAGCCAACCAGAGCTCACCACTTTTGGTGGGCTAGCTGGTTGGCGAAGAGACTCCAGCCCGAATTACCAACTCTAAATATTAACTATAAGCGTATAATAATTTACAACTCATTTTAGTAGAAAATCGCTAATATGATATTTTAAAATTCAAATGGTATTTTCTTATCTGTTTTTTTTAAAAGAAAAAGTTAGATACTATCACAACTTCATATAAAGTTTGAAAACTATAAAAGAGAAGGGACCCTTCCATGGCAGTAAATACATATAATCTTCCCAACTTTTCCTTCGCTTATGAAAATATGACAGACTACCATTGGCCTACCTATCTCTTCTCTGATATAATCAGTTTGAAGAAGGATGAACAAAGATTCACATCATCAGGGGTTAGCGTCCCTAAAAAATATGAACTCCTAGGATCTTGTCAAAGGAAACGTAGCCATGCAAGATAAGATATTCCCAGTGTCCTTACCTTCCTCCATGAGTCCCCAGGCAAAGGGAGGTTGGGTTGCCCTTGATGGAGCGTCATTCAGGAAAATTGGGGAAAAGTCTCATTGAAAATTTTATCGGTGAGAATGACCTAATAAATTTTTAGACACAAACTGCAAATTTTGAACGCATAGAATACCGATACTCTGATTTAAGTCATTCTCACCTATAAAAATTTCAATGGGGACTTATCCCCAAAATTTCAGCATCTCTGAAAAATCTTAACTCTCAGGTCGGCGGGACCTTGTCAAAGGAAATGTAGCCGTGCAAGATAAAATATTTCCAGTTCCTTAATAACTCTGTCACATGTTTGAACCCTGGATGTTGTGTTGCACATCCCACGATTCACCTTCCTCCTTGATCCCCTTGGCAAGGGGAGGTTGGGGTGCCATTGATGGAGCGTCATACGAGATAAAAAAGAGAAGAAAATTGGGGACAAATCCTTCAATAAATTTTTTATTGGTGAGAATGACCTTATAATTTTTTATAAACAGAACTGCAAATTTTGTACACAGAGAGTACTAATACTTTGATTCAGGTCCTTCTCATCAATAAAATTTGCAATTGAGGACTTATCCCCCATTTGTCTGAAAAACTCTCACACATAAAGTAGCAAATGAATAATCTGTACAAAGTCAGTCAGAATATGTCCCTCAGTTCATTCAAAATACATGGACAAGGCAACAACTAATGATTATAACACTGATGAGGGTTTGGAGGTATATAGAATTGCTCAAACCAATGTTTTGGGGCAGCTGGGTGAATTTTATAAGCTAAATCTACAAAACGATTGCTGCTGCAAGAAATCACAGTTCCAATGGAATACTTTTCTACAAGCAGACCCTTTTCTTTAAGCCACATATGGAATCTGAGCCTAGGCTTAATACGGTTCTCTAGATTATAAGCCAAAACTGCAGCCACAGCGGTCAGACACTTTAAAGGGATTCCTAGTTCCTGACAGAAGAATTTCACCTTCTTATCTATAACTTGAGTTTTCTGGTGCAAAATTTTAGGTGCTCTTTTCACCATGGTACACAGATCTGAGAATTCAAACCCTAAATGTAGAAGGAATTCAGACCTTTTCTGTAACTCCCACCTATTGCCATGCAAGCGACCTGCAATATTTATAGTTAAAGCATTTTCTCCAAAGCCCAAGCCATGCAAGAAATTCAATTTCCTCAATCTATGATTCCGGGAACTTGAAGCACAAATTTTCTCTAAACCAGCTTGGTATTCTTCATCCTGGTCTTCATTAGGATGGCTTGCAAGATAACTTAATAACAAGTTATGATTTCCATCCTTCATTTTGTTGAAGAACCACTCATGTAAATTCAAAGTTCTCATGACATTAGGCAGATTATCCATCTTGTTTGTCCCCAATACATGATCATATCTTTTACTAACATCCTCCAGGATTTTAGGGCTCAAGCCAAAGTGTTTCAATAGCTTTGACACAGAAATCAAATGAATCTGCAAATCAAGATTCAACAACTCTGGGGCTTTTAAAAGTAAAAGTGCTACTTCCTCTTTTGTGACACCAAATCTACAGAAATACTCTGCCTTTTGAATCAACTCATCTTCCCCATATTCAATAAAAATGGCTTTTGCTTTTCCCATGAGCTCCCCTAACTTTCCCTTCTCACCATTTAAATTATAGAACACTCGAATTTTTCTACATACTTCATGCCAAGACTCTATGTTTTCTTCTACAGATCTTGCCAATTCAAAATCTAAAAATACTGACTTCAGATCAGTAAACAGACCAATTTCACCATCAAATTCATCTTCCTCGCCTAAGATATTGGGGAAAGCTAGACATATCCCAACCACTTCAACATTACCAAACCCGTACTTCTTAAACTCACAGAGTTTAGATTTCAATTCTTCAGGATTTCTCCTGAAAATGGAACTACATTCCTCATACAACTTACCCAACTTATCCCACGGAAACCCAAAACCTGAAAGCGCACAAGCTGCATCCAGAATTGACCCATCTTCAGAAAAGAAGACCTTATTCACAGGCAACAACCCAGAAACGCCATTGTTATAATCTATGCCTATGCTTTCAAAGAAAAATTCGAACTCATCGATGGGGTGGTACCTGAGGTATTTCTCGAAATCTCTCGAAAAAGCGGAGGCCGAGAAATCCACCTTTACAATGAGATTAACGAGGGAAATGAGGGAGTTTTTGCCAATCTGATCCGCAAATACAAAAGGTAAGCATCGAGTTTCGTGGAGGTAATCGGTAAGGACTTCCTGGGCTTGACGAACAGCAAATTTTTGGTACCTTTTGGGGATTTTTGAGGATTTCAGGAGCTTCCTTGTGGTGGTTGTGGAGGTGGTAGAAATGTGGCGGAGAAAAATTTTGGGAAATAAATTCATGAACATGCTTGAACCAAAGCTTCTAAGCCTTTGGTTTCTTCATCATCCAGAATTGATGTGGAAATGCCGCGAGGATCTTCGGGCTGAAGAAATGAATAAAAGAGCAGGAAATTGGATTGACTGATGGAATACTCACTCAGCCACTTACGCCTTAACTTGATGGTAATTAATTTAAAAAGAAAAAAAAAGTTAAGGTGCAAGTATTTTGTCAACTACCCTAAAATATTTTATTGCATATCTTTTTTTTTGTCAACAAGTATTTTGTTGTATATTCAACCTTAAGTATTTTTTAAGTTTCGCTAAGCATTTTAAAGTATTTTTTAGGTTTTGATGTTGAATGCATAAAAAAAATATTTTAGGTCTTAGAAGCACCTTAAAAAATACTTTAAAATGTTGAATGCACAAAAAATATTTTAGAGTGTTGGACACATATAAAGAAATACTTCAAAATACTATATGCATCACAAAATACTTTAGGATAATGGATCCACATGAAAAAAAATACTTCAGGGCATCAAATGCACATTGACCTATTAAAATTTTAGTTAAATTAGTCATTCATAAAAAATACCATATCTCAATTAATTAAAATTTTCTCTTTAATCATTAGTATATCATTGAGACAACATATAAGAATGAAGAAAAATGATTAAGGTATTTTAAGAAAAACATGTCTTATTTATTATAATTAACTAACTTACCTAACTTTCTTAATTTAATCAAATTAGTTAAATAGGTTTTAGATTGTGTTGTCGGAGTTTTCTTTGGGGGAGTACATCTTCTTTTCATAAGCCACATTTAATATCTTGGGATACAGTATGTAATCGAAAGGAGGATGACAGGTTAGGTTTCCAACAAGCACGATACTAGAATCGGGCTTTTATGACTAATAGAGTGTTTGAGAAACACCCAAACCGCTGTTTCAGAAGTTCTTTTCCGCCAGTCAAGATAAAACTCATCTCCCATACTTACTTCATAAATCATAAAATCTATTCTCAAAAGCTAATCCAAACACACACTAAACTAGGTTGGGCATTGATCAATAAACGAGAGTTGCTTTGGATTAAGTTGCTCCGTGAGAAATATAAAGCAGGTAATAACCTTCTGCCAAAGGTTGGGAAATGACAGTTGGGTTGTCTACATGGCGAGGAATTCATAATTGTTGGGATGTGGTCAAAGAGAGTGTCTTATGGCGCATGACTAATGGTTTGAGTACGTCCTTTTGGAAGGCTATATGGGTCTCGCATTTAGACAAATTGGAGAGCTTGACTTTATGTGATCTTTCGGTTGAGGTTACAGAATGGAAAGTAGCTTATTGCATCAGTTCCTTGGGGAGTGGGACTGGCAGAAATTCTAGCAGTGTTACCTCCATATGTTCTTGAATCCATTCAGCATGTCCAAATTAACTTGTCTAGTGGAAATGATTTCCCCGTATGGCGCTACTCATTTGACGGGTCTTTCTCGCTAAGGTTTGCGTATAAATATATAGCTGGCTCATCCCAGCTGAATGCTCGATGCCGGTGGAGACTTCTTTGGAAGCTGAAGGTTCCTCAATGTTACTGCCTATTTATCTGGCTTTGCTATCATGGCAGATTATTTACTAACATGGTGAGGTTTCAACATGGGATACATTCCATAGGAATTTGCAAGATTTGTAAGAATGGTAGTGAAACAATTCTTCATGTTCTTAGAGATTGTCCTAGAATGCATGTTCTTTGAAGGTGTCTCACACCAAGTGATTGGCCTGATTTCTTCTTTGAGGTAATGGACCGACATGAATGGCTTAATTGGTGCTTGAGGAGATGTGACTTGGTGCGTGGATATGATTTCAAGTTATGGTTCACATTATTATGCCGACATATTTGGTTGGCAAGTAATGATCGTTTATTCAATAATCATGGTTGGAGGGAGGAAGAAACAATTGCTTGGTCTCGTGCTTGCTTATCTTGGGGATACCCGAGTTTGGTTAAGTCAAAGAGTAGTGTACATCTACCTCACGCTGTTTGGCTACCACCACCGCCAAATATGGTGAAAATCAATGTTAACGGTTTACGAAGGGAGTCATCCGGGTTGTGCTTTAATTTTGTGGGGGGCTATTGCTGGATCATGATGGTGAGTTTCTTCAAGGTTTCATGTACCGAGTTGAAAAAGGATCCAATATTACAGCTAAGGCGTGGTTTGGGGCCTTAAGCTTGCATGGGATAGGCACATGTGCCATGTCATTGTGGAGAGTGATTGTGCTAAGGTGATCCAACTGATTCAGTCATGTGTTTCTTTGGAGTATCTAGATTACATTGTGCTTACCGAGATCCAAGAGATGTTGGCGAGAGAATGGGATGTGGAGTTGGTGCAGTGTGACCGGGAGGCTAATTCAGTGGCAGACGCAAATGGCTAAGGAAGCTGGGCATATGGCAGTTGATTTGCTAGTTGTGGATACACCTTCATATCATATTAGGTGTTTCCTATTGATGGATCATGAGCATTGGCATTCGCATAGAAGCACGACAGCTTTTTTTTTTTTTTTGATCAAAGAAGCACAACAACTTAGTACCTGAGCTTTTCTCTATTACTATCAAAAAAAGAAAGAAAGAAAGAGTACATGATTATGTCTAAAACGTATGTGTGGAACAATATAGGAACTGAATTCAAATCAACATTGAAATCAAACGTTATCTTAATTACATGGAAAAAGTATTGAAGTTACATGAAACCAAATCCCCTTAGTAAACGGATTATTCATCAAACTCAAATCAAATTTTTATGAAATTATAGGATGGAAGCCAATGACTAGAAATAATAAAGAGCAAAACCAAAATTCAATCAAACTGCGAAGAATTAAATTAATATTAACCCATCAAAATAAAAATCCTTGTTTAATAGTTTTTGTTGGATTAGAAACTACCCTCAGAGAGCTTTTAAATGACAGATCATTTGCCCTGTTTAAATTTAAATTGACAAAATTACGTCCACAGGAAATTAACCTCTGAAAATTGTGTTTTGAAAAAAAAAAAAAAAACTCGACCTCACAAAATCCATTTTTTACATTTCATAGATTTCATGCCCTGCAAAATCGATTTTACTGATTTTTCGAGCCTCCTTAGCAGTTAATTAAAAATAAATAAAAATATTAAATGTTCTTGAAAAAGTAAATAGTTGAAATAAAATATAAATTATATCAAAATATATTTAATATAAAATATATTAAAAGAGATGGTCAAGATTTCTTTAACTTATAAAAATATCTATTTTAAGGCTATTCTTAAATATAATTTAAAACATATGCTCGGAATCTTAGCCATATCATCAGATTAAACTAGCTAACTCATTTAACTCAAATTAATTTGGTATTTGAAAATCAAAACCTGACTCATCATGCAGGTTAAACAGATATGAACCCACTTATTAATTCATAAAAATATACACGTAATCTCAGATATATCATATTTTAAATTCTAAAATGATAGATCAACCGCTGGTGTGGGTGTGTGTAAAATACTAATTCTTTTGCCATTCCAAATCCTCCTTTTATTGGTAAGGAATCTCTAACCATTCTGTTATTAAATTATTATATCTATTTTTTTTTTGCCAAAAGTTATATCTATTAATTCACTTTAAATTTTTATACCATAAGGATAAGGATTATTATCCGAATTATCTGAAACTGGTTATCTAAAATTGGCCAAACAAATTAAAGAAACAGATAAATTACTAGCTAGCATTAAACCCAGATAGGCAAACATTTCTTTTTCTAGCTATATAAACACTTTGAGTCTCAGCAATATTCCCATACTTACTCATCCTTCTATTTTCTCTTCTTTCTTCGTTTGTTCTCTCACTTAAGTCACAATGGCTTTCGGGAAAATCTTCTTTTGTTTTCTATGTTTTCTCAGTCTCTTTCTTTTTATGAGTAATGCCCTTAATGTTACTCATGATGGAAGAGCTATCATCATCGATGGCCAACGTAGGATTCTTATCTCTGGTTCGATTCACTACCCTAGAAGCACTCCTGAGGTACGTATAATTTTCAATACTCATATATATATATATAGACACATATATGTAGTATTATCATTTGTTTCTCCTTAAACCAGGGATGTGTTTGCTTATATTAATTATATATGTTATAGATGTGGCCTGATTTGATTCAAAAAGCAAAAGAAGGAGGGCTTAATACGATTGAGACTTATGTGTTTTGGAATGGTCATGAGCCAGTTCGTCGTCAGTATGATTTTTCTGGGAATTATGATCTCATCAGATTTCTCAAGACCATTCAAGAGGCTGGACTTTATTCTATTCTTCGTATTGGTCCTTACGTTTGTGCTGAATGGAACTATGGGTATGTTTAATTTTTTTAGGGCAAATTATATCTAACTCCTGGACAAGAGAATATATGAGAAAATAGTCCCTTGAAATCTCAAAATTATATTTAAATCCCATAAGACTTTTTTGTAATAAATTCCAATTCCGTTAATAAGTCCATAGGCGTATTATTGACAAGTCTAGCGGCGTTCGTTAACAAGTTCAATGGGGGTCCATTGGCAGGTCTATGAACGTTGTCCATTGACAAGTCCATTATTGGAATGTATTGCAAAAAAATTTCATGGGGCTTTTTGGCAATTTTGAGGTTTCAATGGACCATTTTTTTTATATTTTCTCTTGTCCGGTACCTGAATGTAATTTTCTCATTTTTTATTAATTAATAATTAATTAATTCCCTTTTTTCTTCTTATTACTGTTAGTTTGAATAATATGTTATTACTATAATTATTTTTAGGGGTTTTCCGGTGTGGTTGCATAATTTGCCTGGTATTGAGATGAGGACAGCAAATAATGTATTTATGGTGAGTTACTTATTTCAATTAATTTTTTTTTACTTTATATTGTTCTTTTATGTATTATTATAATAAAATTATTTATTATTTGGTTTTACAGAATGAGATGCAAAATTTCACTACATTGATCATAAATAAGATCACCGAAGAGAACCTACTTGCTTCTCAAGGCGGTCCCATAATCCTGGCTCAGGTATATAATAGATCATAAATATTAACATTTTAAAAATTCTTGCACAATTATTGAATCAAATTAATTAATTAAATTGAGTTATTTTCTCAAATTAATAGATCGAGAATGAGTATGGGAATGTTATGGATCTTTATGGAGATGCTGGGAAGGTGTATGTAAATTGGTGTGCTTCAATGGCTGAGTCTTACAATATTGGAGTTCCATGGATCATGTGTCAACAAAGCGATGCTCCTCAACCAATGGTAAAATTATTTAACTAATATTTTTTTTCAAATAGTGTTCAAATTAATTATCTTTTTTCTCTAATTATACTTTTCATTGATTCAATTTATCAGATCAATACGTGTAATGGTTATTATTGTGATCAGTTCACACCCAATAATCCCAATAGTCCTAAGATTTGGACTGAGAACTGGGTAGGATGGTATGTCCCCCAAATCAATTTTATTTTAAGTTTTATTTTTGTTTATTAATAATCATTAATTCATTCAACTTTATTCATAAAATTTTTTTTATGATTATTAAAGGTTCAAAAGTTGGGGTGGTCAAGATCCACACAGAACAGCTGAAGATGTTGCTTACGGTGTAGCCAGATTCTACCAAACTGGAGGAACCTTACAAAACTATTATATGGTAAATTATATATATATGTGTGTGTGTGTGTGTGTGTGTGTTTGTGTGTGAGTGTATTAAATTAATCAAAATAAAATTGTAAGATTATAATTAATGAAAAAATCATTTTATTGTTATAGTATCACGGTGGAACCAACTTTGGTAGAACTGCTGGCGGTCCATACATTACAACCTCGTATGACTATGATGCTCCACTTGATGAATTTGGTATGTCAAAAAATTAATTACATGAATTTGATTTATTATTTATTTAGATATATTTGCTCAACATATAACTTTAAATGAGTGCGATATCATAATTTGATTACATTATTTTCAGGAAACATTGCTCAGCCAAAATGGGGCCATCTCAAGAAGCTTCACGAAGTTTTGAAATCAATTGAGAAAAACCTTGTCTACGGCAATGTCAAAGAAACCGATCTTGGAAATTCTGTCAAGGTAATTAACTATAAATGAATTAAGAATTATCAATTGTCACTGATTATTATTTTAGCACAGAAAACTCTGCTCGTTATTATAAGTTACCCGTAATTCATTCTCATATATCAAGAAATATTAATATTGTAGGCCACTGTGTATTCTACAAAGGGATCATCAAGTGTGTTCTTGAGCAACAGCAATACTACTTCAGATGCAACAGTTACATTCAATGGGAAGCAATATACAGTTCCTGCTTGGTCCGTTAGCATTCTTCCTGATGGTGAAACCGAAGAGTATAACACAGCAAAGGTGAGATTTTCGGTACAATCATGTATCTTTCTATTAGAGGCAATCCTATTTGAAGCATTGTTGGATACTAGATATAAGCACTTCTCTATACAGGGATTCAAACTTTGGTTCGCCACGTTATGAGGGACTGACCATTTTCGTTAAACTCAACTTCTGTTGGTCTTTACAACCCTATTTTAAATGAATGTGTATTACCTAGAATCTAACTTAAATTTTCTTTGTGAAAAATTAGATTAATGTTCAAACCTCTGTTAATAAACATTGGCCAAACAAAGCTGAGAAGCAGCCAGAATCATTGAAGTGGGTGTGGAGGCCAGAGAATATTCATGATGCTCTTCAAGGGAAATCTCATTTTTCTTCTGCAAAGAAACTCATTGATCAGAAGGAAGTCACTAGTGATGTTAGTGACTACCTTTGGTACATCACCAGGTAAAATAATCATTCTCATTTCTATGATCTCTCTGTTGATTTAATTAATAGCTCTTTATTATAGTTTTAAGAAAAATCTTTAATTTTTTTCTTCTTCTTTCTTATAGCCTTCAACTCGATAAAAATGATCCTATTTGGAGCGATGACATGTCTCTCAGAATTAACGCAAGCGGTCAAGTAATTTATGCATATCTCAATGGACAACATATTGGTAAAATTAAAGGAACCTTGCTTTGTATTTGCTTCATTTTCTCATAGATTAACTATGATTAGTTTAATTAATACTTTGTTTGATGGATACGCAGGAATTCATTGGGCTAAATATGGCGTTCTCTATGATGATGAGGTTGAATTTAAGATCAAGTTGAACAAAGGAAACAATGTGATCAGTTTACTTAGTGTCGCTACTGGACTACAGGTACCATAAAATTGATATTCAAATTAGTTAGTGCAAAATTACATGCATTGAACGAGTTATATATGTTATTTTGATATACTTATAATGATATATCTCTTTTGTTTGCATAGAATTATGGATCGTTCTTTGACACATGGCACACCGGTCTAGTTGGACCGATTGAGATAGTTGGTAAAAATGGCGACGAGACAATCGTCAAGGACTTGTCTTCTCACAAGTGGCAATACACAATTGGGTTGGATGGTTGGGACAAAAAGTTCTTCAGTGAAGAGGCTAGTCCTAACACCAAATGGGCATCAGATCAATTACCCATAAACAGAAGCTTCACTTGGTACAAGGTACTTGGATATTTACAACTTATATTATTTTTTTGTTATACCAATGGTCAAGATGCAGATAATTGATCTAATTTATCTATGAAATTAAATGTGCTAGACCACATTCAGAGCTCCTCTTGGAAAAGACCCTGTAGTGTTAGATTTAGAAGGACTTGGAAAAGGATTTGCTTGGGTCAATGGTAACAATATTGGTCGCTATTGGCCAGCCTACTTGGCTGAAGAAGATGGTTGCAGCAATGACCCTTGTGATTATCGTGGTGAATATTCTGCCACAAAATGTATTTCCAACTGTGGAAAGCCCACACAAAAATGGTTAGTTTTTTTTTTTTTTTCAAATTAAGTGAAGGTGTGTGTGTGTGTATATATAGATTCTTGACTGTCCAAATTTGATTTGAACGGTTTATTAAATATTTTTTAGGTATCATGTTCCTCGATCATTCCTTAGAGATGGTGACAACACATTGGTTTTGCTCGAAGAAATGGGTGGAAATCCATCATTTGTGAATTTCAGAACAATTAGTGTTGGAACTGCGTGTGGAAATGCCTATGAGAACCACTCTTTGGAACTATCTTGCCAAAGTCGTCCAATTTCTGCCATTAAATTTGTCAGTTTTGGAGATCCTAAAGGCACATGTGGTTCATTTTATAAAGGCTCATGTGAAAGCAGCAAGGACGCTCTCTCAATTATAGAGAAGGTAATTAATTTCTTGATTATACACACATTTTTTTGCTTGCGTTAATAATTTTATATTTTATGCTTTCAATTGAGATTAATTAATCGAATGACTAATCTATCTAAATTTGCCTGACATTATGCAGGCATGTGTGGGTAAGCAGACTTGCTCCATCGATGTTTCAGAGAAGACATTTGGGTCAACCAATTGTGGAAATATCACTAAGAGACTTGCAGTGGAGGCAGTTTGTTAGAATTTATAATTTCATATAAAAATTAAGTTTTGTTTTATATAGTCTTAATTATTCAGTTAGTTTGTTACTTAAGTTTCCTTTTTCCTTTTTGTTTGGAATTTTATTTGAATTTCAGTCATGACTTTGTACATATCCTAATCCTGAGTCTACTTTCTTGCTTTTGGGATATAATTTATTGTTATCATAATATTTTTCTTCAGAAAGCTGTGAAATTATCCTATTAATGACATTTAATGTAACACCCTTCACGATTAAGGCCGAGATTTGTTCATAAAAATATAATTAATGTGGAATTAGAGACCGTAATTGATTTGGGACTTAAACAAAGTCAAGCTTCTCAAAATCAGGGTTCACAAAAATTTTACAAAAACTGTTCAATAATGGTCTTACATTCACATTTCAATACAAAATGGCCTGTACAAGTTGATTCCATTTACAAATATTAGAGTGCAAAGTAAATTCCCGACTCACTCGGGTTCCATTTATTTAATAAGGGTTTATACAAAGGTATAAAGCCCATAATTCATAACCTTTGCTTGGGGATTACACAAAACTACATCACAAATCCCAAAATATACCTATACTTCTCACAAAATATCCAATAATATACAATGATAACCAATAACCAAAAGGAACTCATAACACAGAGCTCTACCCACTCTTCATCACCCGTTTGCCTTTCGATCCTTCAGTCCTGTCTAAAATGTTTAATTTTGGGAGAGTGAGATTCTAAAGAATCCTTGTAGTGTCAAATCAATCATATAATGTACAATAATAAGGCATGAAATCAAATCATTATCTATACAAGCAACTACAACGGCAGTTTAACGGCAATGGTTAGTATGACACATGTTATCCCTTACAATTGCTCACGCTATATTGCATCACAACAATCCACACAATATATTTCACCACAGCTGGGATTCATATAAAGCATTTCATCACACAAGCCATACAGGCAAGATTCAAAACTCACAGCCCACGGCTGGATTAACAAACGCCGCCCCACGGGTCGGATTCACAAAGATCCATGTCGATTACGACGGCAGTTCAACGGCCGGCCTAGAGATAACCACTGTCACTCCCTATACGGCTTATGCTAAAGTGTTCACGCCGTAATGGACCATGGTACACAGTTCACAAGTTCAATGATAAGTTATGCATACCAAAACATCATACAAAATATGAGAGAAAAGTCACTACCTTGATCCTTCTGTGCGCGTGTCCTAGAGCCAGTCTCTCCCGAGTAGGGCAAATGTCAAATCCTATATTCATAATTAGGGACGAAGAGTTATACTCTATTCCAAGACTTAATTCACTTAATAATACTTAATTGGTTATCATTATTGCTCTTTTAGAGTCATTAAATACCCCTAACAAAACTCCTAAAGAGTCGGAAGAACTATCCCAAAGATCCCCTTTTGGAAGCACAAAAACTGATTTTTCACTGCTGCACTTCGAGTGAAAATGGTCTCATTCGAGCACAAAAGCCCTCACTCGAGCATTGGTACGGACATCACCTCAAGTGCAAGAAAGTGAAGATAGAAAGTGCTTGCCCGAGAGCACAAAAATTTTTAAAGAAGAGGATCACTCGAGCACAAAATCCCTCACTCGAGTATTGTACGGAGATCACCTCAAGCACAAGAAAGTGAAGACAGAAAGTGCTTGCCTGAGAGCACAAAAATTTTTAAAGAAGAGAATCACTCAAGCATAAAATCCCTCACTCGAGCATGATTATCAGAAACCAGAAAACGCAGAAGGTATGACAGCATTTCCATAATTTTTTCCAAATGATCCAAATGAACCCAAATACCAAACCAAAGCTACTCCCACATAAAAACACCCAAGGAATTCAATTGAATCATTAAACTGACCAAAATCCAACACCATTATCATGCTTTGGTTTGAATCAACACAAATCATCAATTTTCCCAAAATCACTAAACTTAACATTTCAGCCTCCAACAAATCTATCTATCCTAAACTCATTCCAAGATACCATTCTCATGCCAAAAACATACCAAATGAACAGTGGCACTAAATTTTCGGATTCAAGCCAAAATTTCCAGAATTTATAAACTACTTCAAATGGCATGAAACTTAGGGCCCATTTGGTACGATGGAATTAATCTTGATGGAAATGGAAATGGATATGGATATGGAAATGGAATTGAGGTGTAAAAGTATATTTGGTATGTCATGGAAATGAAATATGATTTTTAGGTGAAAATACTAAAATGTCCTTCAAAATTTTTTTCCCAAAAAAATATCATTCAGAGAAGCCCAGAACCTTCTCCTCCCAAAAACCTGCACCATTTCATTTTTTTCAAATGTTTGGTGTGTCATAGAAATGAGTCCTAATTTATATGTGAAAAGACCAAAATGCTTTTATAATTAAAAAATAAAAAATTCCTCTCCTTTGAAAATTATAGGCTTATAGTATGAAATTCTAAAGGAAAAATATAAAAAAAATTTAAAATTGGAACCCGGACCGGTTCACCAGCAGGTTCGCCGGTTTCTAGGCCGGACCGGCCGGTCCGGTTCGGGTTCATGAACCTACGTTTCATCATAGAAAGGGCAAAGTTGGAATTGAAGACATGAAATTGCAAATCTTAGCTATTTGGGCGGAATTGAGTTTGATGGAATTGGCCCCATTTAGCTTCCATGTGGAATTAAATTCCATGAGCATTTCTTTGTACCAAACATGCACAACTCATGGAATTGAATTCCAATTCCAATTCCATGCCTTCAATTCCACCATACCAAACAGGGCATTAGATAGATAGATTAGTCTCACTTACCTCTTTCACTTTTCCAAAGACACTCTTCGATTCTCCAACAATCAAATTTTCGTGTGGCACAAAACAACACCAAATAGCCAAACTATACACACCAAAATGAAGCTCTTAACTCAAGGATCAACATTTATGAATGGAGTTTGATCAATGGAGGGCATCTACTTACCCAAAATTTAGCTTTTCCTTCTTCCTTTCTTCTTCTTCAATGGCCGAATGAGAGAGAAAAAGATGAGAGAGATGAAGAGAGGGAATATGAGAGATGGTGAGATGATAATGTAATGCCTCTCTTGTCTCATCCTAAGGCTCACCACATGCCACTTGTCAACATCTCATTCATTCCCACAATAAGCTCACACAAGCTTAATACACCGGATTCCGACCCATGTGCAATGAATCTCAACCCTTGATCTTAAATACCACACAAATGCTCACCAAATTCATATTACATTAATTCCAAAAGTGTTTAATTACACATCTCATTTTCTCTTAGTTAGTAATTAATTTCCCCATTAATTACCACTTATGGCCAATATTTCCATTCTTCCAATTTTCCATTAATTATGACATATTAATTAATATTACCATAAAACTCATAAAAATTCCAATTAAATCCATAATTATCCACAATAATCATGATTAGCCCTTAATCAAAAATTGAGATATTACATTTAACAGTATTATCAAACTATGATTCCACCAACTGATATCTGTTCCTCCATTTGAACAGTATAATATATGAAGGAAGATATAACTAATTTTAAAATGTATACAAGTATTTGAACATCAAAATTAATTAAGGAGAATATATTTATGTACCCTGACTCATCCTCGTCCTCCCACTACTACAAAAAGGTTGAAAGGTGGCGCACATATTGTGGCCCTTCCTTAATGAAGTGCCACAGCTGCTCATTTATTATTTTTTTTATATTTTATGTTTTTCTTTTTTTACCAGCTGTGGCGCCTTAAAGGGTAGGCGCCACACTTAACCATACCAGCTGTGGCGCCTACCCTTTAAGGCGCCACAGGAAGTGATTTTTAAAAAAAAAAAAATTAAAAATCTGTGGCGCTTCCAAGCGTCACAGCTGTTTTTAGTAGCGTTAAGATAGGTGGCATTTGGCAAGCACCACAGCTAATACAATTATAAGCGCCACATATTTGGTTTTTTGTAGTAGTGTCCATTGAAAAATTTTTGGCTGGGTTTAATGTGTATTTAAGAAAGTCAAATGTAAGCATTTATCATTTATTGTTACGAGGGTTTTGAACCAAAAGGGAAAAAAAGGAAACAAAATTATCATTATAATTAATCTTTGAGAAAATTACAAAACAAGTCATGGGTAAGAAAATAAGAGACTAACCAATTAAATGGCAGAATCACAAACAAACGATAATAGACAAACATATCTAGGCTACCCCATACAAATCAAAGATATATACAAGACATGTCCATTTAGAGAAATATAATAAAAACCAACAAGCTACTAGTTAAGGTGGTAAGAAACCTCACATCTATAAGAAGAAGAACACAAGTTCGAATCCCATGAAGTGTATTTGTTGGGAGAGATGAGAATCATTTACCCTCTAAGTTTGATCAAATCAAATTAAAAAAAAACAAAAGAGAAACATGATAAGAGAACAGTCTTGAAATAATTTTATCAAAGAGGATGCTTGAAGTACTATCAATTCGTAGCCAAATATGTACTCTTGTTCTTTTAACCAAACAGTCATACAATTTTGAAATTTCGAATCAAGAAGATGGTAATAGTAACATCAATTGCAGCATTCAGTGCAAACGGATAAAGCAACACATCAAAAGGAGGAAAGCCTAAATCAAAAAAACCAAAGTCACATGGAGAAGCAATAGTTACCGATGATGCTGCGTCTTTGCTGATGGCCTGAGCGGGGTCCCCGTATACTCAGTCCCTGCTTACTTTGGGAATGAACTTTAGCTTCAACAATAATGAATATAAGCTGGCTGCCGACGCCTATCTCCATCACTAGGGCTTGTTTGTTATGAGGAGAGGGGAGGAAAAGTGGGTGGAGGGAAATTTTTTTTAAGTTGAATTTAAAAAAATTAGAAAAATGGGATTAACAATTTTTAATTAATTTTTCTTACTCTTTTATCTTATATATTCTATTTATTAAAATTTTATTACCCCACTTCTTCAATTTTTTAAAATTCAACTTATAAAAATTTTTCCTCCCCTCCTTTTCCCTCTAAATCCCTCACACCAAACTGACCTGGGAGTTTGAGGTGGGAAATTATGCAGGGAGCGATAGGGAGGGCGGCAATGGCAAGCTAGAGAGCGAGAGCGAGAGGCAATGAGATTGATTACCCTCGGATAGAATGAAACTAGGACAAAATTTACAGGGGTGAAGCTGTCTGAAAATTATTATAACCAAGTTTTTTTTTTGTCATGAAAAATTCCAATCCCAAGATTGAAAAAGCAATGGCCAAGGCCGTGGGTTTCTCCAATCTCACATATGTGGTATTATCTGATCCAAGACTTCCTCAATATATGTACCAAACATCATAGAATGGCTCTAGAGCCAAGCTGGCCCCTCACATGTCTGAGTTTAAATGGGCCGGCTAAAGAAAAATAAATATGTTTTAAGGCTCAGTTCTGTAAGGTTGGAAGTCTTTTTAATAACATTTTATTATTTTTTAAATCTTTTTTTAAAAAAATAAAATTAGTAAATTACAATAATAAAAGTTTCAATTTAACACATAAATGTTATCAAAATCAAGTAATTTTCTTAATCAATAAGAAGACTTAACAAAAAAAATATTCTTATAAATATGTCTTGAAAAGTGTAAGGAGTTAACAAAATAAACAACACTTTATTAAAATATTCTTGAAATGTACAAATTACAAGATATAAACAAAACAATCCCTATAAAATAAGTCAAAAAATATAAAATTAGTAAGAATACTTATGAAATAAGAAAAATATTTTGTAAATTTTTAATTTTTAGGGTTATTAGTACAAAATGTTCTCATAAAATTTAATTTTCAAAACATAATAACAATTAAATATTTGAAATATCATTAGCAAAGTAAATCAATAATATTAGCATCATATAAATAATTTTAATAAAGAAAAGAATAAACGGCCTAAATGAGGCCCTAAAAGGACTGTCTCTTTTAACCTCATTTTCACTTTTAAGGCAAAACTATCAAACTCGACTTTTGCAAATTCTGAGCCTTAGGCTGGCCCGTTTTCATGGCTCTAAATGGCTCATTCTCTAACCCTAGCACACCACCACCCCACCACCAATGCTACGTATGAAACATGGTCTAAGAATATTTACTGAATAACTACATTTCTTTTGAAGTTAAACTTTTTAATTTTCAAAATTATTTTACGTTTGAATAATAATATAAATTTATTGAAGAAGTGCAACTTTAATGTAAAAATTATATTGTTACACCCACCACACGCCCATACTTCTTAGGGGACCAGTTTTGTTGCCTATCAACTTGTCTTTTCTTTTTTTACTTTTTTTTTTGAAAAAATTGTTTTTTTTTTTGTCAGTAGAAAAAAGAGAAAGAAAAAAAATTGTTTTAATGGGTAGAGAATCTAAAATAAAGATATCTCTTAACTAACATTAGTTCAAAAAATGATTGTTTTATTTAAAAACCATCAGTTACAAAAATTAAATATGGATAGTCCAGATGAGACAAGCTCATGATAGGCACCAAAATTGGTTCCCCCTTCTTAGCAACATAGGGTATAGAATCCATGACCTCCTCTACAAGAGTAGGCGTGGGTGGCAATTAAGCTGTTGGGCTTTTGGCAATTGAACTTGTTAATTCAACTAAAAAAACAAAAAGTGCCGGTTTCAATACTAGAAAAAATGTCTATAAGACCACTACATCTAGATCTTTATAGGCAGAGACGGTTTCAAAAGTATAATTGGTGGCATTTTTGTAAATATTGATATAACTTAGCATTGGTCACGCTTTCACAATGTCTAAATAATATTTTCTAGGGCGGTTGTAATGTAATCTGAGGCCAACTATGCATCTTCATCCGAATATTTTCTAGGTAAACTTCCCAACTATGCATCTCTTCGAAATCTGAGGCCATTTCAATAAATGTAATCTTCATTCGTCTTATCTATTTAAACTCTTTATTGCGTTTGTTTATTTAGATTCAACTCCTTTTCCTCTCATCTCTAGAATGACAATATGGTATGCATGAGGGCAAATTCTGTTTGCCCTCCTTTTTCTCATCCTCCTTTACAGCCGGCTTCACCACCTCCTTCGAATCCTTTGCCACCTTCAACCAAGCAACTTGTTTAGCAGCTGCATATGACGGTAGATCATATAGACAAACGCCTTGGAAGACTCGTCGCGTTGCTCCACACCATTAACAGCAAGCTCAACCTTGTACTCTATGCCAATGACATCGAGTACAATCTTTCGTACGACCCCACCTCTTCCTCTTCCCTTTCTTCCTACACTGCCTCCGGCAATGAAGAAGAAGATTGAGAGGTTTTTTTTTATTATGTAAAATGTTTTTTTAATATACATACCGATGTTGCCTTGATCGGGCAACATAAAAAATATATTATTAATGAAAAAATATTTTTATTTCTAACCTTTATCTTGTTCAATCTTGATCTTGATCACGTCTCTTGTATCTTTGTTCCGTAGTTTTTTTGTCTCTAGTGTGATAAGTTAATTGTATGATAGAATATATATGCTTTTTTAGTAAATTATATTATATGGGATATTATTCATGTTAAATGTATAATTTAATTATATTCAGACCAATTGTAGTAGCTAAAGGTATAAATATGTTAATTTGAACCGTCGTTTAACTCTTGACTAGTGTAAATGTTGTTTATTTTTATAATGTTCACTTTTTATTTACACTGGATACGATGTGCATCTTGTCTCGCAATTATTATTTAGTTCGCATTTCAAGTATGATTGGTGTAAATACATAACATTTTAACTTCCAACACCTATCATTGTGTCTCATCAGTACCATCTGAATTATTTGGCCATCAGTCCCATTTATAAATACCAAGGCACCTTTAGTTCCTAAGTTGAAATTCAAAAGTTCCTTTCTAGTTCTCTCTTTCTTCTTGAGCGGCAACACTTCAAATGACAAGAACAAAGAGGCAGCTAGCGTTCCCCCTCTTCTCCTCATTCGGTGACAGCTACTAACAGTTTCTCTTTACAGCCCTCTCCACCCTTGATGTTGGAGAAAATTGCTAAGGCCTTCTTTCACCTCCAGGGCACTATGCTGGAGGTAATAGTGAGGCAAGATCTCTTCTTCGAATGATTGAGGAGTTGGCGGTAGTGTTGAATGACATCGTCGACCATTTGGATAAGGCGTGATAAGTCTCCTAGAATGATGATGATCTTTTGAAGACCTGGGTTTCAAGAACCTCCATTATTATCTCGTGCTAATAATCTATTATTGATAAAAAAGTTTCAACCTTTTGGTGAAAGTTCTTATTTCTAAAATTTTATTCTTTATTCTAAAAATTACATTTTAGACCAGATGATTTTGAAATACGGTGTCTTATGAATAAAAAATATTTTAAAATAGTGAAACTGGTATTTAATGAGAATTGGTCTAGAAAATGTTACTTTGACACCGATCTTTAATCATACCCAGTCTAGAAAAGGTTGCCCTAAGTATATATACTCACTTTCGCTCTCAGTCTTTATCTATAACCTCTCTTGCTCCTACGCCTGTGCTCTTTCACTATTTGTCGCCTTCGACTGTCGTGATGTCTCTCTTTCCACCGTCAATATGTCTTGGTATTCCCTTCTGTTGGGCTCTCCCTCTCTATCACTGTCATTTTGCTCTCATGTTCGATAAATGTTGTTGCTTTTCACAAACCCTTGAAAGATGTTTTGTTGTCGTGTTATGTTAGTGTTCTCTTTTTGTTATCTTTATTTGCATAGAAGTTTTAATTGTTGTCTTTCACAAACCCTCGATACTCCTTTTCCTTCTTTGTCGAAACCCTGATGGTCACACCTTTTATTTCTTTGCATAAACACTAATGCTTGCACCTTTTTGCTCTTATGCCTTTTATCATCTTTGCAACGTACACACATCTTGTGTCCTCCAACCACCACATATATCGCAAAGTTGAATCTGCAATGGAAATGGACATACAAGGTGAGCGTATATTGCAAAGAGGCTAATTAGATTATAAGGTATGCTTGATTAATATTTTATCTGGTTGGTTGTGAAAAATTTTTCAGTTTTGCATGGCAGGTGACCTTGTGATATATATGGTGGTGTTAATTGGGGCATATACCTTAATTACTTGGTTGTGATTAATTCACGCCTACCAACACTACCTCATATGTCACAAGGTTCAACCTGTGATAGAAATCTGCACAAGACATGCTTATATAGCATAGAGGTTGGATGAGAGCCAAACAAACCATATATTCATAAGTTGAGTGTCCAATATATGATATATGTGGTGGTGTGAGTAAGCCAGTATATTCATACTTGTTTCAAGTTCAATGTAGCTCTTGAACATATGGTCTATACGTAATGTATTGAATTTGAAGCAAGTTGTAATATCCCAATTTTTGATTAAGGGATAATCATGATTATTAATGATAATTATGAATTTAATTGGGATTATTATGTATTTTATGACAATATTAGTTAATGTCATAATTAGTGGAAATTGGAAATATTAGTGCATATGTGTGGTATTTAAGATCAATGGTGGTGATTCCTTGACCGTGGGTCGGAATCCTATGTATTGTGATGTGGTGAGCTCATTGTGGGAATGCATGAGATGTTGACAAGTGGCAATGTGGGAGTGGTTGGATATGATCACATGAGGACAAATAATCACTTTTTGCCTTCCTCCTCTCCATCTCTTTCTCTCTCTCGTGCTCCCTCTCTCATTTCTCTCTTCTCTCTCTATTCCACCATTGTTGAAGGCAAGGGAAAGAAGAAAGCTTGATCTTTGGGTAAGTAAATGCCTTCCTTTGCTCAAACTCCATTCACAAATGTTGATCCTTGAGTAATGGGCTTCATTTTGGTGTGTGTAGTTTGGTCATTTGGTTGTGAATTGTCCCACACGAAAATTTATTGTTGGAGAATCAAGAACTCTCTTTGGAGAAGTTGCTAAGGTGAGTAAAACCAATCTATCTATCTATGTTTCATACCATTTGGAATAGTTTCTAAATTCTGGAAATTTGGGCTTGAATATGAAAAATGAGTGCCACTGTTCATTTGGTATGTTTTTGGTATGAGAATGGTGTTTTGGAATGAGTTTATGATAGATAGATTGATTGGAGGTTGAAATGTTAAGTTTAGTAATTTTGGGAAAATTGATGAATTGTGTTGATTCAATCCAAAACATGATAATGGAGTTGGATTTTGATCATTTTAATGATTCCATTGAATTCCTTGGGTGTTTTTGTGTGGGAGTAGCTTTGGGTTGGTATTTGGGTTCATTTGGATCACTGGGAAAAATTTCTGGAAATGCTGTCATACCTTCTCGTTTTCTGGTTTCTGATAATCGTGCTTGAAGTGAGAATTTTGGTGCTTGAGGTGATTTCCGTACTTGTGCTTGAGGTGAGGATTTTGTGCTCGAGTGAGCCTTTTCTGAGAAAGTTCTTGTGCTCTCGGGCATGTGCTTTCTGTCGCGCTTGAGGTGATTTCCGTACTTGTGCTCGAGTGAGGATTTTGTGCTTGAGGTGATGTCCGTACTTGTGCTCGAGTGAGACCATTTTCACTCGAGGTGAAGCAGTGAAAAATGAGTTTTTGTGCTTCCAAAAAGGGATCTTTGGGATAGTTCTTCCAACCCTTTAGGAGTTTTGTTAGGAGTATTTAGTGACTCTAAAAGAGCAATAATGATAACCAATTAAGCATTATAAAGTGAGTTAAGTATTGGAATAGAGAATAACTCTTCGTCCCTAATTGTGAAAATAGGATTTGATATTTGCCTTCCTCGGGAGAAACCGGCGCTAGGACACGCCCGGAAGAACTCAGGTAGTGACTTTTCTCTCATATCTTGTATGATGTTTTGGTATGCATATCTTATCATTGAACTTGTGAAATGTGTGCCATGGTCTATTACGGCGCGAGCAGGTCAACGTGAGCCGTATAGGGAGTGACAGTGGTCATCTCTAGTCGGCCGTTGGACTGCCGTCGTAATCGACATGGATCTTTGTGAATCCGACCCGTGGGGGCGGCGTATGTGAAAACCAGCCGTGGGCTGTGTATGTGTATCTTGCCTATGTGGCTTGTGAATATGATATGCTTTATATGGATCCCAGCTGTGGTGAATTATACTGTGTTGATTGTTGTGATGCAATACAACGTGAGCAATTCAGCGTGAGCAATCGTCAGGGATGACATGTGTCATACTAACCATTGCCGTTGTAACTGCCGTTGTAGTTGCTTGTGTGGATAGTGATTTGATTACATGCATTATTGTTGTACATTATATGATTGACTTGTTACTACGGGGATTCTTTAGAATCTCACTCTCCCAAAATTAAACCTTTTAGACAGGGCCGAAGGATCGAGAGGCAAGCGGGCGACGAAGAGTAGTTAGAACTCCTGTTTAGGAGTATATTTTGGAGATTATGGTTATCATTGTATATTTTGGAATTGTATATAGTAGATTTTGTGTAATCCCCAAGTAAAAGGGTATGAATTGTAGGCTATGTGCCTTTTGTAAATCCCTTTTTGTTATGAATGGAACCCGAGTGAGTCGGGAACTTATTTGCACTCTGATAATTGTAAATGGAATCCACCTGTTCAGGCCAGTATTATTTTGTATTGGGAATTTGAGACCATTGTGAATATGTTTGAAAAAGTTTTTGCAAATCCGATTATTGGGCAAATGAGTATCTTAACAAGTCCCAATTTCATTATGGTCTATAAGTACAACTTAATTATGAGTTTAATAACTTAATCTCGGCCTAAGGTGGGAAGGGGGTTACACAAGTAGTCATAATTTTGACTAATTAACACCACCACACATAGCACAAACGGTTGTTGCGCGCTAAAGAGGCTAGTAATAACAGCTAACATTAATTTCAATAATATGAAGAGCGCTAAGTTGAGTGATTTTTTTTGTAGCTTTCACTTTTTTTTTTGTAGACATGTTTATCTGTTTATAGTGGATTTGTATTTAATATACTTATTACTAATTTTTTTCTTTTTTATTGAAGAAAGGAGTATGAAGATCACCTAAAAGACATGTGAAGAGCTTTAAGTTGAGTGGTTTATTTGTATCTATCACTTCTGTTTTTGTACATGTGAAGAGCATTAAATAATCTGATTTAATATGTAATTTCATGTAATTGAAATCAGGGGATTGAATGAACACAGTTGGAGGTTCCAGATACATGTAAGCTCTTCCTTTCACAAGTATAAATATGATATTCCCTTTGTGTTAGTTGCCTTCTTGTGTGTTCTTTGTGTGATACATGAAAGTTTACATTTTTTACTACTGGTTGTACATATATATTAATTGAATCATATTTGTTATGCCTTTGTTCTTTTCAAGTTTTTTTTTGTTTGGATGCCCCCTCCCTGAAAGGGCTTAGATGATTATTGAGTGCTGGTGGGAGTGTCGATTATAATTTTAACCTTGGCGTGTGGGAGTTGTAGATGTGTGGTTTGCATCGTGAGTCATCCTTAGAGTTGATTACGGCAACCCTTGTATTGGGTGCTAAGTTTACTAATCTTAGGCATTATGGTTCTTTTGAGATTTTAGATAGAATATGGCTTTGGTCTCTCTTAGTTTTAGGTGATGAAGATGGAGTATCTTATTTAATGAAGCTGAGTCTAACATGGTTGATGTACAAATTTGAGAATTCTACTTTGTACGGTTGAATTTAGTTGTGTGATGAGGTCTTGGTTGAGACGGAAATCAAATTGGAGATCGATAATAAAGAGCTACCCGATTAGGAGTTACTAGTGACAGGCTAATTATTAAGACGTCTAAAGTAAACAATGAACAAGGTAGGGCCAGTAATCTAATCTTGAAAGAAAAAATTCAGTGAGTTGCATAACCTAGTGATGATTGGGCAAATCAACTTTTAAATGAGTGAATTGTTATAAACAACACTAGGTCATTTAGGTCAACAAATTTGTCCTTCTAAGTCTAGATCGCCAACCTTATATTTTAATCCTCCAATTTAAAGTTATTAATCCTCACCCCATTACTAGTATTTCCACCTAGTTTGTTATAACTTCCTTATTATTAGCCTTCAATTTGGTTTCCTTCTCAACCAAAACCTCCCCATGAGATCATATTTCCATATATAAAATATTGTTCTCATGCTTGTATATTACTCTGTTATACTTAGTGTAACACCCATATTTTGAAAGCATATGGATGGCATAATTGTAATAATATCTTTAAAAAAGAGACCGGTAATCTTTTGTAAACAACAGAAGTCCCAACTTCAAGTATAGTGTGTAGCTGCACTTGAGTGGGTTTTCAAAAATCATTTTCAGATTTGGTCTTATATTATTTTACGATTTATTTTAAGTCATCCATTTTAGGTTCATTTCTTCATATCAGAATTTTTACTAATAAGTTCTCTGCTGAAACCCAAACTACTATGTTTAATTAACAGCCCTAGGTGGATGACTATCCACTACTGGTATGAATGTCTTGAGCATTTGCTTATATACAGGCGCTTACATACATGTTAGTACGAGACTGATCACACTTAAATACAAATAAAGTACAATCCCAAAATGGATAACCAACAGAAAATTAAATTCTAAATCCTTTGCTTCATTTGCCTATGTTTACCTCCTTGCCTAAGGAACTACTTGCCTGAGCTGAAAATTTGTTTTGGAAAAATAGAGTGAGATTCAACGAATCTCAGTAGTAATAGATATCACTCATATAAAATGCACATATATCATGCCATGTCAACCAAAGTTACAATACAATCAACATATTCAACATTTAGAGATAAATTCACAATATGCAGAAAGCATAAAGTTACTAATTCAAGGACAACTGTCCCATGCCACAGCGCTGGGAAGTTCTACTGGGCCTTAGCCCTTCTCATATGAATGTTTTAAATTCATAATGGTACAAACATGCATGTAACATATCACATAATATGTGAGGGATAAGTAACTACCTGATAATTTTTCCAAATCTTGATATTGATTGACGTGCTTTAAACATCCTGGGCAAGTGTCAAGTCCTATAAATTATAATTTACAGGCAATGAGTTATTTCTTAGTTCAATTCTTCATAAATTATTCTCTTATATTGGTTATCATTAGGGTCACTACATTAGGCCCAATATGAAGCTAATGAGCTCAAGCTACTCCAAATGCTTTACTTAACTCTTAAATGTCCAATTCTATTACAAAAACACTTTACTTTTAATTTTCACACAATTACCAAAAGCTAGCAGATTTTTCACTGAAATTTGAAAAATCATAACTAATTCTAGAAAAATCAAATTGGGGTAATTAAAAATTATATATGACCCTTATTAAGTCTATTTTAAGGGAAAAATACTTTCATTAGCCATACTTCCTAGTTTTTCTTTTTCCCCTGCTGCCAGAATATCTGACTAGTTTTAATAGTCTACTTCAAACACTCATAACTCCTAGTATACTTATCGAAATCCTTCATAATACCTATCAAATTAAAGGTCTTTAAGTGTACTTTAATTTTGGAAAATCTCATCATCATCAGATGAAGTTTGGATAGTGAAATCTTCACCACAACAAAACTGCCAGACAAAAATGCATACTGGCAACTTTGGTACACATGCAAACTTAATTTCTAACTTTTGAGTCTTTAAACTAGTCTGTCAAAAATTATAACCAGGGCCTATTCCTACACAATTTTTTATGTAGGATCCAATGGAAATCTCAAAAATACCAAAATCAAATTCTTTCTACCAGATTGAGCCCCTAACTGAAATCTGCCTCCCAAAACAATAAAAATCCAACTTTGTGTTTTTAACCACCAACAAGTCTAATACTTCCACAAACATCATATATCAACTTAAATATGATTCAAAAACATCATATTGCTTCAAAAACTCCCCTTGGTCAAAAATCAAAGGTGGCACAAGAGTCAAGAAATACTCAATGAAAACACAAAGTAATCAGTTAAAAAGGAAGCCTATGCTTACTTCTTCCCGTTTCTACAGGTGGTTCGGTGTTCCGACGTTCTGGCGGCACTCCGGTAGACTAATTGGTTCAAAACACCTCAGATAAGAAATCTAAGACCATAGAATTAAAGCTTATAGTGAGTAGATGAAGTTTCCTGAAAGACTTACCGGATGATAACGGCGATTCAGGGTCGAAATCGGCTCTGGTAGTAAGGAGAACTCACTATTCACTCCTCCTTCTCTATGCTTGTGCTCTTAAGCTTAAGAAATCATATTTCTCTCTCTCTCTCTCTCTCTCTCTCTCTCTTTCCATTCTTGCACAAAATTTTGGCATTTAATTAGGCATGGATGTTTGTGATTTAATCTTACCAAGTGTCAAAAGTTTAAGGCTTAAGAGTACCACATGTCGTGTAACCAGTGGCCTTCCACTTTCTCTATCTTTGGTGGGGCATAAATGGTCAGGGGAAGGGGTAGGCCTGACAATTTCCTCGGACTCCTGGGTTCGGTGCTCGACTCGTAAAGTAAGCGACTCAGCTGGAGACAAGTGAATTCCCCAGACTCAGCCGCTAGGTGGCGTACTCCAGAGATGACAACACGAAAGGCTTAAAATGGGTGTAATAATGTGTAATGATAAGGGACACATGTCACCTCCTCATTTGGCCATCACAAAAACATCTTTTTACTTGGTAATGATTTCGGGACACCTGTCATTTTCTAATTTGGCCAACATGAAAGATGTGTCATAATGAGTCATAATGAGCTGTCATTACATACTTTACTGAAGTTCTTTTAATAAAGTTGCTCCATCAGTGCATTACCCGAAATTCCATATAGGACCCACGTGGGACCGTGGAACGCATATCAAGGCATGCCACACAAAGCCCGAATTCCTTTAATCTCACAACTGACGTCTCTGTGCCCTGCAGCCACCGATGAATTTTCCTCTGACTTCTTACACTTGTATTTTTACAATCTTGACTTCTCGATTTCGGCGAATGACATAATGGACATTTGGGAATTTTGAAAGTAACTCTACCTTTAATTTGTAAATACCAGTATTTATTTTATTTCACTATTTTGATATTTACACATTTTCAATATTACAAAATTTGGTATATTACACTTAGGTTCATTAAATAATAATCTTTTCCTTTATCAACTGAGACTGGGGTAGGGTAGAGCCATTTTATATTTGAGGTACAAAAAGATCAAAATGCATAAGTACAATAACCTAGCAGCAAATCCATGGGTAGTCACATTCAACTGTAGGGATGCTTACATTATAAATCATTCGTCAACAACATGCAGATGCCGAGCCCAAAATTGCATCCACTAAAATTGCATTCAATTGTAAGGAAGTGAGGTATGTTGTTTTTGATTCCATAATGTTCTTCTCTTCATCACTCAATCTAAGCATGGTTGTGTCTTTGTCTTAATGGCCTTGGGCTTTGGGCAATTGGGTTTTTAGCTTGGAGGGAGGTAAATGTAGATGAGTGAAGGTGGTAGGAGGTCACGTTGGGTGAGGTTATGAGTTTGAAGTTTAACTCTTATATGAAATTAGCACACCCTTATTTGAAGTGGTAATCAAAACCTTTCTTTGTAGCAAGTGGTGAATTTTGATTTTGAATTTGTGAATTTCTTTTTTGAAATTGTTAAAACCTTATTTGAAATTGGCAAACCCTAATCTGAACTAAGAGATGTTTCAGTTAGTACTTCTTTAACTGAGAGACGTGAAATACATCATGTAGTCTGCTTAGGTTTGGGGGTAAGGCTATTTTGTATGCCACTGGTCCAATTCTCATAAGAATCTTAAAAGGACCAATATATCATGGGCTTAACTTCTTTCTCTTTATCGCTCTACCTATTCCAGTAACTGGAGATACTTTTAGGAATACATGATCTCCAACTTCAAATTCTAGAGGTCTCCTTCTTTTGTCAACATAGCTTTTTTGTTTGCTCTGTGCTGTAAGGAGCCTCTTTCTTATAGTTTTTATTTGTTCTGAAGTTTGATCAACCAGATCCGGTTCATACAATTTTCTCTCTGATAATTCTATCCAGCAGAGAGGTGACTGACATTTTCTTCCATATAGTGCTTCATACGGAGCCATTTAAATGCTTGCATGATAGCTGTTGTTGTAAGAGAATTCAGCGAGTGGAAGGAAATGATCCCAATTCCCCTTGAAATCCATAACACATGCTCGTAACATGTCTTCTAGTGTTTGTATAGTCTTCTCTAACTGCCCATTTGTTTGTCAATGATAGGCTGTACTGAATTTCAACTTTGTACCCAATGCTTCGTATAGAGCTTTCCATAATCAAGATGTGAAGCAAGGATCTCTATTAGAGATAATACTCTTTTGTGTACCATGCAATCAGATTATTTCCTTTTGTGTACAAAAGAGATAATACTCTTTTGTGTACCATGCAATCAGATTATCTTCTTTATATAAATTTCTGCTAGCTTCTCAGGAGAATAACAGTATTGATAGGTAGGAAATTAGCCGACTTTATAAACCGGTCAACAATTACCCATATTGCATCATAGTTTTTGATCCTGGGTAATCCCACTATCAAATCTATAGTAATACTCTCCTACTTCTACTCTAGAATTTCAGGGCTTTGCAGAAGTCCTGGTGATTGTTGATGTTCAATTTTGATAGGTAAGATATCGTGCAACATACTTGATTACATCACTTTTCAGTCCTGGCCACCAATATTTTGATTTCAAGTTGTGGTACATCTTGATCACTCCTGGATGAAGAGTATATTTACTCTTATATGTCTCATCTAGAATTTTTCGCCTTAGGTCAGCCTTTGGTGGAATATATACTTGCTTCCGGTATCTAACTAACCTACTGGTCGAAAGATCATAGTCTGGAGTTTCACCTGTTCTGATCATTTCTCAAATAGACATGGCATGTTCATCTTGTTTCTGAGCTTCTTCTATTTCCGCCCTTAGACCACTTTCCTTTTGACTAACATTGAAGTTAGCAATGAGTACTTCATTTAGTACATTCATGTTTAGGAATACTTGATTTGACAGATTCATATCCCTGAATTCCTTTAGTAATTTTTGTTCTCGTACCATCATAACTGCCACTTGCACCGCCTTTCTACTCAAAGCATCAGCAACAACATGTGCCTTAACCGGATGATATTTGATCTCCAGATTATAATCTTTCAACAACTCCATCCATCTTCGCTGCCACATATTAAGTTCTTTCTGGTCATGTAAGTACTTGAGACTCTTGTGATCGCAGTATAATTCTATGGTGGTACAATACAGGTAATGCCGCCATATATTCAAAGCAAACACAATCGTTGCAAGTTCCAAATCATGAGTGGGGTAATTCAATTCATGAGTCTTCAGCTGTCGAGAGGCATACGCCACCACCCTGCCCTGTTGTATAAGAACACATCCCAATCCTTATTTACTAGCATCACTAAACACCACGTAGGTTTCACGGGGATCTGGGATAATCAATATTGGAGTAGTCATCAATCTCTCCTTCAGCTGTGTAAAGCTCTTTTCACATCGTTCATCCCACGCAAATGATTGATTCTTTCTTGTGAGCTTTGTCAATGGTAAGGCAATTCTAGAAAAATTCTGTATGAACCTGAGATAGTAACCAGCAAGACCCAAAAAACTGTGTGTTTTTGTAATAGTTTCTGGCCTCTTCCAGTTTAACACTGCTTCTACTTTACTAGGATCAACAGAGACCCGTTCTTTTGAAATCACATGACCCAAAAATTTGACTTCTAACAGCCAGAATTCACATTTACTGAGTTTGGCAAAGAGTTGTTTTTCTTTCAGAATACCCTACAAGATCCTCAGATGCTCCTCATGCTCTTCTCTATTTTTGGAATAAATTAGGATGTCGTCAATAAAGACTACCATGAATTGATCTAAGTACTAACGAAAGATCTAGTTCATGTAGTCCATAAACATGGCGGGTGTATTAGTCAAGCCAAAGGGCATCACTAAAAATTCATAGTGCCCATATCTGGTCCTAAAAGCTATTTTCAGGATATCTTCAGCCTTTACTCACAATTAATGATAACATAATCTCAGGTCAATCTTCGAGAACACACTAGATCCAGACAATTGATCAAGGAGATCATCAATTTAGGGAGGTGGATATTTATTCTTGACGGTCACCTTGTTCAATTCTCTATAGTCAATACATAGCCTTAGGCTTCCATCCTTCTTCTTGACAAATAATATTGGTGCTCCCCATAGTGAAACACTGGGTCAAATGAACCCTTTCTCTAGAAGTTCTTCAATTTGCTTCTTTAGTTCTATCATTTCATTTGGTGCCATTCTATAAGGTGATTTGGATACAGATCCAACTTCTGGTGCGATTTCAATGGCGAACTCTACTTCTCTTTCTGTAGGCAACCCAGTAATATCTTTTAGGAAGACCTCAGGGAATTCATTCACATCGGGCACATTTTCAAGAGTTAAATTTGTCTCTGCCTAAACAGAGAAAAACACTATATACCCTTGACACCCTTTCCCTTGGCATTTTTCAGCTTCAACCACAGAGAGAAGGTTTAGGTTTGCACTAGCATCAAGTTTCGTCTGCGATTCTGGAAATGCTACCCTCTTATTAACACAATCCAGTAACATATTGTTTATTGCCAACCAGTTTAGACCTAGTATGACTTCCAGTTGTTGGAGTGGTAAACAAATTAGATATATTACAAATTCATGCCCCTCAACATTTATAGCACAACTTAGACATACATTAGCAGTCAAAGTTTTGACACCCATAGGCGCCGATACAGTCAAGTCATACGGCAATTTATAGATGCTTAGCTCTAATCGTTTAGCACAATCATATGAAATGAAAGAATGACTAGCACCTGAGTCAAGCAATGTGTGCAAAGTATTATCATGGAGAAGGATAGTACCTTAGATCATCTCTAGTAATTTTTAGGCCTCCCATGAGTCATGGCAAAAACTCTACCCTGGTTATGCTGCCTAGGCTCAGTTGCTAAATATGGAAATCTTTGATAAAGTGTCCAGGCTTTCTACAAGCATGACAAATCAGTTGCCCTTCACAAGACCTACCTGGGTGTGTCCTACTGCATCGAGGGCATGGTTACTATGTTTGAGGACCTTGGTAGCCTTTCTTTTATGATTGAAAGGGCTTCTTGTTATTTCCCTTCAAAAATAATCCTTGCCCCTTTCATTTTTTAGAAGTATTCCCTTGACTAGATCCACTTTAGTTGTTTGCATTTTTGCTTATATACACCCTCCTCAAGCTACCCTCTATCATGTGACACATTTCCACGGCCTTGTTGAATTTGGTAAATTATCAGGCAACTAGCTTCTCCTCCATTTTGGGCTTCAGTCCTTCAATTAACATATCAGAGCTCCATTCCTCATCATCTTTAAATTACAAATAAGAGGAGTAACGGGATAACCGAGTGAACCGGGGCAGGTACTCATCAAAAGTCTCAGTATCACCCTGTTGTATATTTAGGAATTCTTTCTCCTTTGTGAGCCTCATGGATGGTTGTGATTTAATCACATAAAATTATCTCATCTCATCTTGCCAAGTGTCACAAGTTTAAGGCTTAAGAGTGCCACGTGTTGTGCAACCATTGGCCTTCCATTTTCTCTTTCTTTGGTGGGGCATAAATGGTCAGGGGAGGGGGAGGCTTGACAATCTCCCCGGACTCCTGGGTTCGATGCTTGACTCGTAAAGTAAGCGACCCAACCGGAGACCGGTGAATTCCCCGGACTCAGACGCTAGGTGGCGTACTCTGGAGATGACAACACGAAAGGCTTAAAGTAGGTGTAATAATGTGTAATGATGAGGGACACATGTCACCTCCTCATTTGGCCAACACAAAACATGTTTTTACTTAGTAATGATTTCAGGAAACTTGTCATTTTCTTATTTGGCCAACACGAAAGATGTGTCATCATGAGTCATAATGAGCTGCCATTACATACTTTACTGAAGTTCTTTTAATAAAGTTGCTCATCGGTGCATTACCCGAAATTCGATATGGGACCATGGCACGCATATTGAGGCATGCTACGCAAAGCCCGAATTCCTCCAATCTCACAACTGACGCCTCTGTGCCCTGCAGCCACCGATGAATTTTCCTCCGACTTCTTACACTTGTATTTTTACAATCTTGACTTCTCGATTTCGGCGAATGACATAATGGACATTTGGGAATTTTGAAAGTAACTCTACCTTTAATTTGTAAATACCAGTATTTATTTTATTTCACTATTTTGATATTTACACATTTTCAATATTACAAAATTTGGTATATTACACTTAGGTTCATTAAATAATAATCTTTTCCTTTATCAACTGAGATTGGGGTAGGGCAGAGCCATTTTATATTTGAGGTACAAAAAGATCAAAATGCATAGAGTATAATAACCTAACAGCGAATCCATGGGTAGTCACATTCAACTGTAGGGATGCTTACATTATAAATCATACGTCAACAACATGCAGATGTCGAGCCTAAAATTGCATCCACTAAAATTGCATTCAACTGTAAGGAAGTGAGGTATGTTGTTTTTGATTCCATAATGTTCTTCTCTTCATCACTCAATCCTAAGCATGGTTATGTCTTCGTCTTAATGGCCTTGGGCTTTGGGCAATTGGGTTTTTAGCTTGGAGGGAGGTGAATGTAGATGAGTGCAGGTGGTAGGAGGTCGCGTTGGGTGAGGACATGAGTTTGAAGTTTAACTCTTATATGAAATTAGCACACCCTTATCTGAAGTGGGAATCAAAACCTTTCTTTGTAAGCAAGTGGTGAATTTTGATTTTGAATTTGTGAATTTCTTTTTTAAACTTGTTAAAACCTTATCTAAAATTGGCAAACCCTAATCTGAACTAAGAAGCAAAACCTTGCCTTTGTAGCACATGGTGAATTCTGATTTTGAATTCGTTAAATTCTTATTTGAACATATTAAAACCTTATATGAAATTGGCCAACCCTTATCTGAAGTGGGAATTAAAACTTCGCCTTTGTAGCAAGTGGTGAATTATGATTTTGAATTTGTGAAATTTTTATATGAACTTGTTAAGACCTTATCTAAAATTGCTAAACCCTTATCTGAATTGGGAATCAAAATCAAGCGTTTGTAGCAAGCAGTGAATTCTGATTTTGAATTTGTGAAATTATTATATGAACTTGTTAAAATCTTATCTAGTATTGGCAAACCCTTATCTAAAGTGGGAATCAAAATCTTGCTTTTATAGCAAGTAAATGAAGTTTGATTTTGAATTTGTGAAATTCTTATATGAACTTATTAAAACCTTATCTGAAATTGGCAAACCCTTAATTATATGAAGTGGGAATCAAAACCTTGCCTTTGTAGCAAAGTGGTGAATTCTGATTTTGAATTTGCAAAATTCTTGTATGAACTTGTTAAAATTGATAAAACTCATTTTTTATTTGTTAATTCATATCATATTTAGGGTTTCTAACATGAATTATAGGCCCTATTGCATTGAATTGTAGCATTTTGGACTAAGTGTGCTTACATGAAATTAGTGTTAATAAGGGGGCAAACTTGACATAATTGGTTATTAATTATTGTTAATTGATTTTTAGGACAATTGATGCATCTTTACATGGATTTCTATAGTAAGTCATATGAAGATTGGAGCCCAAAACAAATAACAAAGGCTTGAAAAAGGAGCAAAAGAAATAAGAAAATGAAGTGTTGTCGTTGTGCCATTCACCTCTGCGAACAACATGTTTGCTGAAGCAAACAAGACTCTGGAAATGTGAAGCCAATGTGTAGTGAATGATATGTGCGCTAAAGCAAACAACTTTGCTGGGGACTCTACCAAGCAAATGACATGTTTGCTGAAGCGAATATGTGAAATCTGCACATAGTGAAAAAGTGTGTTTTAACACCAAATCTGAACCCTAACCCATTTTTCTTACTTGACCTAACTTCTTAAGACAAATTTTGGCTAGAACCCTATTTTCCATCATCTTCCTTCACTCCATTCCATTTCTCTCCTCTTCTTTTCACCCACTTCGCTCTCAACCTCCATTTCTTCCATTCTACACCCATATCCCTTCATTTCCTTCCACCTCTAGCTGGTATGGCCAAGGAATTCGTCCTCTTTCATGCTGGTCCTTCCACCTCTATCTTCTCTGTTTTGATTTTAAATAGGGGATAATTAATCTGTAGGTCTTTATAGTTTCATTCAATTTTTAATTAGGTCCCTATAGCTTTTTTTTTCTTTTTATCAAGTCCTTATACTTTCACTTGTTTTAATCAGGTCATTGTAATTATTTTTCTTTTTATCAGGTCCTTATTGTTTCACTAGATTTTTAATTGGGTCATTGTAGTTATTTATTTTTATAATTATAAAATCTGAATTATAATAATAATAATTTTTTCAAAAAATTGAATTGAATTATAATTAGTTAATTAAGGATTATTAATTAATTATATTAATTATTTTTTAAATTATGTAATTATTAATTTAAATTTATTATTCTTAAATTATATTTCAATATTAGTAATTGATTTAACTTGTAATTAAATTAATAAATTAAAATCCAAGAAAACCTACAAGGACCTAATGGAAAATCCGATGAAACAAAAAGGACCTAATAAAAAGGAAAAAAATTACAAGGACTTAATTAAAAACAAGTGAAGATATAAGGGCCCTATAAAAAGGGGGGAAACTATAGAGACTTAATTAAAAATTAGTTGAAATTATAAGGATCTGCAGATTAATTATCCCTTTAAACAATATCAAGGGGCATTTATGTCATTTTCATTTAATATTGAACAAGACAAATCAGCCCTTACATCTCTTTGGTATTATATAAATTCGGAATACCTTTTTGTCCTTTAAAATTTTTAAAATTTTTATTTCTGGAATTTCAAAAAAATAATCTTGTACCAAATCGTTTATCGTTATGTCAGATGCTGATGGAAGATTTTAAGTTTTTTTTTTTTGGCCGATAGAAGATTTTAATTTTAGAAGCATGAGGAGGGCATAACGAGCAGTTGAAAATGCTTCCTCTCCCTTGCAGGTTCTGCCTGACGTCGAACCCTCCACTATTCCATTTTCTTCCTGCTACCTCCTTCGCGATTCCGAACTCAAAACCTTTAACCCCTATCATGTCCTTCTCTTCTCCTGCTTCTTCTTCATCTTCAGCTTCCCCATCCAAAGCCAACCCCAGAGAAGAACAAGAATGGGACGAACACAAACTGTCGCAGGTCCTCAAGTACCACAATCAGACCAAGCACTCCTTCAACAAGTACGCCAGAGGCCCTTACGGCCTCGATTGGGCCAATCAGCCTAACCCATTTCGCAGGTATGTGTCTTCTCCTCTCCTTCCTCTTTTACACTTCCCATCGTTGCCGATTGAACCTCCTTTGTATTCCTCTGTGTTCCTTTCTCTTCCTCCTGCAAAACCCCTTTCCAAATCCACCATTTCTCAGTTCTTCTACGATTCTCTCGCTCTTTCTGCTTGGAAAACTACTGGATTCAGTACATGGTCTCTCCGGGTTAACCCAAGTAGTGGTAATTTGCACCCAACGGAGGCCTACATTATTGCCCCTCCCATAGAATCTCTCTCTGACTTGCCTTTTGTTGCTCATTATGCCCCAAAGGAACATGGTTTGGAGGTCAGAGCCGAAATTCCATCAGGGTTCTTTGAAAAATTCTTTCCCCAGAATTCGTTTCTTGTTGGGTTGTCATCAATTTTCTGGCGTGAGGCATGGAAGTACGGTGAGCGAGCGTTTAGGTATTGTAACCATGACGTAGGTCATGCTATTGCTGCTGTTGCAATGGCTGCTGCAGGGCTTGGTTGGGATGTGAAGCTTCTTGATGGATTGGGATATGAGGATTTGAAGAATCTTATGGGGTTTCAAATTTTCCCTGAATTTGAGATTCCATCAAGACCTGTAAAAGGAAAAATTCCAGAGATTGAGTTTGAGCATCCGGATTGTGTTCTACTAGTTTATCCCAACGGAATTGGTGAATTTGATGTGGATTATAAAAAATTAAGTTCTGCTATATCTGAGTTTTCGAAATTGGGGTGGAGGGGAAAACCCAATTCTCTTAGCAAAGAGCATATATGTTGGGATATTATATATAGGACTGCTGAGATTGTGAAGAAGCCTTTGACTTTGGGGCAAAGATTCTTTATCGATCCATTTCAAAAAAGTTGTCTTTACAGTGAACCTTCATACAAGAGTTTCACATTGAGGAAAGTTGTTAGGACACGTAGAAGTGCAGTTGATATGGATGGAGTTACTCAAATAGGGAGAGATACATTTTATCAGATTCTATTACGGTGTCTTCCTTCAGGTTGTCAAAATGGGGTGAAGCAACAGAGGCAGCTTACATTGCCATTCCGAGCTTTTCCATGGGATGCTGAGGTGCACGCTGCTTTATTTGTCCATAGAGTGATGGGTTTACCACAGGGCTTGTATTTTCTAGTGAGGAATGAAAATCATTTTGAGGAGCTCAAGAAATCTATGAACTCTGACTTTGTATGGGCCAAACCAGAGGGCTGCCCTGATGATCTGCCTTTATATGAACTCTATAGAAACAATTGTCAACAGCTTGCCAAGCAGCTTTCTTGTCATCAGGTGAATAACGATCTGTGGTTGTGTTGCTCCATAGGTTCGAAAAAAATGGCCTCTCTTTCTTTTTTGGGATTTTTGGTTTCTTTAGAGGAGAAGTATTCAAAATTGGATTTTAACTTTGAGTAATTTTTTAAGATGATTATATTCTTCATAGTAAGGTGTACTGGCTTTGTGAAATACTTCACTGCAATCAGTAATCTGCTAACAATTTCAGACATAACATCCGTCTGGTACCTTTTGTATCCATTGAGTAAGGTTTTTTTTATTATTCTAGGTACAAATACTATAATCTTAATATCTGAATATCTCTGGTTTTGTTATTATACTTAGATTTACTAAATTTCTGAGATATGAATTAATTTGGGTTTTTCTGTTCGTACTCTGTCTATTATTAATATCTTTAATGAGTTTTTGCTGGTTTTTTAATGAGAGTTTTACTTCTAAGCATGCTGAACATTTTACATATTTCTTTCCTGTTAAATGTGTCTCCTTACTTGCAGGATATCACGAGTGATGGTTGCTTCAGCCTTGGTATGTTAGCTCGTTTTGAGCCTACTTTGCATGAGAAGAATGTGTGGATGTATCCTCGTTTATTTTGGGAGACCGGAGCCCTTGGACAGTTGTTGTATCTTGAAGCACATGCTGTTGGAATCTCAGCAACTGGGATTGGTTGCTTCTTTGATGACCCTGGTATGACTCGTTTCCATTACCATTTCTTTGTAGCTCTTGGTCTGGCTCTATTTCAGATGGTAATTTTGTGGATGTTGCTTGGAGTTCATCCAAAGATGTATCCTTCAGAAATATCAAAACTGAACTCTATAAAGTTTAATCATGTCAAATTACCATTAAGCTAATTGCATTTTGCAAATTTATTGGTTGTAAGTATAATTTGCATAATACTTCCATGCTTCATGTTGCTTAGAAGTGTTATGGGTCATTCGTTCAAAGGTCATGTTCCTAATTCTTTTCTAATTTTAATTCATGGTCCATATAGATTGTGAGAAACTTTATCTTGATCTCTAATGAAAATTATGTTGGTAACACAACCCCTGGACTGTCCATTTATAATATTTTCTATTCCCTTCTACAAACCCATAAAAATGATCATTTTTAGTATTCATTCTTGATTATAGCATTGTTGATGTAGGAAGTTCATTTTGTCGAATGTTTTACTTCAAATAGTGATTTATTCTAAGCTTTGTCTGATTGAATCATAGGACTGCAGTTAACCAATCACGTTATACCTCAATGTCTGCCGTTATCAGATTGCTTAGTCATATCCCTTAAAGCTGCACCATGTTTTCTTTCTTGATTGAAGAAAGACTCTGCATTACTCACATTTATAAAATCAAGGCTACCGGCTTTAGAACCCAGCACTTTCATCTTTTTTTCACTTCAAGTGGTAGCAAAAGTAAAATGTTTTTGATAAGATACCATTTGGGCCTTCTGATGGCAAAAATGGGGAGATGTCTGGCTTGTTCATTTATGGGGTGGTTTTTGATTAACTCAACAAAGTAGTGCATGAGTCCACTTAGGATGTAGTTGCTTCAGTAAATAGGTGTAGGAAGGTTGTAAAGGCCAGCTCATGATTGTTATGTGTCTTGTATTGGAGATTCTCCATTTTGGGTTATTAGAATGATGAAGTTTTCAGATTCTGGAACTAGTTTCTCTAAAGTAGCGGTCTATTTTCCTAGGTTACATTCATCAGCCCATATCAGTTTTGGTATGAGCTGCAAGTTATTCTGAATAGTAGTCAAAATGAACTGAGCAACAGAAAGCTGTGGACGGAGAATATATCACAGATTTTTTTTTTTTTTTTTTTGAAATTAGAGTGAAAGGAAGAGACAATACTATAATAAAGGACGGATGAGTTTGAGGCTTTTTGTTATTCTACTTGATACTCCTAGTTTGCTCCACCATGAGGCTATATAGCAAGAACATACTGGAATACAATAGAAAGGTTCTTGCTCTTCAATAGAGGATATTGATGAGGCTCTAAGTTTTGTCGGAAGCAATGATGTAGTGGTACTAATGCAAATGTTAGGAAACTCATGGATGATGGATATCCTATGACCTATGAACCTCAATGTGTATATTGAACATGCACTTATCATATTCTGGAAAGAGAAAATGCTCGGTATAAACTTACATGCCCATGCACGTTATATCTGAACGTAGGGGGTGTTTGTGATAGCGTTTTGAACAGTCAAAACGCACTTATTACGCAAGCCGAGAAAAAACTCCTCTCACATACTTATTTCGTATACCGTGAATCACGAATTATAAGCACGTTTTGGACAAAAATAAGCTCTTCCAAACAAGCACGTAATCTTTCCTGAAATACTCCTTTGGCCCTAAATGTAGGACTTAGTATGAGAATAGATTTTGGTTTTAAATGTAAGCCCCTTTTTTTCATTTTTTCTCTCATATTTATCTTTTTTTTTTAAAACTAATTTTCCCAACTTACAAACTAATATATAATTCAATGTTACACATAAGTATTTTATAGAGATCATGTCACATATATAATTAAGTAATTTATTTAGCTTCATTGATCCACTCAAATTAGATAAATGTCTTCCATTAAGTAACAAAGGAGTAGATCTTTTTAATAAAATGTGCACTTGTCTTTGTGGAATATTTATTCAGAATAAACTTTGTCTACAGAATTTTATTGGTGTTTTAAAGAATTTTTCTTTTTGTTGTTTTATTGTATAATCCTGAAAATTCTGAATTTTTGCTTGGTTGCAGTGCATCAATTGCTTGGCTTGAAAGGGTCAAACTTTCAGAGTCTGTATCATTTTACCATTGGAGGTCCCGTGTCAGACAAGCGTATTATGAGCCTACCGGCATATCCTGGTCCCGACCTAGATGCTTAGGGCCTGTTTGCTTCACCAAATAGAATATAGTATCACATACAGGGCTGAACCAATTGTGAAGAATATTGTATATGTTGATTAGAGCTGGGAATCAGGGCCGGCCCGGCCCTACAGGGCTGGCCCTTGACGGGCCAGGGCCTAACAGGGCCGGCCCTAAAGGGTTCGGGGTCAGGAAAATTAGAGTTTTTCAAAGCCCGGCCCGAGAGCATCAGGGCCAGGGCCGGCCCGCAGGGCCGGGAAATCCTTTTCACAATATTTAACTATTTTTCCTGCGTATTTTCCTCAGAGAGATATAATCAGTAAATAACAACAATTAAAGTTCTTATTTAATATATAAATGTTGTCAACATTAAGGTTTAAATAACACATCTCTTACAACAAACAAATACAGTTACTAATGTATAATCAAACATGTCCATAAATAACTCACACAAAGGCCAAAGTATAAGAAGGCAAGAAGCTAAATACTCTAACCTCTAAACAACATGAGTATGAAGACTATCATATTCACTTTCTTCGCCACTATCATCAATTTCAAGAACATTTGATTGTGTTTCACTTTGAGCAGTAAGTTTAAGTAGTCAAATAATCACAACCTCCATAAAAAATCATACTTTATCAAGCAGAATAGTATATAATATGATTTTAGTCTAAATAGGCAGAACAATATACTCAAAAATCACAATATGATTCAATTAGACAAAACAATATATTCAAAAATCATACTCTATACAATATGAGGACAAAGTGACATATAGATTCAATAAGGTAATTCAAAAATGTAACATGATTCCTTTCCAAGTAAAAAAAATAAAAAATAAACGGGCCTAAAGGGCCGGCCCGAGGCCCTCCAGGGCCGGCCCTTTTAAGCCCGAGGCCCTACAGGGCCGGCCCTTTTAGGCCCGACTTCCTTTTGAGGCTACAATTTACAAGCCCGGCCCTTGAAGGGCTAGGGCCTAAAAGGGCCGGCCCGACGGGCTCGGCCCGTTTTCCCGGCTCTAATGTTGATCCTTTACAAAATGTGAGTATTGACATTTATGAACTTAGCTGAAACCCTCTAACATTCATTCAATCGGTCAATCCTTGTTCATATATTTGAGTAGTTATATATGTATATAATTTATATTGCTCTAAACTGTAGTTTGTCTCAATTATTTTGAAATCTCCAACACATGCTCTACTTGTGCTGTATATTTAAGTTTGATTAAACAGCACTGTTTGGAGGAACTGAAGATGGAATGTGGCTCATGACTTGTGTAACGTTGTATCTAAAAGCTCCTTCAAAAAGCTTCATGACCAGATCTTCTGGTCTAAAGTAACGTTTGCTATGTCCATAACTAGATCTTATGGGTTAATTGACTCTTTTTAAAAGAAGAGTTTTCACTGAATGAAGGATTCAAGAGTTTTTATAAATCTCCTGTAATAGAGGCTGCAAAAACTAACATGTGCATTCAAGTTTGGAGCAGTTTTGGTTTGCTGATTTTTGAACTGAGGATACGAAAGCTCGGCTCTTCTCCATCTTCACACACATTTGGAGACTCGATTTCGGCCATCTATTGGAGGAGGGGACAATACCAAAGGAAAGGGGAGGCTAATACCCAAAATACCCTTCTCTTCCCTAACATGTTGCAATCTAATGCTTGATTATGATGTTTTTTTCTTTTCAATCTGAATTTGGCTTTCTTTGAAGCTTTGTAGCATGTTTCATATCTTGATGGTGGTTGTTGTTGATGGGTTGAAGATACAGTATTATTTCAGGTTGGGATGGCATTTTGGGTGCGTCTGAAAATGCTACTTTGACGATCTTTTGGCTTCTTTCTTTGGCATTTCTCACCCACCTTGAACCCGTTTGCCATCCAGAAATCGTGGGCCATTTGTGACATTTCCATGTTTATTGTCCCTCAGGCTTCTACAGCATCAAAATGTCGTGTTTCGATTTTTTTTCCCTTGACATTCAGTGTTCCCCTTTTTTTGTTTGGGAAATTATAAGTCAAGCCAAAGCTTGAGTGAGGTATAGAGAAACTTGGATTAAATCCTAGGTACCACACTTAAAACACAAGCAAATCAAGCTAAGAAGAATGTTTTTTGTCTTCTAGATACATCTCTAGACAAACATTCAGCACTAAAAGTATCAAGACCGTATCAAAAGAAACTTGGTGGCCTTCTCTTGCGAGAAAATTTGCACATCTAATTATATATCCTACTCGTGTCACAGTTCCACCTCCCACGTTTGGAAGAGGAGCTCTCTCGTCTCCCTGACAACATCTTTTAGCAGATGATCTAGTGCACATTGCCGCATAAGCATGCTGAAAGCATCTAAAGAGTTAGAATAAACCATGATTTTTGAAAGCCCAACTATTCTACTAGCTGCACTGTTCTGTTAGCAGAGGAGAATCTCATTTTGCCCATAAAGACACGAGGACGGGTCTGCAGGACTCGACTTGATTTCAGCCATGTCTCTACTATTTGCCTTTTGTCAACATATTTTTGGTGTCGTTTTCTTTATCATTATTATTTTTTCATGCTCTACCCAATGGTTAACCAATTGTATGGAGTAAAATGCAAGTCTTTGAAAAACCCAAATACCAAGATGTGAAACCATATTCTACATAACGCCCTGCACTCATCTATAGGAATGTTTTTACTGGTGTTGGGTTTCAAAATACCATAAGCTATATGCATACATGCTCCATAAACATTATACATCATAAAAAACATGAAAGACGTGGAGTAGAAAACAAAAATGAAAGTCAAAGAATGTTACAAAAGTGTTGGGTTTTGTACTGTGCATGTCTTTGACTCCGGCTAGGTGTTTAGAATATCACAACCTAGACTCTGATTATACCACATGACAATTGGACGAGAGGGAGAGTTAGAGAGGAGAGGAACACACTAATTTAAGAGTTACCATCAATGAAACCAGGCACTGCACTCTCTGAGATTTAAACTTGCATTTTTTTTCCTTATGAGATGAGGCCTTTTATCACACCAACCAACAGTTTATTGATAAACCTTATTCCACCAATATAGATTATGTAAAACTTTTGTTTGCCAATGTGAATTATGTATAACTAAACTAAATACAAAAGGACTTTTGTTGAAATATTTTTAAAAGGGTTAAGGTGTAAAAATAAACATAAGATTTTTTTCAAAAGTATGCTAAACACCAAATGCTTTTTTAATGGATAAAAATAACTATGAACTTTTAAAATAAGTGTAAAAATACATATTGACCGTTAGTTGACTATTTGTTTGAATTTTTTAAAGGTTAAAATGTAAAAATACACATGAGATTTTCACAAAAGTACATCCAACACAAATATTTTTTTCGGGGTAAAAGTAATGACAAATTTTCAAAATTAAGAGTAAAAATACACAGTGATAGTTTGTTTGAATTTTTTGACTGAAAATGGTGACATGGAGGATGACTAGATGATTAAGAAACAACTTGAAGATAAATACTTAAATACTTTAGGAGTATCACGTCATTTGAACTTTGTCAAATGAAAACATAACAACTCAAATCATTTTAATTCTAGTTAGCTAATAACTCTTTTGAAAAAATTTAAATTGTTTCTTTTTTTTTAAGAAAAATATTAGTGGATAATTTTGTTTTATCTTTTTTTTAATTAACATTTTTTTCATTAAAAACAAGATAAAATTTAAATTTTTTCGTGATACATCAGCCACCTAGGATTAAAATGATATGAGTTATTATGTTTTCATTGAACAAAATTCAAATGATGTAGTACTCTTGAAGTATGTAAGTATTTATCCATCTTGGAATAATATTTTGCTGACTAGCTAGGTAAAAGAAATTAATTTCCACCGAACTCTTTATCTCCATTTCATCACTTCTTTCAGAAGAGAGAGGGAGAGAAAAAGAAGGGTTAGGTGGAGATAAATTTCTCTTACTCAACCAGCAAATTGTTATTTTAGGTTGTTTCTTAATCATCCACATTATCCTTTATGTCACCATTTTCAGTCAAAAAAATCAAATAAACGGTCAACTAATGATGAAGGTGTACTCTTACATATATTTTGGAAGTTTATAGTTACGCTTGCCCTTCAAAAAAGTATTTGTGTTGAGTGCATTTTTAAAAAAATTTCATATATATTTTTACACCTTAACCTTTAAAAAATTCAAACAAATGGTTAACTAATGGTCAATGTGTATTTTTACACATATTTTGGAAGTTCATAGTTACTTTTGCCTAGGGGTGTCCGGGATCGGGATCGGGAATGGCCTAGGGGAAATTCATACAAATAGTTACTTTTGCCTAGGGGAAGCTCATAGTTATTTTGGAAGTTCATAGAAGGGTTCGGGAATGATTTCATTCCCGATCCCGATCCCGAAAATTTCCCGTCCCGATGGGACGGGAAATGATCGGAAATTTCCCGATCCCAAATTTCTTTTATTTTTTTTAAAAATTCCTATATTAATTTTTTTGTTTTATTTTCTTTAATCTAGTATAAATATATAATTTATCTAATATCATATTGTACCAAATTAGTCTAATATAAATATATCATTAGTCCAATATATACTTAAAGTTGTCGATTTAGCTACAAAAAGCACAAAGACAAGAACAAAAAATTAGAATTATTTAATAAATAGTAAATAAAATTAACTAAATTAACTAAAAGAATAGATATTACCTTGAAGGTGTTAGGAATTTTCACATTTTATTTTGCATTTGGTCATGCTTTCTTAAACATTTTAAAAAATTATACATAATATATATATATATATTTTTCGGGATCGGGAAAAAGTCGGGATCGGGAAGTCCCATTCCCGATCCCGATCTCGAATTTTTCCCATCCCGATTTGCTCGGGATCGGGACGGGAAGACTGGGACGGGAAAAACTTGCACACCTCTACTTTTGCCCCTAAAAAAAAAATTGGTGTTGGGTGCACATTTAAAAAAATCTCATATGTATTTTTACACTCGAACCATTTCTAAAACAAGACAATCGCCCCCGTGCGATGCATGGAAGCTGTGCTTATCTTTAATATGAAAAATCTAAAAGAGGATATTAGATTTTAAAATATTTCAAATTTCAAATATTAAGTTAAACACACATTTATTATTTTTTTTTTGGTAAACAACAAGCAGACAGGGCCTTTGGCCCTCTAACTCGGAATCCCCCCGGTATCCGGCGCCTTTTCCTGAGTCCGTGGCCTTCTAATACTGGATCAGGTAACCCAGGGCAACCGACTAATCCGAAGCGGGGGATATTTTTAGGCACACCCCTGTAAGGTGCTTTGCACCAAGGGTGGGTTCCCCCTCCCAACAAATGCTTCTCCTAGGTTCGAACTCTCGTTCGCCTAGGGGAATATCAGATGCCTTACCACTGCACCCGGCACTTGTTGGTAGTTAAACACACATTTAATACTTGGAATTTATTGTAAAGAAAGAAAAATTGAAATAAATCAACCAATGAGAATGACCTTATTAATTATGTGGATAGAAAAATTGAAACAAATCAACCAATGAGAATGACCTTATTAATTATGTGGATAATACACATAGACCAATCATAAAGTAATTAGCACTATTAAAGATATATATTGATAAGCTAAGTCAAAGGTATTTTATTCAGTAATACACTCTTCGTTCCTTTTTACAAGATATAATTAATTGAGTTGCGTTATTAAAAAAGTTAGTTAAAATTAGTTATAAATATAATAAACATATAAAAATGAATTTTGTCTTCAAAAAATGTCCTTATTTATGTGGAAGAGAGAAGATATGTTATGTTGAATATTTTATTTAAACATGAGAATTGAATACAATAATGATATAAGTTATTTTTGTAATTAAGTAAGGGTAAAATGAAGAGTTTGTTCTCTTCCCCTCCTCTTTCCTTCCACTACTCATATCAATCTTTAGATTGAAATTTAAACATTTTAGATTCAATGTTTTATCAAAATATTCTTTTTAAATATTTTTTTATTACAGTTTTAAATTATTATAACTAAAATTTAGCAATTTTTGAATTTATTTATTATTAATTTGACATTTTATTAATATTTTTATTAAACATTAAATCTGAACAGCTTAAATTTCAATTTAAAGATTGAGATGAGTAGTAAAGGGCAAGAGGAAGTGAA